>CM054131.1:63541745-64141745 GCA_028751855.1 Ambrosia trifida
ACAATCTGCTCAACTATTTCACACACACACACAACACAAAATGGAGAGAGAGAGAGAAAACAGAGAACCCGGTTGGGTTCCAGTCGCACTAGGCGGTGCTCCAGCGGCGTCACCCTCAACCACACCCACACAACCCATCTTTCCTTTATCCCTGATGAAACTATCTATACAATAACCGAGACACGCACACAAACACAGAGAGAGAGAGAGCGAGAGACAAAGGAACAAATCTGTTAAATGAGTGATAGAGAGGGAATATCGTAGAGAGAGGAAGCATAAAGAAGCTGAGATGAGGAAGAGGGAGAGACCGAGAGACGTCGGCCACCACCGACGGCGGAGCTGCGGCGGCGCAACCCGGTCCCGACGGATCTGGGGGTTTTGTATGAGGGCTGTGGTGCATATTATCAGCGGTGGTTTAGGGTTCCGATTATGGGCTTAAGATGGTGATGTCTTGGTCGGTATCGAGGCTAAACAGTGGAGTTTGGGGAAATAACGGCCAGTCAAGGACCCAGGATTCCGGTGCCTTCATTACTAATCCAACCGGCTTATTTAAAGAGATAGTTATGACCAGTAAGGGTAAGTTTCTAGATCCAATTGTATTTAGTTAATTATCATAGTATGATATAAAGGTTAGGTTGAAGATTATAAGCTGACATGTTATGGATGGTTTGGTTCATAGGCAATGGAGATGATGATAATATTATAGAAAATTTGAAGCAGGAAATAGACGAAAGGGTAGGACCCGAGTCAACTCGGTTGACTCGGTCAACACCAGTCAAAGGTCGGTCAGAAACCCAGTCAACTCAGTTACTAGCAGGGACCCGGAAGGTATAAACAAGAACTCGGACCATATTAGTATTAGGGGCTGTTTGGTAGCCTCTTAATGAGGCTCTTAACCATAAGCATATTAATTAGAAACCAAGACTAGAGATGTTAATTAGTTACAAGGGCATGACTTGAGAGTGGAACATATAAATAACTTATGTTGATAAATATAGTCATGCGAGTAAGACGAGAAATTGGACTTTATAACGAAACAATAAGTACAATTTGGTATAGTCTATGATTGTGAACTCTTGGACATAGGATATTATGACTAAAATGTTAGTTATGATACTTGTGAATTGGACGAATAAGACATAGACTATGAGACACATTATTCGAACACAAGAGATAATATATACTTTAACTTAGCCACTATAAAGAGATACAATGTATGACTCGGCCATTTGTTAGATTGGAGGCTTTGGACACTAGGTATGACAAATAAATATATAAATGGACCCTTGAGTATAATTAACCACTAGAGACTTAGACGAACCAATGACACTAACACATACACGACCCTTGAGACTTTGAGCGAGTAGATATTATATGAACTATTGGAAACTAGATAACGATTATGGCATTATATCACTTGAGACAAAGAACAAGTTAATGAAATTCACTACATGTCCTAACTCGCCCACACGTGTAACCATGATACTCGGTTACACGCACTAATACTTGTAAACATGATAGGATATGACATGTAACGGATAGACATGTTCGGGGCATTGGGAAGATATATCACTACGTGACATGACAGGTGAGTTCCGTGCACCATTCCCCTTTTTCTGTTTTACTATTTTGAGGTGAACATATGCTTGTGTGTCTAAACTTTTGTGATGTGACAAGATACTAGCCGTCGGACCGTTGCGGCATATATAATGCCTTGTAGATCTATAATGGCAGTAGATAGATCTAGTGTTAGGGTTGAGGGGTCGCTTGTACATCACGTGTATTAAACTGTATGAACTTGTGTAAACTTGTATTTGAACTGATAAACTATTTGGATCCACTTAACTATTTACACAGACTCACCAGCGTAATTGCTGACCCAAACTCTTTTAAGCATGTGTTCAGGTACTGCGTTTGGATGATCGAGAAGAAGAGGTATATGCTTGCTTGTGTGGATTAGAGATCATCATGTTAGAAGGTTCGAGCTTTAAGCGTTGCGGTTTAGAGCATCTAGAGATATGTACGGATTGAGATCGGATCGACTAGTGGATTACACTCCTCAACTGCTTGACGACCGCCACGTCTCGTCCCTGCATTAGACTTTAGGTATATTTTTATATTGTATTTGTATTATTTTTGCGACCAAAGGTTGTATGAATATTAAATATTAGTTAACGTTGCTTTCATTGTGCAAGTCTGTTACCAAACTGTCGTAACGTCCAGCCCCCACCGGGTCGGGTTGTTACACGTTGACCATGTTTATGGGGAGCGCCGGTGATTGGAACTGAAACTTAAACTTAGGTGAACCACGTCTTTGGGATGGACCTTTAAACTATGGCAACAAAGGTTTGGTTATGCCCCAGTTTGATGTAGTTTTGTTTTCACATGCATGCTTATACTTTTTGATACTATACTTCGTTTTGACAAAAACTTATGTATTCTCACCAACTTTGTAGTTGACCCCTCTATTTTTCAAAACTTAGCATGTTTCAGGTATTCAGTTGCTTGGAAGTTATAGCATTTGTTTGAGGATCACATAGGAGCTGAAGCCTTAGATTCAATTAACTTGTTATTGTTGTTTGAAGCAATTTAATTTATATATAAATGTTTGTAATTTAATTAAATAATCTATCAAAACTTTATTTAGTTGCCATGAACTGTTGAGCAATCGTCACTACGTGACATCCCAATGTTTCCGCTATCGGTTGAGTTTCAGGATGGGTGACCACCTAGGAAGTCTCCACGAGGGCAACCAAAAAAAATCCGTGAGCTCTGGATGAGCAACCCATTGGGGCAAAGTAGACAATATTGGTGATGAGAGGGGCCGGATGTTACCATTATGGTATCAGAGCCACTCCTATGCCATCCAAGATGGTGGGGCAAACCTTATCAAGGACGATGAGTCCCTGGTGGGGGGGGGGGGGTGGGTGATTGTAACACCCTAGGCATATCCCACATCGTCCGTGAACAGGAGAGATCTTGGTTCATAAGTAATGTCTTGTCTTATAAATCACCAACGCGTTTTGGGCTTTGTTGGCTGTAGAGCACATGAAAACTCCACAGTTAAGCGTGCTCATGTGGGAGTAGTACTAGGATGGGTGACCTCGTGGGAAGTTTTCCCCTGGGTAACCGAAAACAAATCCGTGAGCTTCTAATGGGCAAAGCGGACAATATTGGATGATATTAGAGGTAGGGTGTTACACAAACCATCATTCCATTAGACAAAATCAAAGTCAATCCTTAGTTAAGCTTCATTGAAGAACCAATAGAAATCATGACAAGACAAGAGAAGAAACTTAGAAGAAATAAAATTCCTATAGTCAAGATCAAATGGAGTGCTAGAAAAGGACCTGAAATAACCTGGGAAAGAGAGGACAAGATGAGAGCTAGATATCCACATCTATTTCCAAATCGGGTAAAATATTATATTCTAAATTAAAACGAAATTTCGAGGACGAAATTCTCTTGAGGGGGGGGGGGGGAGATGTAACACCCGAAAGAATAAGAATTTCTTAAATAATAATTAATTAGTATAATTATCTAATATATTATAATTAAACTAAAACTAATCTAAACTAATCAGGCCCAAAAAGGACCGGCCCATAATATTGAGCCACCCGAATAGAAGCCCAAAGTAACTAACCTATACCTATGACTAATGGGCTCACTTATGAAGCCCATTGACCTTCGGCCATTTTAAGCTTTCGGCCCAAACCCCATTATAAAACCACCGCCACCATTTTCTTTGTCCCTCTCTCTTCCAGCTTTCTTCTGCACAATCTCAGTCAACCTTCTTCTGTTGCGATGGCAACCATCCACCTATCACCCCTACTCCTACAAACCATCATTACATTCCACTTATCATTCAACCTAAACACCGCTTAATCGGACCCCAACCGAAAGACCCATCTTGGTAAGTTCTAACTTAAAACCTTAGTAGTACGAGTGCCTAAGTTGTAATAGCCAGCTTTAGTATAGGATATTCATGCCTAAGCTGTAACGGCCAACTTGTAGTTAGAATATTTATGAATCGTTTACGACTTGTAACAGGTTATCGACCACTTCACGACTGATCGACAATCTTTCAAACCAACCGAAACCCTCAAAATAGTGAGTGCATGTCTTCCCCATTTTCATCTAAACCTTTTCGGGGTGAATCCATGCTTGTCATTGTGTCTGAAATATCTTTAATACCAATCGGTTTCTTTGAATAAAAATCATAATGTCACGGTTATCATGTCAAGGTCGTTCAAACATTAGAAACTACAAGGGGTGGATCCACTCGGGTGTTACTTCTTATAATCTTAGTTTGGGAGGGGGTTAAGATCCAACTATCTACCACTAACAAAGTGGTACCATTAATAAACATCACATATTTGAACGACCGATTATTATGTATTGCATGTTAATAACTCGGCATCACTCACTAGTGTAAAAACTAACGTATCTTAAGCGTGTATTTTAGGAAATAAGTAAGTTCGGGGACGGGAATCTTGAAAGTTCGTGTGTCACAATGGAAGAATGAATCAGCTACTAAGTTTTGTGTATAAATAATAATGTAGTTAACTGTGTTGTAATCGGCTACTAAACTCTTTAATATTTAGCCAACCCTTTTTGAAAATAATAATATAATATGTTGAATGTTTAAGTTAATGAACTTGCATCATTGTGCTTTGTCTGATGTATCAATTAGTAATGATTCGGATTAAAAACCGGGTTATAACACAATACCACGAGCCACACACTCTCTTAGCCTCACCACCACACCCCAGCCCATTTTCCACTTCGCTCCGACCACACCCCGTCCCACCTTCCACTTCAGCCCATTACCAAACCCCACCACCAGCCCACGATACACCACTGACCCCACCCCATTCGACTACCTCATCACATGACACCACACCTCCCTTGAATCCCCAATCCAGCCCAATCCCGGTACTATCCCCCCCCCCCACCCTCACAATTCAAACATGTGCAATGTTCGGTATCACCAAACCCAAGCACATCTTTAACCTGTCCACATCCACCATTGTCCCATACCTAAAACACCACTCGAGGACCTGTCCAAACAGGAACAGTATGATGCTATGACTAACGAGTTTAATGGTTTAATTAAAAACAAGACTTGGGAACTTGTCCCAGGACAGTCTAATATGAATGTGATTCGCAGTATGTGGCCTTTTCAAAGTCCGATGGTACTTTGAAACGTGACATGGCATGGTTGGTATGTGATGGTCGCAATCAAGAGGTAGGTGTGGATTGTGGTGAAACTTTTAGTCCAGCTGTCAAACCAGCAACATTCCGCACGGTTTTAACATTGGCACTCTCACAGTCCTTGTCCATTCCTCAGTTGGATGTCACCAACTCTTTTCTACATGGAAATTTCTTAGAAACTGTTTGCATATACCAGCATATGGGTTTTCGACACAGGGATATCCAGATTACATCTGTCTTCTAAAGAAATCTCTGTATGGCCTCAAACAAGCATCACGAGCTTGATATCAACTATTTACTGACTTCGTCCTATCTATTGGGTTCATTCAAAGTCGATGCGATAATTCTTTATTCACCAATCGTCACGGGGGTGACATTGATTATTTGGTTAGTTATGTGGATAACATCATTCTCACGAGATCATATGACTTTCTTCACTTGCGCGTCATTACCAGCCTCACGATTGAATTTGCTATGAAATATCTTGGGGCTCTCACCTACTTCATAGGTATTCTAGTTTCTCGCTCTGCCGACAACATGTTCTTATCTCAGCAATCATATGCTCTGGATATTGTGTCTCGTGCTCGCATGGACTCTTGTAACCCAGTTGCGACTCCAGTAGATACAAAGCCGAAACTCAGTGCCACTACCAGTCCGCCATTTGAAAATCCAACTCTTTGCAGAAGCCTCACTGGTGCTCTTCAGTATCTCACCTTCACCAGACCAGACATTAGCTATGCAGTTCAACAGATTTTTATGCACATACACGACCCTAAAACTGACCATTGGAATGCTCTAAAACGTATCATCTGCTACATCAATGGCACGTCCGATCATGAGTTAACTATCTCGGCTTCTTCAGATTTTCTTTACTAGCTTACACTGATGCCGATTTGGGCTGGATGCCCTGATATTCGTCGCTCCACTTCAGGCCACTATGTCTACATAGGGCCCAATCTGTTATCCTGGTCTTCCAAACGTCAGTCTAGTATCTCTTGTTCTAGTATAAAGGCTGAATATCAGGCCGTTGCAAATGTCGTTGCAGAAGTTTGTTGGATTCGGAATCTTTTTCTTGAACTACATCGCCCATTCAAGTCGATAGTCTATTTATTGTGAAAACATCAGTGCCATTTATTTGTCTGGTAACCCGATACAACATTAGCATACCAAACACATCGAGTTGGACATCCACTTTGTTCGTAAGCATGTTCAACGCGGAACTGTTTGGATGTTACATACTCCTACAAGGTTTCAAATCGTGGATATCTTCACCAAAGGCTTGCCAAAGATTTTTTTGACGACTTTCGCTCCGGTCTCAACGTTCGGCCACCTCTAGTTTCGACTGCGGGGGTGTAATGGAATATATTTTGAGAATATGCTTTATGTATTTTAGGATATAGTTTTGTAATTATCTCTTGCCATAATATTGGGATTGTATTGTGTATTTATATTGATTATTAATGAGAAAGAGGGCAAACATTTATCCATATTATTCTACAATGACTATTGTTTAAGAGCATTTTCATCCCCTTCACCAAATCTTATCCATTAAATTACACTAAAAATCACTACTTCACCCCTAAATCTTCTCTCTCCTAATTAAAATAATAATACTTTTATCATTATATTTTATCTCTCCTCACTCACAACTACTTACAAAAATATTAAAATATATATAGGGGTGAACAGTAGCTTTTCGTATTTAGGGTGGAACAGTGCTTCCACCAAATATTTTCCCTCTCCTTCACTCACAACCACTTACACTCACCCTATATAATTTGATGGACACACTCACATTCATTGGTGGACCGAATGTGAATGCTCTAAGGCTGGTCAAATTAGATTACGCTCTTTAAAAGGTCAGACCCACCACATTCCAACAAGTTAGATTACACGCTTTTCAATCCACTAGTCGATAGAAAGCTCCAAACATTAACCGGTGAATAGGCGATTTCAAACACGACTTAAATTTGTATTTGTAGTAAATGTATCAACCTTATCCTGAAACAGTGAACATTATATTGTGCTCATGTGATGGTTTAGATCAAGGATCCTTCATCCTCATTTAACAAAGATATATTTAGTTAAAATGAAAGGAAGTTGATGCAAACGATTGAAAACACGAAAGTAAAAATCTGTAGTTAGGTTTTTATCTAAAAGTAAAGAGTTAAAGTTAAACTTTAAAAAGAGAACTAATTTCTTTAATAGTTTAAAAGGAAATGGATTTAAATACTCCTAACTTTTACCTATTGATGGATAATACTCTCAAGGACAGGGAAGTGGAGTTCCTTTAATTCTAAAGCTGTCAATGCTTGATCTGTGTTGATTGTTGTATTGGATGATTTTGATCAACGATTAGGTTTGGGGTCAAAGCATTAGCAATAAATCGTAAACCATGGTGGCATATTCTTGAACAATCTTGAGCAATCTTGAACAAAACCCTAGAAATTGAATTGGGAGAAACGTTGAGGAAAAGATTGAATGGAAAGGGAGAATATGTTGAAGATTGGGGATTAATGATATTGGATAGAATGGTGGTTGCGGCGGTTGATGTAGGTGAAGGTGATAGTGTTTTAGAGAGAGAGAGAGAGAGAGAGAGTGAGAGAAAGATGGGGGTGGGTTTTCATACATTATTATAATAATTTTTAATACATAATAATAATAATAATAATAATAATAATAATAATAACAATAATAATAATAATTTTTAAAAAGGTCCTTTAAGATTAGGTTTTTACATTTTTGCCACGTAGACTAACTAGGTTAGACCTCACTTAGTTTGGCGGTGATGGAACAAAATAAGTTGCAAGTTAGGAGTGCTAATGGTCAAAGTGAAAGTTGGGAGTATTATATGCTAATAGGTGAAAGTTGGAGTATTTAAATCCATTTCCCCTAAAAATTTGATATATATCATAATTTCAAGGTTTTTCTATTGTGTCGCTAATTTTTCTAGTTATATATATGTAGGGAAAGTATAAATTGAAAACCCTTTGAGTTGAGAAAACTTAGAAAACCCATGTAAAAACCATCTAAAAGTTTTTTTTTTGAAAAAATTACACAAGGTAACATACATGTATTTAAGTGTTTTGGGCCAAAAAAATTTAAAAAAAGGCCGATGGAATTTAAAAAAAAAATAAACAGCGCAAATTTTGTAACAGCGCTGTTAACATATGTAACAGTGCTGTTACATATGTTAAAAGGCAGAAAACATATGTTAACAGCGTTGTTACAAAGTTTGTGTTGTTTATTTTTTTAAAATGTCCCATCGGTGCTTTTTTAATTTTTTTGGCCCAAAATGTTTAAAAACATATATGTTACCTTGTGTATTTTTTTTTTAAAAAAAAAAAAAGCTTTTTTAGATTGTTTTTACATGGGGTTTCTAAGTTTTCTTAAATCAAGAGGATTTTCAATTTATCTTTCCCCTATATATATATATATATATATATAGAGAGAGAGAGAGAGAGAGAGAGAGTCAAGTTCATGTACAAACAAATTTCCGGTACGAACAGTACGAATCAAACAAAAAAAGGACGGTGGCATTTTTGTAATTATAGACAAATCTCTTTTTTTTTACAAAAACCCACAGTACCAACCATAAATCTCAAATTAATTCTAAAAATCCTAACAAAAACCCCAAATTAACAACACAATTGAAGACGATCAAGCAAGATGAAGCTCAATATCATCGAAAACTGGAAACCGGAGGTAATATGTGATTTTTATACGATTTTTTCTAGTTTTCATGCTATGAAAAGGTGTTTGATAAATGTCTAAAACAGAGGTCTATTGGCTTTTGAAGCTGTTCTATGTAGAGTACTTTTTGTGAAACTTGGTATAGCATGTTCCATGCAGAGTAATTTTTGTGAAACTTGGTATAGCATGTTCTATGCAGAGTAATTTTTATGGCACTTGGAGCTGAGAAAGAGACAACATGAAGTTGTTTAAAGTAGAGGATCAACAAGAACATGATGAAATGAAAGAAGGATCTGCTACAAAATTTCTCTACTTGTACAATAATTACTCTACACTATAAACCACTGCTGATTACTCTAGAGCATTTGTATAGCGCAATTATAACTAGAGTATTTATATAATTACCTTTTCTTCAGTAGTAATGGTTTGGTTTCTGGAGTAATTTTGGAACTAGAGACTGAATGTTTCTAGTAGAGTAATTTTTGGAGTTGTAGAGTAATTTTTAAAGTAGTTATTGCATATCTTTGTGGAGCAATTTGTGAAGTAGTTATGGATTGTTTTGTAGAGTAAATTGTGTTTGTTTAGTATTTTTGTAAAGTAGTTATGGTTTGTTTTCTAGAGTAATTTTGAAACTAAAGACTGAACGTATGTTTTGCTTTTATATAAAGAGAGAGAAAGTGAGGTAAGTGAAAGTGATATAATGTCAGAGAAAAAGAAAGCTGCAAATAAAAGTTGTTATTTACAATAATGCCACCACCTTTTTTCTCTTTGATTTGTACAGTTCGTACGGTTTTTTATTTAGAATGGAACTTTTGTCTATATATATATATATATATATATATATATATATATATATATATAAGCACTAGGTTATTTTATGGGAGTTTTCCGGGATAGAAAAATCTAATATGAATAAGAACAAAAATGTATATTATAAAAGCGAACTAACCATGCATATCACATGAAAAACATTCCAATTCGTTCGCATCTACAGTTCTTATACCTTTTTTGAATGATCATTAATAATTGTAAGCTTCAGTATCATATGCTTATAAGGTGTTCCAAAAAATTTAATTTCAGTTCTGTATTCAAAACAATATTCAAATAATAAACACATGAAAACAATATATCTTTAAAAAGATTTACTCATAACACTAACCTATCTTTTACCCTTCAAAATCAAAGCAAATGTGTTTAAACTTAGTTAAACCTATAACTCCTATGGGTGATATAGGGAAACAACTACATAGATAAAAACATTAACCTTCTTTTCAACTGGATAACCCAATGAAACATGGTCTTCTAGCAATTCTTCATCCAAATCATCAGCCTCTTCAATTGGATATGATACCTGAAATATTGATTCACTCTTTAATCCTCTCATATACCTCACCCATATAAACAAGATACAAGGTCATACAAGCCATATGATAAAGCGGTCTATCTATTGCTAGTAAAATAATCAAATTAAAGTTCAAGTCTATTCTAAACTCGAAAAGTACCAATTCAACACACTGACAGTCAAGTCAAGTCAACCTCAATTCTACTCTAAATCTAAACCATAAAGCAATTTTCAAAAAAAATAAAAATAAATAACATACATGGATATGGATCTATTATGATTAAGTTAATGGATTAGCACTGGTAATTAGGGTTAGGATCAAATACACAGTGAAAGAAGAATAGGAAGTCATAGAAAGGGTATCAAACGGACTCCGATTGAACTCATTCAAGCGACATTGGAACCGTCTCGTCAAACTCTACGATCTTAGTTTTTAGGTTTTCGCTTTTTTTAGCTTATAGTTGTTAGAATTTACATTATATCATTGTGTCATTTTCTTATTTTCATCATTGTTTTATTTTTGCCATTTATTGTGTTTTTTTTCTTCAGCATTGTGTTATATTTTTTGGTATTGTGTTATATTTTATGGCTCATTGTGTCATATTTCGTGATCTATTGTGTTTTTTGTATCTTTATCACCCTTCTCATTTTTGTTACACTGTGTAGAATAACTTGACCCTTGATAATTATGCATGTTCAAAGCATGCTAGTGTATTTACAAGATGATGGAGCTAACTTAACATGAAAAATATATACTTGATTAAATTAAATTTTATTTTTTTTAGTCAAATGATTGATTGATATGGCTAAAAATAAACTTCACATGTGGAGGAGAGCCAATGATGTTGTAGCCTAGTGGTTGCAATGGAGGTGGGAAGGTTTACCCATTTTGTGAGATTTCTGTCCTGGAAGGTGTAACATTCCGCATTTAATTATACGTTACGGTTAAGAACGACAAACCTTATTATTGTTGGTGATATTCTGAACCCCTACACGATGATAATTATTCATACATATATATCTATATATATATATATATATATATAAAGTTATAATAATAACAACATAACTAAACCTCTAATCTTCAACCCAACCCAACATCCCAAACCTTTAACCATTAAAACCCACCCATCTAGTTAAGCCCACAAAATATGGCCCTGCAGCCCAAACCCATCTTGGCCCAATTCTCCTTCCCTTATACCTGTTAAAAAAAAAAGAAGAAGAAAAAATGTGCCTCTGCCGGGTTTCGAACCCGAGCAGCAGGCTGGTTCACCCACACACACAACCAGTTGATCTAGGACTCACATCTGTTTTAACCTCAGCCATTTATAACTTTATAATGTGTTTTATGGTGACAGTTGACTCCGAAAAGTCAACTGTGACCATCGATCACCAGAATAATCATCATTTAACGCGTCATAGATCCAGTTTAGGAAGGGTTACTCGATTATCGGCCATCAGTGACCAAGCAACACGTCAATTACAAATCAATTGACCATCAATTCAAACCTATACGCGTATAACATTTAATTGTGGTCAAACCTTGCCAATTATACAATCCAACGATCCTCTATATAAATTGAACCTTTGCATAGCATAACAACTCGCTCATAATCTCTTCTCAACCCCCAATTGTCTTCAATTCACTCTGATTGTGCCTCACGAATACACGTTTGACTTTCATTCTTGACCGGCCAATCGTGCACGAAACAATATTGTAAGTTAAAGTTTTTCTGTGGGTTTTGATCACCGGCGTTCACACATCAAAAGCCCTAACATCAATTGGGCCAACGATGTGTGAATCGTGTTATTGCAGATGTTAGGGTTCGTGGGTATTTGATTTGGGGATAATCTGATTTACGCGTATGTATTTATATTTATCAGAACAAGATTCATCACAACCACAGGCCTAGGCCAAGTGGTTGTGACTGTGGCTTGTAACCAGGACCACCTGGGTTCGAGACCCGGCTGGGACGCTTTTTGTTCACTTTTTTTTTTCATGCTTTTAAACAAACAAATAATATACATATATTACATTTAAATCTTGTAAATTCCTTTTTAAATATCAAAACTTTTTTATAAATTCTAAAAAAATTATATTTATCAAATCTGATGTAAAAGAATTTTCTACAATTTTTAGTTTTCTGAAATTCATTTATTTAATATTTATAATAATTAAATCAATTTTATGCTATTATATTTATAAAAATCTATTAAAATATCAAAACAATTTTATTAATTTCTACAAAAATTATCCTGAGTTTGTATAAAGTTAAACTTTACTGAAATGATTTTTAATTCTGAAAAATCATTTATTTTATATTTTTAATCAATTTTTGTTAGTTTTAACCATAATTAAATCATAATAAATTCAATTTTCATTATTTTTGCACCAAAATTTTATACAATTTATTTTTAAATATTTAGAACAGAAATATGATTTTTAAAATAATAATTCTTTAATTTTAGTATTTTTGAATATTAAAGTTAAATTTTGGCAATTTGTAATAAATAGATTTAAAAATCTATTTTAAAGAAAATAATTTTATAAAAATTATTTTTATACTTCAAACACATTATTGTGAGTATTCTAAATTCAAATTTTATAAAAAGACTTTCTTTTATTTAATTATCATATTTCCCTTTATTTAATCAACATTTTATTTTAAAATTCAACAATTGGTTATCCCCAAATCGAAACCCTAGGATATACTTATAAACTAGTTAGACTTAGACTTATTTGTTGCCTTATACATAGGGTAACACTTGGCAAACTATTGGGCTACACTTATACTATTCCTCAATACCTAATACTATACCAAGGTGAGTTTACGTAATCCTGTTTATGCGATTCTTTATACTTGCAACAATTTTAAGCAATTCAACATATATGTCTAGTAGTAAACTTTATTGCCTCATGTATTAGTCAACAGTTTCAACGAGTTTCAACGAGTTTCAACATTTACATAATCATTAGCTATGGCCAAGCCGGCGATACTCAATAATAGATCTATTGGATTGACAACCCCACCCGGATACGTGTACCTCCTACATAGGTCACGTGGGTGATTGTTATCGTTCAACATATTACTAAGGTGAACCGTAGATGACGGGATGGACCTAAACTAGTCGGAGGTTTGATTATGTCAACATATTATACTATTCATGTAGACTTAAATTTACGATAGACATACGAATTGCTAGACTTTTATACTTAAACCATATGCTTAACATGGGTTATGTATTCTCACCAACTTCTAGTTGACCCCCCCCCCCCATTTTTCCAAACTCAACAGGAAATACTGATGCTTGAAGTCTAGAGCTAGCATGAGGAGATATTTGAAGCTTTGTTGATTACTTGATGTAGACTTTAATGTAATTCAATATTGTAATGTATTAAAGGATTATTTAAACTTGTGTACTACCATGAGCTACTGAACAATCATTCATACGTGGCACCTCGATGTTTCCGCCATCGGTTGGGGTGTTACAGAAGGTCACAAGTTCGAATCCCACTCAGAGTATAGTTATTCTGAAATGAGATGCTGGACCTTAGGGGGGCCTGAGGAGTGCGTAGCTTCGTTATGGACTGTTAAAAAAAACATGTGGAGGAGACTAACGGCTTCAACCCTAGAATAATCTCATCCATGGGACACTTCTCAATGCCAACATTTTCCATATCATCAGATATTACAGGCGGGAACACGTCTCAGATCCCTGTATTCCAAATTACCATCCTATCCTCCACTAACAATTTTTTTTGAATGGCAAATTTTATACCACCTTATTTTCACCTAACCTTGTATTTGCAAGGATTTAAACCCACAACCTCACATTTATAAGGGGAGACACCATACCACTAGATCAAGAGGTCATGGGTCCTCCACTAATAAATATCAACCTTATTAATCATCAATTAAAAACAACCAATTACAAGTGATACGCAGGTAAACGGGCCACAAGCTGCGCCGCTACCTTTTTTAATATTGCAAAACCTACTCTATCTATACATATAATAAACCAAAGTCATTTTAATGACATGACACTCAAAGAGACATTCTCTTTCTTGAGTGTGCCATGTGCCATCCAATGTGGCATTGAGATATTTTAGGAAAAAAATAATTTAAAAACAAAATTGGATTTTTAACTCTCATGTTTCCTCCCATAATTTTTAAACGTTAATATCTTTAATATACGAGATTTTTTAAAGAAAAAAATTACACCACATTAACGAGCGTTTTATTATCTTTCCAACGAGTACCATAGTGCTATATAAAAAAGGGAGAAATTTTTTTGTGGGGTTTATTCATACAAGAAAAAAAAACACAAAGTATTCAGGTAAATCATTAATCATGCATAGGCAAGTCACTAATTATGTTCAAATCAGTAAATATAAATTTATTTTTCAACCAGAGCCGAATAGGTTAATACAGTTATACGTTGTTTTAAGTTAGGTATCAATATTAGTATGTTAGAGTTGTACATTTGTTTAGTCTTTAGGATAGGTGTTAATATTAGAGTTATCAAAGTTCTACATTCTTTTAGGTTAGGTGGTAGCATTGGAGTTATACATTGTTAATTTGTTTTAGGTTAGATATTAATATTAAAGTTATACATCAGTCTATTTCATATGTAAATTGATGTATCATATTAAATTTCTCAACCCGGGACGCTCCCGGGGTATAATCTAGTTGAAAATAAAACATTAACCCTTAGCAGACGGAGAATTACTTTGCACAACTTTATTGGCTACTTAAAAAAAGTGATCCATACTCACGTTTTTTTTTTGAAAAAAAAGAAAAAAAACTAGACGTAGTTTCGAAATTAAAATCTAACCATATTAATTTTCAAAAATCTATATATATATATATATATATATATATATATATATATATATATATATATATATATAGGGTAGGGTTCAATTGAGAACCAACCCTTAGTTAGGAACTTTAGGAACCAATCTCATCCATCCATCTTCAATGGCATGATGGTAAATATGTTAAACATTAATTAACTTTTTAATTAAAGCAAGGGGTAATATTGTCTTTTGGTATTTGATTATTAATAGGTTATTTATTATACATTATAACTGACAAACACCACAATAATATCCATAATTGTTTCTATAGAACAGTGTTTAGTATCGTTATATTCAAAACAATTATACATCCGTGTATAATTCAATTATTGCTACAAAAACATTGTACAGTACCATAAAATTTCAACAACTATACGTCAGTGTATAGTCATATTTCAACAATTATACATCAGTGTATAGTCAAATTATTGCTACAAAACCATTGTACAGTACCATAATATTCAATAGCTATAAGTCAGTGTATAGTCATATTTCAAAACAATTATACATCGGTGTATAATCCAATTATTGCTACAAAAAACATTGTACAGTACCATAATATTCAACAACTATACGTCAGTGTATAGTCATATTTCAACAATTATACATCAGTGTATAGTCCAATTAATGATACAAAAAACATTGTACTGTACCATAATATTCAACAACTATACGTCAGTGTATATTATGTCTGGTACAACAGGCGTCCAATATCTCGTCCCACCAGGAGACTCATATACTTTGCTGGACGAGGAACCTACAATAAAAAATGTACATTAGAACTTAATTAACCAATATTTTATAACTAATATACACCTGTGTATAGTTAATGTTATTGTATCTGTACGTTTCAAAAAAAATTATTGTATCTGTAAGTTTCAGCAAATATACACTAGTGTATAACAACCTAATAAACTAAGACGAAATCTAATTGTATCTGTGTGCTTCAACGAATAACACTAAGTAATACACCAGTGTATAATTACAATATTGTACGTGAAAAAAGATGAACTGTATAATCCAAGACAAGTATTTCGCAAAATATACACTAGTGTATAATTCGAAGTGTACTTCGAAAACTGAATCTGGGCAATCCAAAAACTGCTATTTCGCAAAAAAATACACTAGTGTATAATTCTATGGAACTTCGAAAACTGAATCTGGGCAACCCACAACATCTTAATCGCAAAATCAAAACTGAAAATCCATAATAATACAAATCACAAAAACTTGAATTTCGAACAAAAACCAATTAAAAAATTTTAAAAAAAATACATACATACCTTGATTCTCAACACTATTTAGCAAAAAAAGGTTGTGATTGTGTTTCATGATCTTCAATATCGTGAGAAACTGATTGAATGTTTTCATGTATATGATTATTATCCATCACTTGAATATCTTGATAAGATGGAAGCCGACAGTTTTTCTATTATTTCTCTTTCAAATCGAACGTGATTTATTGAAGCATACAATAGATAATATAATATTCGATTTTGAGATTAAGATGTTGAAAGATTGGAGGAAGGCAATTGAATGATATTAGGAGGAAGTTAGGAATTCGTGGATAGAAGATGAAGGCAATCACACGTGATTTTATTAACTTCCATTTTTAAAACTTTTTTTTTAAATTATAATATAAAACATAATTGTTTAATTACCTAACTATCCCTAGATCAAGATTAAAAGATGAAGGGCTTAGATTGGTTCCTAAGTTCCTAACTAGTACCTTGGTTCCTAAATGATCTTTTTCCTATATATATATATATATATATATATATATATATATATATATTTATATATATATATATATTGCAAAGGGATGAATCCTACATGTTATACTATCATGCAATCTCTCATTTGAGAGATGCCACATAGGATGTGATGTGACAACTTTAAACCAATTAAAAAAAGAAATAAATATGATTTAACCTAATCTATTATAATCTTTAACGTAATCTATTAAATACATAATATACTAAATCTAAATATTAAAACTTTATTATTTTATCTCTCGTGTTTCCTCCCATAACTTTTAAACGTTAATATCTTTTATATACGGGATTTTTTTAAGAAAAAAAATTACACCAAATTAACGAGCGTTTTATTATCTTTCCAACGAGTACCATAGTGCTATATAAAAATCGGAGAAAAAATGACTATTTTTTTGTAACCCGACAGGTATTGTGTCAGGTTTGGGATTAGTTTAAAAAAATTGTGGGTTTGGGTCGGGTCTGGGATTAGGTGATACCCGACCCGATTACCCGAAACAACATACCCAAATACCCGAACTACATACCCGATCATATACCAATGAATTTTTTAACGCATCACATAACCCTTAGACTAATGCGTTCGATATTTCAATAATTAACTTTTTTTTTCTTATTTCATGTTGGTTATTTTTAGAATGATCGATTACAAACTTCCGAATTCATTTGTAATGGCACTAGATTTATACCCCGACGCAGAGATTCGTTTTTTTTATATTTGAATATGATAACTTATGACAGAGATTTGTTTAAAATAATAATAATAATAATAATAATAATAATAATAATAATAATAATAATAATGATAATAATAATAATAATAATAATAATATATTTTATTATGTTATATTAGATATTTCAACCCGGGACGCTCCCGGGATAAAAACTAGTGGATTATATTAGATAGTAACTTGAAACTTTAAATGCATTTAATAATATATTAAAAAATCTTTAATTCCGGTAGTTTCTAAATAATCGGAAACTATATTTATATTTCATAATTGATTCTTATATTAGGGAGGATGGGGTGCTTACCATGAAGCATCTGTAGAGCACATGTAACGAACCAATCGCAGCCCGCCAACTAAACGACCACTCGTGAACCCTCCCCGCCGGTAGCACCACCCGTAAAGCATCCGTGGAGCACCTAACTTTCCTCTCTCCTCTGCAACCGTGAGATAGGCCACGAAAACTCTATAAGAGACTACTAGAATCTCACTAACCGTGACAACGACGGCAGTAAACTCATGCTAGTAGTGGGCTAGCAGTGCCATTCATTGGTTGCTCCCTGTCTCTCCTTAACGAAAAAAAGGTTAATCAAATTTAATGACTATGATTAATAGTTTTGGAGAGAATTTATGGATGAGAATGATCTCACTAAATATCACATATCCCATCTCAGTTTGTCGGTTACCTCAATAATTATTATTATTATTATTATTATTATTATTATTATTATTATTATTATTATTATTATTATTATTAAAAAAGGGGTTACTAAATAAAATTAAAGGCAATTAAATTAATAATTTTCTCAACATATAGGTATATATTCGAGTCATAAAAATCATTAAAAAGTCTATGGATTTAAATATATAAATTTGAGTAGTCCAAAATATATGTTTTATTGAAAAACATCATAAAATTATAAAATAATCACTAAAGATCGAGAATAAATATCTAGACCTAAAAATACATAATTGAATTCTAAGAGAAATAATAATATGCCTAAAAGAGTCTACAATGTTCCTATTTATTAATAAAATATTGATTTAGAGTTATTTGTACAAATTATATAATGTGTATAGTGTGTGTATATATATATAAAGTGCTCCAATAATAACTTCATATATCTAAAATAGTTTTGAATATTAAGTAACATTTATAGAATTTTAGAATATATAACGTATAACCGTACCTTGATTGAAATAGAGAAAAATAACCAGTATATTGACGATCTTGAGATTCTTATGCTCAAAGTGGGTGTTAATCAGAGCTTGGCAATGGCTGCATTCTTATGATCAAAATGATGATTGAGATGATGCTTTGTGTGTGAATGACAACATAATGACATATGAGGTCATGCCAATGGTTATATAAATGCATTTCTAACAAATTCTTGTTTATTGCCATGACTCTTCATTGGCAAATTAATCATAATCTTCAATTCTATTTAATTTAGTCCAATTCATAACATTATATATGTTTTAATGTATAAAAGGGAGTTACATTGTGGAGAAGATATTAACCGTGTATTAGTCACATGTACCATATGCATGATATGTTGTATAAAGGGGCATAATGGGAAGAAAGAGGCTAAAATATAGAGATGTATGCTTATGCCTCTTCATATGCCATCTTAAAATGGTAGTAAAATTACCTTGATGCCCATCTAGGATGCATTATATAATAGTATAGATGTACCATATGCATGATATGTTGTATAAAGGGGCATAATGAAAAGAAAGAGGCTAAAATATAGAGATGTATGCTTATGCCTCTTCATATGACATCTTAAAATGGTAGTGAAATTACCTTGATGCCCATCTAAGATGCATTATATAATAGTATAGATATAGATATAGATATAGATATAGATATAGATATAGATATAGATTATTATTATTATTATTATTATTATTATTATTATTATTATTATTATTATTATTATCTTTTCTTTTCAATTTTTCCTTTTATTTACACAGACAAATAATATTTAATTTGTACTTTTTCACTTCTCTTAACGTACGTTTTTTATAACGACATAGCTTTACTTGTTTTCTAAATGGGTAGTGTTAAATATACCAAGTTGGTCAAACTTTTTGGCTTCCCTATGTGTACATAATACCTTGTATCATTTAAAAAGGATGTTGGTATTTACACCATACTCTTAATAAATACAACCATCATAACTTAGGCTTAATTAACTTAAGTTTTTTTTTTGTTATTTTATTATTACTAAAAATTAGCTTTTACGATTTTTTTAGTCAATGTGTAGTTAACTTGTTTGTACTTTAATCAGCATTATTTTTTGTTTTACTATTTATTAATGTTGTTTTTATATAGAGAGATACATTTAAAAAAAATAGAAGACAAAAAATGCATTTACAAGAAAAAATATATTATGATATGATATAAAAATGAAATCTTTATTCTTTTTTAACTCATATCTTTTTTTCGAAGGGCTCCTGTAAAGAATAGACAAATTTGAACTTGTGCACAACCCAACCTTCAGATAGTGCGAGTGAAAGAACTGTGTAAAAACGCATTTGTAACGTCCAACTTGTGCACAACCCAACCTTCAGATAGTGCGAGTGAGAGAACTGTGTGTTAGGGATGAGACCGGTACGGTACCTGTACCTATACCCATACCCGTACCCGTACCGAATTTGAACAAAAGTGGGTACCGAGTACCGTACCGAACATATAGGTACGGTACGGGTACGAGTCCGGGGTATCGGTACCGGTATTTCAGTACGATACCCATTTGGTACCATTTTGTTATTTTTTTTTCTTTTTTTGAGCACCCGTACGGGTACCAAGTAGGTAAATAATTACGAGTATCAATACTATACGGGTACCAAATTGAAAATTTTGGTACGGGTACCAATATGGTACATGTACCAAATAGGTAAAATTGATACGAATACCATAAATACCATAATACGAAGTAACACATATAATCAAATTCAATAGTATATAGAATTCGATACCCGTACCGATACCGAAAGTACCGAATACCAAAATCAGTAAAAGTGGGTACCAATACCTATACCGAGTACTCAAAATCGGTACGGGTACAGGTACGGTATGGGTACAGGCATAGGTACTCGGGAAAAAATGATCATCCCTACTGTGCGTATGGTAGCCGGTTTAACAACCGGACTAAAAGTCTCACCACAATCAATGCCCACCTATTGTGAACGACCATCACACACCAATCTGGCCTTGTACCTCTCTAGTGTCTTGCCTGACCTGTATTTATGTTTAAACAGCCACATGGAATGAATAATATCCATGGATAGGTCACGGGGAACTAACTCCCATGTACCATTTCTAATTAAAGCGTTATACTCGATAGTCATGGCCGAGTACCATACCGGAGTGGCCAAGGCATCGGTGGGATTTTTGGGAAGGGATAATTACAATTGAATACAAATTAAAGCTCTTACAATTGCCCTAGTTAATGATGAGAACCATTATATCAGGGTGGAATTACAAGAAGGGTACCCAATGCCTACTATCACGCCTTATTGGAATTTTCGCAACATTAGTCAGTCTGCAACTAGATGGGAAACCATGTATAGGCCGTGTCTATAACTATATACTCAACTTTGTCACCGTGAAAGTGGTTTTGTCGATCTAGTTGATTAAGTATTTTAATATTTGCATGTTTACTTTTTTTACTAGAGACTCGTATATTTATTTATTAATAATGAACTTTTGCATTTTTCGTATTTTTTTTATTAAAGATTATTTATTTTTCGTTAATATTGGTATCAATATTATTAATAATAGTATTACAAAATATAAAATGTTAAATAAAAAAAGTGATAGTAGTATAGTAATATAAATAGTAAATACTAAGTTAATCATTAATTAATTAGTTGGTAGATTAGCTCATTAAATGCAGTTTGACTAAATTGGTAGATTAATCCTATCACTTGGTATATTTAACATAAGCCTTTCTAAATGTATCACGGCAACACATTATTATATGTAGGCGTTATCTCGTCACGTAGTACGAGTATAATTGCTAGTTAAAATACACGAGTATCAATGTAGACACTTTTGAGTATAAGTTATTGGGGGGATTTAGTTTGAGTCGCTCCATCAACCGGGTTGCCAACTTAGGTTGGTATGAATTTATTTTTAAAATTTTTTAAACTACTTAATCTTTTGTCTTATTAACTAAGCAGTTAATATTACCGATATATCCGCTATATCGGTCCGATATATCGGTTATCGGTCATCAACCGATATATTGATACCGATATTTTGACCGATATTTTGTACCGATTTATCGGTGATATTGACCGATATTTGACCGATATCTTACTGATATTTGATCGATATATCACCGATATTCCCGATATCAGTATCTTTCTTATTAGTTCTTCTATCTTTCTTGCTTCTTATTGATGTTGTTAGTGTTTTAGGTCTTAATTGTTAATTATCAGTGTTAAATATAAGTTCTCACTTGCTACAATTATTATTGTTTTGCATGTTGCAAGAGGTCAATCTGTTAATTGTAGGAGATTATATTTAATTGTTAGTGTTAAACTTCTATATATATGAATTTTGCATGATATAAAAATTACCGATATCCCACCGATATCTCACTGCGAAAACCGATATATCACATATCGGTCCTGGACCGTAACCGATATTTTCCGACATTAACTGCTTAGCTTATTAATGGCCTCCCGACAAGATGCACTCTCATTACACGGCACATTAACATTGGTTCTGACGTCTGTCCTTTCTGCGGTGAGGCTGCAGAAAACCTACAGCATCTGTTCGTTAACTGCAGCTTTGTTCAGGTTCTGTGGCAGGTTGTATTCCAGTGGTGCAAGCTTGGCGCAGTATTGTTATTCCATTTCAAAGACTTACTTCTTCTACATAACCATGTGGGTGGCTCAAAGATAAAGGAAGGCTGTTAACGCGATCATTCTCACGACTATTTGGTGTATATGGAAGCATAGAAACGAAGCAATTTTTAACCAGAAGCAGGTGAATCTCTCTAAAGTTATCGGTGATATTAAGGTTCTAAGCTTGTTTTGGATTAAAGCAAGGGCGAAACAACAATCGTTAACTTGGAACATTTGGTGTAATTTTAACGTATCTCGGATCGGGTGGTGATGTATTGTGTTAGTGTATTATGGTGTCATATGTATGTAAGGCGTATAGCTAGTTTCCCGCTAGCTTGGTGGAATAAAATTTTTGTTGATCGTTCAAAAAAAAATTAATGACCAAAAACTCTATGTCACCCGTAGAAATAGTTGTAAAACTGTATAGAAGTTAGTGAAATTAACATAATCTAAAATCTAAACTTCATCACCTCCACTAAATCTTAATTATACATATATTTCGTAAAATATCAAATCAACTTTTTTCTTACTATTTTAACTGGCTAAATCATCTTGTGTGGTGCGGTGAGGATTAAACCGGTATTGTTCCGGTTTATTACATTGTTTGTATAGTACCGACACTCATTAAACATTGTAGCAAGCGAAAGAGGAAATCCAAAAATTAAGTTGTGATATGTCCAAAACAATATCAAGACGTATTTCACATATTTCAAAAATGGGTATTGGTAATGGTCCGTTAATACAGACTGATATTGGTAGTGGTTCGATAATTCAGATACCAGTACCGATGTTTGGTAAAAATTGGTTCGGCTCATCATGACATTGGTATGTTACCGGCACTAGCTATAGCTTACAAGACAAAACACACTATCTTTTGAATACAACTCTTTTTTTCAATATTGTTCGGCCGGAACCAAAACGAAATCTATATCGGAAACCATAAAAATAATTGCTGATACAGTTGCCAAAGTTGTTCAAATGTCATCGGTTCGTCATAATACCGGAACTGTTTTGGCTTTCTTATAGCTTACGATACCAAAGAATTCTATTTTGAATACAAATTGATACCACATATGTAAAACTAAAAGATTACACAAAATTGCATATGCAATTATTTTTTAAAGTTAACAATTATTAAAAAAATATCAAATTAAATAAAAACTATATTGTAGAGACGATCGATGATCCTGCAGTCAATTAATGACCACTCTATGTTTTGTGGTGGAGTTCCGTCGATAGATACGTCTATGGCTAGAATAGAAACCCTCTATTTTGTAGTGAGTGTAACGTTAGTAAAGAAAATTACAGGTACTGGCTTTTGAAAAGTCAAATTTGATAACTATAATTTTGTGAGAGTAAATCCTATATTTTAAGATGGGGTTATGAATGAAGGATATAAGGAATTTACTGTTCATCGATATATTTGGAGGAGCATTGTTCTTCTCCATTTATTTTTAATATATTTTAGAAGTGGTTGTGAGTGAAGAAAAGAGAAAAAGTAATAATAAAAGTATATAAGGTGATTTATTTTTAATATTTTTTGCCAATGAAGCCACAGCGGAATGGTGGAGGTGAAAGGTTTTAAGGCTTAACTTGTTTCCTACCCTAGGGTTGCAAGTTCGAGTCCTGCTTTGTGCAGGAATTTGCCCAAGTACTATGAGGGGCTCAGATTGTGGGAGTTTAGCCGGTCCAAAAAAAATAATAATAAAAAAAATATAAGGTGATTTTTAGTGTAATACGTAATTGTAAGTGATTTTAAATAATACTTTTATATACCGTTCATCATTATGGGTATGCTTCTTTGTATGTTGATTACATATGAGCCGTTCCAACCTTCTCTTAATGTAGATTTTATAAAGGTCCCTATGATTTTTTCTCCTCGTCAATCTCTCCAGATTTGGCATTTTCAACTTATTGAGTAAGACTGTTAGTATAATAATTGTTTCAACTGAGTCAAACCGCTACTTCAATATTTTTTTTACCGGCATGTAGGTCGAATTGCATATAGTATATAAAACGTAGCATGCTATCATGTCTACTTGTATCCTTTAAAAAATTACCCCAATGCGAAGCACAGGTGCTTACACACACACACACACAAAACATACACCTTACATATTGATTTTTTTAATCGTTTTAAGGTTTGAATTATGTTTTCACCATGTATTGTCGACTCCGCCGCAACGCGCAAGTTCCCTGCTAGTAGTGTTTAAAAGTTATAAAACTTGATGTTTAACATGCCAAGGATTCTAAACTTAAACGTATCTATAAAAAAAGACATTAAAATGTTCATGTTTTTATTCGGGTTTTGGATTTCGGGTTTTTCGGGTCGGGTTGTTCGGGTTGGTCGGGTTTGAGTTATTCGGGTTCGGGTTTTCGGGTATTCTCTACTTCGGGTTCAGGTGGATTCAGATTCGGGTTGGGTTTCAGATAAATATGAACATCCCTACCAACAGGGGCGGATTTAAGCTTGTTTGGTGGGTTTCTAGGAACCCACTCGAGTATTAATGTATATTAAAAACCGGAAAGGAACCCACTTATAAAAATGCCAAGTGTTTTAATGGTTGAAACCCTTTGTAATATCCAAAAGGTTCCATGTTCAAAGTTCGAACCATTAGGTACTCGTTTTTTTTAATTCAAAACCGATGTTTCCTCTGTCTCACCCATCGCACTATCACAACTACCAACCTCTCTCTGTCTCTCTCGTGCGCTCATTGCACCAATAGCGGGCCTCTCTCTCCACCACAAGAACCGGTAATTGTGGCTTATTTTTATTTTTGTTCTCTTTTGATGAACAATATCGTGGTATTATTTAAAGATTCATGTTGATTGATTTATGAATTTGGATCTAACGGTAGGAATTTAAGACCTAATTTTGAGTTGAATTGTCCATCACCATGTTATCTCTTGATTGATTCACTATTACCTACCAACTATATGATAGAATGCCTCAATGAACATGTCAATGGGTTTGGTTATTTGACACTGCTTGTAAAATCTTTTATTATTATAGCGTTGGATGATGCATTATTTTTTATGTTGATTTGGAATATTGTACATTATTTGTCCATGTTTGCTAACTTTTAAAAAATAGACATTTCAAGATATGCATCTTTTTTTTTTTTGAACGATCAACTAAAGTATTGCCGGGTACTCTGTACGTCGCCCCTAATGGCCGAAAGGGGCCCAGACGGCCTCTAGTCCGTACGGACAGAGCCCTTTGGCCCACCCGTCTCTTGTTCCAGGGAAAACCCGGCCCACAAACCCGCCCGAAGGCACGACGGTAGTGAACCGGTAAAAACTGGAGGGATCACGAGTCGAACCCATGACCACAATGGTCAAGGGTCTCTCCATCACTTCCCAACCACCTACCCCACCATAAACATGCCTCCCGTGGGAATCGAACCCGACTCCCCCAAAGAGAGAACCAGCCCTTCAAGATATGCATCTAAATGCTAGTGTTGTGCATTATTGTATGCCACTTAATCTTTTCATTTAATAAATTTCTACTTATGAACAATTCCTTGATAGGGGAATGTAGATGGGTACAAACAGTTATTTATTTATTACATTTGTGGTCTATTATTTTTGCACTTCACTTGGTTTATGTCATAGGTCTGTAACAATGGACAAGGAAAGGAATATTGCTCATGATCATCTAGCAAGAAGTTGTGCCGAGAAGCGTGGTGAGCTTGCTATTACAAACCCAACTGGCAAACCCCACTCCGGCCTCCTCGTTAGTAGGTATGTTTTTTATCCTTAAAGATAATCGTATTTATATTACATGCTTTAAATTTCTAATGGCAATGTTTTTTCATTATCGTATCATATTTTTATTATGTGATGAACTTTACCTAACCCAAACCGCTAAACCGATCCGAACCTTTGAACTGGCCAGAAATTTTTATGTTTGGCCATATGAAATTGAAACACCTAAAAAGGAATTCAGTAAAAAAAAAAAAAAAAAAAAAATCCATGGATCCTCTAGTGATCACAAACCCTTTATCACAGTGAGGCAAGTATGAATGAGAGTTGCACAATTCAGTTACTTTAAAAAGTTATTTAGAAAAGAAAACATATAAAATGTCTCCATTATTATTGAAACATAAATAGTAGCGGTACACAGAAGAGAGACATAAACCACAAGCAGCTAGCTTGTTGAGTGACAGTTGAAATATATATGCTGTTATCCGTAGGTCCATGATCAGGATCAGCTAGCATTTGGGAATGGAAGCCCCACAAGTGCTGGCGACCTTTTTGGCATTAGGAGAATTAACATACTGCCCCAAGCTTGGGTTCTTTATGTAGCCACACAAGCATGGCTTCTGCTGTTTTAACTTGGCGCAGCACTGTTCGGATGGCGATGCAGACGACGTAAACGCTGGAAGACACGGGGAAAGCTCAGTTACCGAGCATGTCACAGCGGTCGTATTCACTGCGGATCCAGCCAAGATCATCACCAGAAGGGCATATGCTGCCATGCATTTTGCTGACCTCATTGTGTAGTAAGTAAGTAGCAAAGAGTGAAAGATGGTTTGGTGTGTTGGGTTAAGGATTGGGTGCATGAATTTATAGATCGATGGAACACCCAACCAACTTCTTAATCCTAATAAATGCACCTTTTTAGAATAGAAATGTCGGCAGTGTTTATTGTAGTTTTTCATGAGCTTTTTTCCACGATAGTGAAGTGACCATAGACAGCCATCTGGTGTCAATTATTCGTCTCTTTCCAATGTAACACGTGGTTGTCTTATTTATAACCTAATCGTCGGCTCAACCACTTTTTGGCGTATTAATTAATGGGCTGTTTCGTTGATTAAGTGCTAAATCATTAAGAGGTCTGAATGCTTAAGATGTTCTGAATGATTAAGTGCTGAATAGTTCAGCTATGCACTAAGTCTGAATGATTAAGCTCTTAACCATTCCAATCAGAGCATTTTTCAGGTTAAAACAAATAGTCTGAATGCTGAACCATTCAAAGCCTCATTAAAAGGCTACCAAACAGGCCCTAAGTGAGACTCTTTTCCACTAACGACAAACGGTTTGGGGTACGTGGGTGGCTCCTAAGAGGGCCTTGACCCCGTGACCTCACGCCAACACCACCCCTTCTGCATCACGGCATGATGACCGTGAGAGAGCTAACACTTGTCACGAGTGGTTTTCGAGTCCAGGGGCGGATTTACGTTAATCTGGTGGGTTCCTAGGAACCCAATCAGTTTCAAAATTGTAGTGTTAATGTATATGAAAAACGGGGAAGGAACCTATAAGAAAAAAATTTAGGAACCCATTGGTAATGATATAAGGTGATCCACTCAGGGGTGGATTTACGTTAATTTGATGGGTCCTAGGAACCCATTCGGTTTCGAAATTAGTGTTAATGTATATAAAAAACTGGGAAGGAACCCATAAGAAAAAAAATTATGTAGTATTGGCTTGTATAAATATTTTAAGTGTTTAAGTATGTTTCAGCTTCAATTTATGTATATAAAGAATTTTAAGTGTGTCTCAGCTTCAATTAATGTTTAATGAAGTGTTTAAGTGTGTTTTATAATTATGTTATTGTGTTTAGGATTGATTAACAAGTAGAATATGTAGTATTGACTTGTATAAATATTTTTTGCACTTTTTTACTTTGGGCGCCTCACATACGTGAAAGCTCTCACCCCGCGCCTCAGCTTTTTGAACCAAAACACCTCGGAGCGCCTCATGCTTTTTTAAACTAAGTGCTCACTAATTTGGGGCTGCAAACGAACTGAACTTTCAGCGAACAGTTCATGAACTGTTCGGCGGGAAGTTCGTTTGTGTTCGTTAGTTTAATAAATGAACGAACACGAACAAAACATTTCGTTCATTAAGTTAAACGAACGAACATGAACAGAGGTCGCATTCGTTCGCTTATGTTCGTGAACGTTCGGTAACGTGTTCGTTTGCGTTCGATAGTTTATTAAGTTTTTTAATTTTTGTACTTTTTTATATTCTTTTTTTTTTATTTATTTTAGCCAATAAATAATATATATGAGGTAAATATATAAGATCAATAAACCTACTTTTTGTATCCAAGCTCATTATATGTTTTCACGTTCTAACGTTGATGCCCTCTACCTCCAACGCTTAGTCAAGTACTAAATATGTTTGGACAATTAAATTATATTTTGGCTGGATCTAGCTAATGTCTTAATGTATGTGAATTCGATGTTATTCAAAAGTTAATATATGTTCGTTTGTGTTTGTTTCCGTTCATGAACACTTTTTTGTGTTCATTTGTGTCCGTTTGTGTTCGCGTGCGTTCATGAACAAAATTAACTAATGAACACAAACGAACACGAACATTAGTACGTGTTTTCTTAACAAACGAACGCGAACATAAAATCTCGTTCGGTAAGTGTTCATGAATTGTTCGTGAACACAAAGTTTCCTTAACAAACGAACATGAACAAGGCCTTATTCGTGTTCGTTCGGTTCGTTTGCACTCAGTATCATTGTAAACCAAGAGCAAACTCAAGAAAACCAAACCAAAGTATTACATACGAATGTGAAGGAAGATAGTCAATTTGACAACCCGGTGTTGGATTTATATGTACGGTTTCGATAACTAAACGTTACTGACTAAGCTATGATCCGTAAGAGTTACACATTGGGCAACGAACATTAAATCCACTTAACTTACGAACAATTTATTAAACGAATTTTTCATGGAACGGGTTTTATTATTTATACTATTTATTAAGCTATGAACGGGTTTTAAATAAACATGTTGCGAGTTACTTATCATGTGTTGGGCTTGAGACAAAAATGATATTAGACAAGTTAGATGAGGTTATTATACAAATTTGATATAATGTTAAGGATTAATTTAATCATTATCTCTACATCCATGTACCATTTACCTACATCACAATAATAATTCAAAAAGAGTTGAAGATCAATTAGTTTTTTTTAATGGCAAAACACTTTATATAAGATATAAAGAGCCAGCAAGCGGCTGGGAATACAAAGAAAATGAAAAAGAAGAAACCAAACGACATCAAAAATCCCCAAATTACAAACAAGAAACAATGTCGAAATTCGACCAATCTTCCCACGAAGGCTTGGAAACCTTTGACCGGTTGCAAATCCACACAAAGGAGTCTTCCTTGATGAAATCGACCACTTTAGCAACCGGAACAAACATGCCATCAAAAATCTTCTGGTTCCTAGCAAGCCAAATCTGCCAAATAGTCGTACAAGCAATCAAGACAACCATCCGCTTCGAAACCTTAGAACCCGGTTGCTCCTGCAGCTTCTTGAAACACCCGGCTAGAGACCCAACATCCGAAGGAAAGGGAACCCGAACCCAAACAAAAACCTGCCACCAAACGGCCCTTGCGACCACACAATTCCACAAAGCGTGATCAACATCTTAAATCTCGTACCCGCAACGAGGACACACCGGGCTGCCGACCAGGACCCCACGCTTCAACAATTCCACTTTGACTGCAATCCTCCCAAGCAAAGCTCTCCAAAGAAAAACGTTACACTTTGGAGGAACCCAAGAATCCCAGCTGCACTTGATATTCGGACCAACCCCATTTTTAACCAAATCCAGTTGACGCCTCACATGTTTCACCGAAAACCTGACCCCAACATCGTTTTCCCATTTCCAAATATCACAATTACCGTTGAAGGAGACCCGGCTAATTAAGGACTGAATATTGGCAAAAGAACTCCATTCTCCAACCGAAGAGAAGTACCGCTTCCATTTGCCAACCCAATGCACCCACAAATTGTTTTTAACAAAAGTAGCAGCCACACAAGCGTCCTTATCAGCGGCCAAATCAAATAAATCAGGGAAGAGAGAACTCAGTGGCTCAGACGTCAACCAATGATCTTTCCAAAATCTGGACAACCTCCCATCTCCCATAGAAACCTTTAATTGATCATGAACAATAATGCCATCGTTCGCGAGAACCTCATCAACCTTGCTAATGTCTTTCCACGGACCCAAGAAAGAATCTTTCACAGGAATGATTTTATTTTTAAGGGAATTCCCATGAGTAAAAGAGATAACTTGGGCCTAAAATTGGTTCGGCTCGCTCCTCAATCTCCACCACCACTTAGTAAGCATAACGACATTGAAAAAACGTATACTACCCAACCCAAGACCCCTTCGGAGCTTTGGTCTAAGAAAAGTGGTCCACTTAATCCATCTAACTTTATGTTTCCTTTCCGAGGTGCCCCAAACAAAATCCTTCCTTATATTCTCAAGTTTCTTGATAATACACTTAGGAGCCGAGAAGATGGATAGATAATAAGAAGCTAAGGATCCCAACACCGATTTAGCAAGAGTAACCCTACCCACAAGGGAGAGTTGCCTAGCCTTCCAAGAAGAAAGCTTCTTATTAAACTTATCTACAATTGGGAGCCAATGTTTCGCCCGTTTCATGTTGGCACCAATTGGGACACTAAAAGGGAAGGTACCCGCATTAAAATTGAGGATCCCAACTAACCTTGACACCTCCTCCTCGTCAACCCCAACCCCGAATAATTGACACTTATGTCGGTTTTTTTTTTGATCGGCGAACAACTGTGTGGCAACCACCCTTGCGGGGCGCCGTGCCCAAGAATCGACTACTCGACCTCCAGCAGCCCCCGCCTTCTCCCGATGCGCGGAAACCCGAGCCCCACCCGCCCGAAGGCACGACAGTGTAATAGAACTCGGTAAAACCTCGCCGCCCGTCAGATTCGAACCGGCGCCACCCGTATTCGATCTTCACCCGGATACCAAACCATAATGTTGGAAGTGGGAATTGAACCCATGATCACCTAAGTGAACATAAAGTCTCTCCACCACTCCACCACTATGGATGGTTTGGTTGACACTTATGTCGGTTAATACTAAGCCCTGAAACCAAGCAATATTCGCATTAATAATCATGTGAAGATCAATTAGTATATATAATAACAAAACCACCATAAGTAATTTATGGTTCTCACATCAAAATAATAATAGCCGCAAAATTCCACATCCAAGAAATAACAATTGCCTCTGTTTTACACTCTCGGTCAACCGAGATTCCAAAAGCCAACCATTGTTGCTGAACAAGAAGCATCGTGACCCGTTACCTGTTTTGTGTTAGTTTATAGCACTCGTTTGTTGTATCTTGGTGTCTTAAATGGTTAATTATTAACCACTCAGGTATATCTATCTCATTGGTAGATTAATAATTTTATACCATATTTGTATGTTTTGTAATCAGATCCTGTTCGGTTAGTTTTGGTGTTAAAACTTTATAAACATCCCGTTGCGTTTAATTAGTTATGTATCTAATTAATAATAAATATATCAAATCCGTTTTTGATAAATGATAAAGTTGACACCACTGAAACCCAACAGTGGTATCAGAGCCTCGGTTACAAAATACAAATCGGATCCGGTCTTTTAACCGGTTATAGATCTCAAACTTTATAATATTTAAAGTTTTAGATCTAGATAATTTTTTTGGCAACAAAATATTTTTGTCAAAGTTTTATTTATTTTATTTGACCAAAAGATTGTCCGTTTTATGTTGATTGTGTAAAATATGTAAATTTGGCCCGACCTTGTTCTTGAATATTTTATATTTATTTTAGTTTTGGTTTTATGGTTTGGCCCACTTTGATGGCTCAAAGTTATAATAGATTAGGGTTTTTTATTTTTATATATTTTTGTAAATATTAAATCTTGAAGACCCGAAGACAAAACTGAAGACCAAGACATGAGTCAGGAAGTCAGTGGGAGTCATTCAAGACAAGAAGATGCACTCAAGTCCAAGTCCATCCTTGTGGTTGTTTATGTTTTTTGACCCTGTGACCCCGTTTGGTCTTGTTAAAAGGCTCTAGTAAGATCAAACAATTTTGGCCATATGACTTACATATTTATTTGCTATTAGGGTTGCTTTATTTTATAAACTAGCAGATTACCCGTACCAGTCCGGGTAACAACAAAAAATCTATACATAATGAAATATTATAAACATGCACAATATATGGTTAAACAAATATTATATTTTAAAACGTCAATTGTGTATAAAACATTTAGTTTAATAGCTATATTTTTAACAAACAACTGATGCAATATAAACAACTGATTCATATAAACAACTGATTATATTATATTACTGTTGGCTAACTACTGAGTTACAAACAACTGAAATGCACATAAATAAACAAACCATGGTGTAAAACTGATTTAAACAGAAAAACAGTAACACATGAGATAATTTAAAAAAGCAAATGATAGTAGCAATAATAAACCAAAATATATACAAAAGTTTTTAGTTTGAATACTAAAAAATTAAACTATAGATCTACATATGATGAATCACCTGCATCATTGATAGCATCACTTGATAGACCATCAAATCCACGTGCTCAATTACACCAGGTATCTAGCGTAACATTTGCCGATTGCCACAATAGCATCTATACATAAGCATACTATTTAATGATAATATACGTCAAACTAAAAACACAAATACATAATTTTAACATCACCATTAAACCACCAAAAGGTTTAGAGTTCACGTACAAACTTAAGATGCATATTAACTAAATTTTTTTTTATTAATTTGACGAAAGTTGTCCTCTTTTTCTTCGTCGTGTATAACATCTACATCTGACAACAGTATTCTACAAAGCGAAATGTATTACCATAACAGTGAAAACAAAATATACAACGTAGTGTGTAATATTATTAATACACTTGATCACAAATATCTTACATTATATGTATAAAATTAAACAAATATATAACTGCACGATAATAAAAGACAATTAAAATAATGAGTCAGTTGTTCACGTTTAGTAAGTTGGTTAGTTTTAGACAATGTAGTAAGCAGTTGATCGTGTAATCAGTTGTTTCTTGGTATAATACATATAAATAAAATATGTTATTTACTAAAATAATGTAATAATAAAACTGTTCAAAAGCATAATATTAAATTGAAATGACACTGCATGCATAGCTCCATGATATTAATGGTAATCAGTTGTTTCTTGGTATATTACATGCATAGCTGTAATAATTGAAGTCAATATATAGAGAAAAGATTTGATGGTGACTGATTATCACGTGCATAATAATCGATAACCGTCAGTAGCAAAAGTAATTAATTAGACGGTGATTAGCGGTTACACTAATATTTTATTTTAGTTTCAATTACATATGCATCTGTAAATACTTAAAATTTAAATAACTTAATAAGACTAATAGTAATAACAAACTATACATAAAGAACGTAAAAATAAATTCATTCAAACTGAATTAAAATAACAATTTCTATTTTAGAACATGTAGTCTAAACAACCTAAAGACAATTAAAATACACCATTAAATACGATCACACAAAAACAACATCAAATTACAAAAAACAACAACACGACTACCACAAAGACGAACTTAAATCCATTACATAGCATCTGGTGACAATAGAGTTTCCATGCAGATTGCACCGTTTACCGATTGCGTAAATATGATAGGTGTAAAACCCTTGTTCGTCTTTAGATCTATCTCAGTAACATCACCTCAGTCATGTATCACAAGACATTTATCATTTCCATTGACATAGTGCATAGATGGCATTAAACCCACTGGCAAGCATACACCATCAACAAAAGAAAATACTATAGTCCAGCTGTCATTCTACAGCTTCCATAACTCAGCATTAACTTGGAAAAATCCAATGGAAACAAACATATGGATGACGTCTCGTATTTTTACCAAATACCCCGACCCTCCGATAACATTGACGTTAGGGAATCCCATATCAAAAAACTCATTTGAATCGACATCTAAACGGAGTACCCTTGCACCACCCACGTTCCAGAAGTTGCTAACAATGAAATACAAACTATTTGAACAAAAAGTCCCAATGGACCAATCATATATACCAGCATTATATGGCCCGCCATTGAATAAGGTTGATGCAGACCAAGAACCTTGCCTTAAGGAATATATTTTAACGATCACCATTCTATGGTTTCGTATGATATGCATAATCTTGTAATCACCACAAGAGTCTAAAGAAAAACCAAGAGAATCATCATCCACATTGTAGTATCCGTCAAAAGTAGGAGTTGAAAGCTTCTTGAACACTCAGGTCAACGGATTCCAAACCACTAGTTCCTTAGTTTTTTCAATACAAACACATACCATCCATCCAAGCTTGCTAGGAATAAGACAGAACATGCATGTGGCTCAAAGGGAACACACACATTGTTGCTTGTAATATCAACATGACGAATAAGACAATTTGAAAGATTAGTAGTAAGTATTCTCGTATCACCTGATATACGCACGAAATGACAATGACGTATAGCAAACTCGGGCGTTGACAGATACTCCAACCAGGATTTACACACGGTTTTGCACCGTGTAACAACACTTGCCGGAAGTCTTGGCAGTATTTTCATAAGGATTAGCAAAGTGGGAAGGAAATTCATTGTTATTTTTAATTGTTAGTTGTAATACATTAAAATATTATCGCAGTTACATAATTCAATGACTAAAACTTTATAGGCATAAGACATACAATTGTTTGTGGTAGTTTCCATAAATTACAACACACGTCCCCACTCACAAAACCTCCTTTTATCTTCAACTGAAAAGAAATAAACCGTTTGATTACTTTTTATTCGAATAACCGTTTTTTTTAAACGATGGTTATTCATTTTAACAAAATAAACATAATTTAAAATCATTATATATATATATATATATATTCCCGAGTAAACCCGATTATGCTGATATAAGTAATAAGTAGTGGGATGATGGTCTACGGTTGTTGGAGGTTGACAACGTGTGTTTAAAATTTATATTGGGAAGTTGGTAACATCTGTTTCAAATGTAAATTGGAATAAACGAAGCATTTGTATAACCTTCACAAGAATATAACATTATGTTAAACATCTGAATATGGAATTACAATGATGAGTAATACTGAAGTGGCAATATAAGAAACAACCTACATAAAGAACTGAAATTTAAACTACTGTTTGTTGTGAAATACATCCAGTATATTTAATTAAGCAACTGATACCAATTTACATATAACTTTTTTAAAAATATTAATAATTTACACGAAGTTCATTATACAGGAATAAACTGGTAAAAAGAAACGGTATAATATTGTTTTATGAGTTGCTCAATTAGAAATGTTTAATGAAATTTTGTAAACAAAACACGGGAGTTGATAGTTACGATCTTATGTTTATGGATGTGAATTGCAGTGCATAAAATTTAAGTAACACATAATATGATCCATTCAAATGTTTAAGTTAAAACATAGAAATAAACCGAAAAATCAAAAAAAAAAAATAAAATAAATAAATAAAACAAAATAAAACAAAATAAAACATATAACAAATAACTAAACGTCTGGTGATACAAGAGTCTCAGTGTAGACAACTCTTTGTAATCCATAAAACAAAACCAAAGGATAGTAGTAGTCTTCCCCATGTCGTGTAACATCCAATTCATTAGCACTTCCAGAATTTGCAATCATAATATATTTGCCAGTTGACAAAACGTATGAAACGTTATATCCTACAATAAGAGGCTTTATAGAAGAAAAATCCCATATCTTCGTCCAACCTTGATCTTCCATCCTCCATAAATCAACAATGGTTTTATTGTGACACCCGACATATTTGGCTTAAACATTTTAGTAACATCTAAGTCTACCTTAGCGGGAAACATTTATAAACGGACTTAACTGGGTTAGTTGAGTCGGGTCAAGTTAGGATTGTCCAGGGTTCAATGATTTGGAGGATCATTGGGAGTCGTTTTGGGAATACACTAGTACCGGGTTCCGTTGTTGGTGACATTATGCAAACTAATTAAGTGTATGTGTAGATTATGGGTCGTGTGGTGGATTATACACATGGATGTGTTTAAATGATGTGTAGATGATCATCCGTGCTTAGATATGTTAAACATAGACCAAGGTTGCATGCTCATATGTTAAGGTGTGTTAAAATGCATTAAACACGACAAACTGGAAAACTAGATAAACATGGGTTCTGGTTCGACCACTTCGAGTGGTCGAAGGAGGAAATTTGTTTGGTTCGACCCTTTGTAAATGGGCGAACCTGGGACAGGGCTCATTCGACCCTGTGAAAGGGTCGAAGGAGGCTACCTTCGACCACTGATAGGGGGCGAAGGAGGATTAGTATAAATACCAAACTTTGTCATTTTTCACCATTTCACAAACCCTAACCGTCTCAAAACACTCTCAAACGATTTTAATCACTAAGGAAGGAGTTTTTGCTCTTCTTTTGCATAATCTAACCTATCTACAACATCTAAACAAGAATCCAAGGTGTGTTCTTGATCCTAAATCCTTTTAAAGCATTTTAATCCGTTTTTATCTAACCCTAAATGTCCTGATCTGTTCTAAGGAAGATTTTATCAATAAAAACCTTTTAAACATCTTTCTAAACCAAAACCTTATCATTAAACATAGGTTTTCATGATAATAAACATATGTTAATTGTGTATTATGTGATGTTATGTGTTATTCAATGATTTGCTGCTGTATCTATGATAGAAACATGATATAGGATTGTTATTGATGCTGGGTTATTGTTGTTTAGGGTTAGAATTGGATAGATGGTGATGTCGTGGGTATTTGGGGGGGGGGGGTTTAACGAATCTAGACTTGATGCATGATATTTATGATCAATAGAACTAATGGGGAAAAATCGAAAACTCGACAAACTGAGCATTTTAAGTTGAATATGGATTGATTTCAAAAGTTTCCAAATTGGGTAAAGAATCCATGCATGATTGTGACGTTTTCATAATTCTTACCATTTTGGGAAAGGGCTGAAATTGACATATTATTGGGAGAAATCGGTGGGGTTTTGTAGGGATAAGTTATTCATACTTGACTGCTGTGTTTGATGATGTTTCGAGGTGTTTCGAATGTGTTTAAAGCGTGTTTAGGAAAATTTGTACAACAGGGGCGAACCTGGACTCCTTCGACCAATCGAATGGGCGAAGGAGAGAATCCAGGGTCGAACCTGGGAAAATTTGGGCGAACGTGGTCAAACGGTCGAAGGAGGCATCAAACGGTCGAACGAAACATAAAACGGGCGAAGGAGACTTAAAACGGGCGAAGGAGACTTAATCAGACTGTTTCGACCGTTCTGATGCAGAAATGAGATTTTTGATACAAACTAAGTGTTTTATGCTTGAACCTTGTTTGTAATCTATATGTACTTGATAAGTTAGGGTAATGGGTTACCAACGGGATGTCGGGTCGGTCTAGTGTGCCGGTTAAACATTTGAACACGTTTTAAAACAAACTTGGTTACGATCTGGACAATCGGGGACTAGATAACCTTATGGTTATTAGTCGGAACACTTATGTGAACATTTTGATAGATCTCCGGTAGAGGGATTATCAAGGGCTTAGCATTTTTACCTGTAACCGAAGAATGCTATCTAAGGTGAGTTCACGGCCCCACTTTTACTGCTTTAACTTTTGGGGGAGAAAACATGCGCTAAACTATTTTGGTGACATATGTCATACTATGGTTTTTAACTGTGTATTGCTATACGATCTTTGGAAGTCCCGGGAGAAACCATGAATGTGCGGGGATGCACAACGGGGGAAATATGGATAGATCTATTGGGCGTGACCTGCCCCACTCGTCGGCTTGGAGGGCTGGGCGGGTGCATGTTGTCTCGAACTGGAACATTGGTATCATGCTGAACATTCGGGCTGCTTAAACATATGCTAAACATTGCTAAACGTGTCTAGTAATGGTTTCCAATCGTAGTAGTTATAAAACATCCGCCTAGCTAGCGTACTTGGTAACATTGATATAGTATGGACATGGTAACGTTTTGGTAACACTTGGTAACATATTGAACAAACCTGTGAACTCACCAGCATTATATGTTGACGTCTTTTTGGCATGTTTTTCTCAGGTCGCTAAGGTAGCAACAAATGGAACTAGGCGCACGTGTCTGCATTGGCGTCTAGATTTAGTTCATGTTTTGTAATAAACATTTGGTACATTTGGGTCTATTTGTAACTTGTTAAATGCTTTCGCTACTGGTTTTAAGTTTGTGAAAACTATGTCTTTTTGGATATCATGTATCTTCATATAGAGTTGTTTATTGTGTCCGTTGTCTTGGATCCTGGTTTGTCATGCGCCTCGCGGTAAAACTTCGCAAGTGGAAATTTGAGGGTGTGACAGATTGGTATCAGAGCCAATGGTTATAGTGAACTAGGACTGCATGTAGAGTCTGGTCTATAGCCGAGTCGCACACACTAGACGGTCACATACTTTGAGTCTATTAGTGGGATACGTACTAACGTTGTCGGGGTGTCCTTACATCATCATCATACTTCTCTGTTACATCATCCGCTTTTATTTGGGTTCTTACCTACTCTTGTCTTCTTCTTTTGGATTGAAGAAGGAGAGGTTGACTTGTTGATTCTAGCACACACATGCCTTCTTACACTTGCACCTATCGTAACACGTTACTAGGCGACGATATTCAGTGACCAGAGTCTGGATTAGGGGTATATCTGGAGGACCATGTAGAGCAGTTTATCATTTCGGGTGCACACAAAATAATAAACTGAAATGCATGAAAATCCCGATGGACTTCGAGTTTGGATGTATAGTCCTGGATTTGTCCCTAAGATAACTCTTGTAAATTTTTGGTGGTTGACACTAGAAATGAGTCTGAATCCCTCGATTTCTTGATTTGTTAGATCATGTCTGGTGCTCGCGGTGGTGGACGTCGTGGTGGCGGCGGTGGCCGTGCTGGCGGTGGTGGTCGTGCTGGAGGCGGTGGTCGTGGTAACATCAACATGACCCAAGCGGAACTGAACAACTTGCTACAGCAGTAAGTAAACATGGCTATGGCTAATTTCTAGGCTGGGATTAATGCCATGGGTGGTGAGTTGATTTCTGTCGACCTTGCCTCATTCTTGGGTGTCATGTCCTTTCGTTTGTGTTTTACTAGTGTACCGTGTTTCAGGTGTTGGTGCCAATCCACCCCCACCTCAATGCTCTTATAAGAAATTTCGGGACTGTCAGCCCCATAACTTCGCTGGAACTAAGGGAGCGGTGGGACTGCTCCGATGGCTGGAGAAGGTTGAGTCTGTGTTCGTCATGTGTAACTGTCCTGCTGGGGACCGGGTGAAGTATGCTACCGCGACATTTGAGGGGCCTGCATTGTCGTGGTGGAATGCTACTACTCAGAACATGGGATTGGGGGAGGCTATTGCTGTACTAACGTTGTCGGGGTGTCCTTACATCATCATCATACTTCTCTGTTACATCATCCGCTTTTATTTGGGTTCTTACCTACTCTTGTCTTCTTCTTTTGGATTGAAGAAGGAGAGGTTGACTTGTTGATTCTAGCACACACATGCCTTCTTACACTTGCACCTATCGTAACACGTTACTAGGCGACGATATTCAGTGACCAGAGTCTGGATTAGGGGTATATCTGGAGGACCATGTAGAGCAGTTTATCATTTCGGGTGCACACAAAATAATAAACTGAAATGCATGAAAATCCCGATGGACTTCGAGTTTGGATGTATAGTCCTGGATTTGTCCCTAAGATAACTCTTGTAAATTTCTGGTGGTTGACACTAGAAATGAGTCTGAATCCCTCGATTTCTTGATTTGTTAGATCATGTCTGGTGCTCGCGGTGGTGGACGTCGTGGTGGCGGCGGTGGCCGTGCTGGCGGTGGTGGTCGTGCTGGAGGCGGTGGTCGTGGTAACATCAACATGACCCAAGCGGAACTGAACAACTTGCTACAGCAGTAAGTAAACATGGCTATGGCTAATTTCCAGGCTGGGATTAATGCCATGGGTGGTGAGTTGATTTCTGTCGACCTTGCCTCATTCTTGGGTGTCATGTCCTTTCGTTTGTGTTTTACTAGTGTACCGTGTTTCAGGTGTTGGTGCCAATCCACCCCCACCTCAATGCTCTTATAAGAAATTTCGGGACTGTCAGCCCCATAACTTCGCTGGAACTAAGGGAGCGGTGGGACTGCTCCGATGGCTGGAGAAGGTTGAGTCTGTGTTCGTCATGTGTAACTGTCCTGCTGGGGACCGGGTGAAGTATGCTACCGCGACATTTGAGGGGCCTGCATTGTCGTGGTGGAATGCTACTACTCAGAACATGGGATTGGGGGAGGCTATTGCTATGCCGTGGGAAGAGTTCGTGCAACTGTTGAGAGGTGAGTATTGTCCGAGGGAGGAGGTACAGAAGTTGGAACATGAGGTCTGGAGCTACAAGATGGTTGGGTCAGAGATTGAATAGTACACTATGTGTCTGGGCTAGTGCCGGAGATTGCTAGGTTGGTGGCTGCTGGGAATCTTCCCACTATTGCTGAAGTTGTCTGATCAGCTCATCGGATGACTAACCTGAAGGTGGCAGAAGGTGTTTTGCCTCCTAAGGGTGCTGCTGTGAAGGTTACTGAGGGGAACAAGAGGAAGTGGGATGGTATGGGGAAGAGTGTTGTGCCAGCGCCATCTCAACCGGCGAAGAAGTTTGATTCATCTGGGTCTTCTTCTGGGCAGAAGTCGAGGGGGTATGTTGGGAAGCATCGCAAGTGCAACAAGTGTGGTTTTCATCATTCTGGGAGTTGTGATCGGGCTCGTTGTCATCGGTGCCATCAGTTGGGGCATCATCCTAAGGATTGCAGGGTGGCACTTACCCCAACTCAGACTCCTGCTACTGTTCCTACTCCTGCTGCTCAGGGGACTCCAGGAAAGCAGGGGTGCTATAACTGTGGTGATACTGGACACTTCAAGCGTGAATGTCCTAAACTGAAGCAAGGCGATAATGGGAGGGGCGGAAACGGTAATGGGAACAACGGCGGTGGAGGCAGGACTGCACGTGCTTTCGTCATTGGATCTGCGGAGGATAGGCAGGATCCAGACACAGTTACCGGTACGTTCCTTCTTAATGATCGCTATGTTTCTGTCTTGTTTGATTCTGGTGCCGATAAGACTTTCGTATCTATGGACATTAGTCGATTGCTAGATATAGTACCCACACCTTTAGAGGCTAAGTACTTAATAGAATTGGCTGATGGTAAGAAAATCAAAGCGACACACACCCTTAGGGAATGTCGCTTGGAACTGTCGGGTTTGTCTTTCCCCATTGACCTTATGCCGGTACCCCTGGGTAGTTTTGATGTCGTTGTCGGCATGGATTGGTTATCGTTGTATCGTGCGGAGATCGTTTGTTTCGATAAGGTTATTCGGATCCCTCTCCCTGATGGAGAGACTCTTTTGGTTCATGGCGAGAAAAGCGGTGCTCCGCTGAGTATCATTTCTAGCATGAAAGCCCGTAAGTACCTTCGGAAGGGCTGTTCGGCCATTCTGGCACTTGTTAACGTTTCTACTGATGATGAGAAGAAGATCGAGGATATCCCGGTGGTTCGTGATTTTCCTGATGTGTTTCCTGATGATTTGCCTGGTCTTCCTCCCCATCGCTAGGTTGAGTTTGGTATTGATCTTACTCCGGGTGCAGCTCCCATTGCCCGAGCTCCATACCGTCTTGCACCTCCCGAGATGCAAGAGTTGTCCAGCCAGTTGCAGGAACTCTTGGAAAAGGGTTTCATCCGACCGAGTTCTTCCCCGTGGGGAGCTCCTATTTTGTTTGTGAAAAAGAAGGACGGAAGTCTTCGCATGTGTATTGATTATCGTGAACTGAACAAAGTGACCATCAAGAATCGTTATCCTCTTCCTCGCATCGATGACCTCTTTGATCAGCTCCAGGGCTCCAGCTACTATTCGAAGATTGATTTGCGGTCCGGTTATCACCAGTTGCGCGTCAGGGAAGCTGACATTCAGAAGACTGCATTTCGCACTCGTTATGGCCATTTTGAGTTCTTGGTCATGCCTTTTGGTCTCACTAACGCACCGGCGGTGTTCATGGATTTAATGAACCGCGTTTGCAAACCTTACCTTGATAAGTTCGTCATCGTGTTTATTGACGATATTCTGATTTATTCCAAGAACAAGGCGGATCATGAAGAACATCTACGGTTGGTCTTGGAACTTTTGAGACAGGAGCAGTTGTATGCTAAGTTCTCAAAGTGTGATTTTTGGTTACGTGAAGTTCAATTCCTAGGGCATGTGGTGAATGAACTGGGAAGCACCAAAGACGCCATCTGAGGTGCGGCAATTCCTAGGTCTTGCGGGTTACTATCGTCGTTTCATTGAGGGATTTTCGAAGATCGCTCAACCCCTCACTACTCTTACCCAGAAGGACCGAAAGTTCGACTGGGATGAACCACAGGAATCAGCATTTCAGAGTTGAAGCTTAAACTTTGTTCTGCACCTATCTTATCTTTACCTGAGGGTACGGATGACTTCGTTGTGTACTGTGACGCTTCTATTCGTGGTCTCGGTTGTGTGTTGATGCAACGCGGGAAGGTTATTGCTTATGCTTCTCGTCAACTCAAAGTTCATGAGAAGAACTACACTACTCATGACTTGGAAATGGGTGCGGTAGTCTTTGCGTTGAAAATCTGGAGATATTACTTGTACGGTACCAAGTGTGAAGTATATACCGATCACAAGAGTCATCAACATATTTTCGACCAGAAGGTGTTGAACATGCGGCAGTGTCGCTGGGTTGAACTCCTGAACGATTATGACTGTGCTATCAAATACCATCCTGGCAAGGCAAACGTTGTGGCGGACGCCTTGAGCAGGAAGGAGTTTGCGAATCTTCGCCGTGTTCGAGCCTTACAGCTCACCATTCATTCGTCATTGCCTGACCGAATCCGTTCTGCACAGTTGGAAGCCTTGAAGGAGGAACACCTTAAGGCTGAGACTATGCACAGTGCTGACAAGCATCTTGAACTCAGGACCGATGGCTTACACTATTTTGCGGGACGTGTTTGGGTCCCATTGTTCGGGGGATTGCGCGAGCTTGTTTTGGATGAAGCTCACAAATCCCGGTATTCTATTCACCCTGGCTCCGATAAGATGTATCAGGATTTGAAGATACTTTATTGGTGGCCGAAGATGAAAGCTGATATAGCTTCTTACGTCAGCAAATGCTTGACTTGTGCTAAAGTCAAGGTGGAGTATCAGAGGCCGTCTGGTCTCCTGCAACAACCAGAGGTTCCGGAATGGAAGTGGGAGCGAATCACGATGGATTTTGTCACCAAGCTGCCAAGGTCACCTAGTGGTTATGATATGATCTGGGTGATTGTTGACCGGTTGACAAAATCGGCACGTTTCATACCTATTAAGGAAACCGATGGACTCGAGCGGTTGGCTCGACTTTACCTTAAGGAGGTGGTTGCTCGGCACGGGGTGCCTGTTTCTATTATCTCTGATCGTGATTTTCGTTTTGCTTCGCGTTTCTGGAAGGCTCTGCACAAGGCTTTGGGTACTCAGTTGGATATGAGTACGGCTTATCATCCGCAAACTGATGGACAGAGTGAGAGGACGATCCAAACCTTGGAAGACATGCTTCGGGCGTGTGTTATCGATTTTGGCAAAAGTTGGGAGATCCACCTGCCATTAGTGGAGTTCTCCTACAACGACAGCTATCACTCTAGTATCAAGGCAGCTCCGTTCGAGGCTCTATACGGACGGAAATGTCGATCACCACTTTGTTGGGCCGAGGTGGGCGAGAGCCAGCTCACTGGTCCGGAACTTGTGTACGAAACTTCGGAGAAAATCGTACAGATTCGTCACCGTTTGGCTGCTGCACGGGATCGTCAGAAGAGTTATGCCGATCGCCGTCGAAAACCTTTGGAGTTCCAGGTTGGGGACAGGGTACTTCTGAAAGTTTCACCATGGAAGGGCGTCATACGCTTTGGGAAGCGTGGTAAGCTTAACCCTCGTTATGTCGGACCATTCGCAATCCTGGATCGGATTGGACCGGTGGCATACAGACTCGACTTACCGGCGGAGCTCGGTAGTGTTCACAACGTCTTCCATGTGTCTAACTTGAAGAAGTGTTTGGCTGATGAATCTCTCATTGTACCACTGGAAGAGATCAAGGTTGATGATCGTCTTCGCATTGTGGAGGAACCTGTCAAGATTCTCGACTATAAGATTCGTAGCCTTCGTCGGAGTATAATCCGCATCGTCAAAGTTCGTTGGAACTCGAATCGTGGACCGGAGTTCACGTGGGAACGGGAGGATCAGATGAAAGCTAAACACCCTCATCTCTTTTCGAAACGCGCGTTCGAATCGAGGCATGTTACTGCTGAAGCGGAATGAATCTCGGGTCGAGATTCCTTTCAACGTGGGGATGATGTGACATCCGGTAATTTTCCTTTTAGTTTCATTCTTTTTGTTTCTTTCATTTTGGGGCTTTGCGCAATTTTCGGGACGAAAATTCTTTCAACGTGGGGATGATGTGACACCCGGCATATTTGGCTTAAACATTTTAGTAACATCTAAGTCTACCTTAGCGGGAAACGTTTATAAACGGACTTAACTGGGTTAGTTGAGTAGGGTCAAGTTAGGATTGTCCAGGGTTCAATGATCTGGAGGATCATTGGGAGTCGTTTTGGGAATACACTAGTACCGGGTTCCGTTGTTGGTGACATTACGTAAACTATTTAAGTGTATGTGTAGATTATGGGTCGTGTGGTGGATTATACACATGGATGTGTTTAAATGATGTGTAGATGATCATCTGTGCTTAGATATGTTAAACATAGACCAAGGTTGCATGCTCATGTGTTAAGGTGTGTTAAAATGCGTTAAACACGACAAACTGGAAAACTAGATAAACATGGGTTCTGGTTCGACCACTTCGAGTGGTCGAAGGAGGAAATTTGTTTGGTTCGACCCTTTGTAAATGGGCGAACCTGGGATGTGGAATTGAAAGAATTCCCTTCGACCAGGACATGGCTCATTCGACCCTATGAAAGGGTCGAAGGAGGCTACCTTCGACCACTGATAAATACCAAACTTTGTCATTTTCACCATTTCACAAACCCTAACCGTCTCAAAACACTCTCAAACGATTTTAATCACTAAGGAAGGAGTTTTTGCTCTTCTTTTGCATAATCTAACCTATCTACAACATCTAAACAAGAATCCAAGGTGTGTTCTTGATCCTAAATCCTTTTAAAGCATTTAAATCCGTTTTTATCTAACCCTAAATGTCCAGATCTGTTCTAAGGAAGATTTTATCAATAAAAACCTTTTAAACATCTTTCTAAACGAAAACCTTATCATTAAATATAGGTTTTCATGATAATAAACATATGTTAATTGTGTATTATGTGATGTTATGTGTTATTCAATGATTTGCTGCTGTATCTATGATAGAAACATGATATAGGATTGTTATTGATGCTGGGTTATTGTTGTTTAGGGTTAGAATTGGATAGATGGTGATGTCGTTGGTATTTTGGGGGTTTTAACGAATCTAGACTTGATGCATGATATTTATGATCAATAGAACTAATGGGGAAAAATCGAACACTCGACAAACTGAGCATTTTAAGTTGAATATGGATTGATTTCAAAAGTTTCCAAATTGGGTAAAGAATCCATGCATGATTGTGACGTTTTCATAATTCTTACCATTTTGGGAAAGGGCTGAAATAGACGTATTATTGGGAGAAATCGGTGGGGTTTTGTAGGGATAAGTTATTCATACTTGACTGCTGTGTTTGATGATGTTTCGAGGTGTTTCGAATGTGTTTGAAGCGTTTTTAGGAAAATTTGTACAACAGGGGCGAACCTGGACTCCTTCGACCAATCGAATGGGCGAAGGAGAGAATCCAGGGTCGAACCTGGGAAAATTTGGGCGAACGTGGTCAAACGGTCGAAGGAGGCATCAAAAGGTCGAACGAAACATAAAACAGGCGTAGGAGACTTAAAACGGGCGAAGGAGACTTAATCTGACTGGTTCGACCGTTCTGATGCAGAAATGAGATTTTTGATACAAACTAAGTGTTTTATGCTTGAACCTTGTGTGTAATCTATGTGTACTTGATTAGTTAGGGTAATGGGTCACCAACGGGATGTCGGGTCGGTCTAGTGTGTCGGTTAAACATTTGAACACGTTTTAAAACATACTTGGTTACGATCTGGACAATCGGGGACTAGATAACCTTATGGTTATTAGTCGGAACACTTATGTGATCATTTTGATAGATCTCCGGTAGAGGGATTGTCAAGGGCTTAGCATTTTTACTTATAACCGAAGAACGCTATCTAAGGTGAGTTCACGGCCCCACTTTTACTGCTTTAACTTTTAGGGGAGAAAACATGCGCTAAGCTATTTTGGTAACATATGTCATACTATGGTTTTTAACTGTGTATTGTTATACGATCTTTGGAAGTCCCGGGGGAAACCATGAATGTGCGGGGATGCCCAACGGGGGAAATGTGGATAGATCTATTGGGCGTGACCTGCCCCACTCGTCGGCTTGGAGGGCCGGGCGGGTGCATGTTGTCTCGAACTGGAACATTGGTATCATGCTGAACATTCGGGCTGCTTAAACATATGCTAAACATTGCTAAATGTGTCTAGTAATGGTTTCCAATCGTAGTAGTAATAAAACATACGCCTAGCTAGCGTACTTGGATCCTGGTTTGTCATGCGCCTCGCGGTAAAACTCCGCAAGTGGAAATTTGAGGGTGTGACATTTATCTATTCCGCGAGTAACAAACATATGAAGTGTAGGAACCGTTCGTGCAAAATAAATAAATAATTCTTATTATTTTTACAATACAATAAGCAAAGGAAATAAAATACAACTGAAAAGAAAATACAAGAAGATGATGAGAAAATAGAATTATTGTGGCTGAGGATCGTGTTTGACACGGGGCCCTTAAAACAAATTCCGAGCCTACCGGAGACTCGTTTTGTTTCCCAGGGTACAACAGCTGAAGCAGTGTGTACTGCCGGAGCGAGCACTAAACCCGACTTGTACCTTGATCTTAAGAAGAATAGAGAAGAAAAATGCAAGAGAGATATTTGAGAGGAGAAGTGATTTTAGGTGTGTATTCTGCAGTGCCAAGGCCTTGGCTTTAATAGGAGCCAAAGGTTGTTACAAGTCAAAAGAATTAAATGCAGAAAATTAAATGTCATTAAATGTCTTTAATGACATTTAATGTTGCTTTAATTCTAAGTCAAAACTGTTGACTCGTCAGTTACTGCAGCTCTGAACCGTTGGGAGTTCGCGTGTGCGTCAGATGCACACTGGTGTCTGACCCGCCACGCAGGCACGAGTTACGCGCGCGCACGCCACGAAGTCGCGCACCACGTAATCTCGTTCTACGTCACGAGTCCGCCACCCGCGCGCCATGCAGGACAAGACGCCACCTGTCTCTGACTTCCAGTGCCACGCGCAGTGCTGCGTCAGCGGACCATCCCGTTCTCCGCATTTACGTCAGCGGAAGTCCTCGTTCTCCGCGTCCGCCTATCTTGCTGAACCACCTGTGCACCATCAAAAATACTAAGGCGGCTCTCAAGCAGCTCGCGGCGACGCGAGTGTGCGAAGTGTAAAGTGCGCCATCAAAGTGCCACATTGCGCCTCATCGCCCACGCCACGAGCGCGTGTGCGAGTTAAGGGTGCTTCGCACCCTTCGCGACTTCCATAGTGTGTGATTCTATGGAACAATTAGGATGGGGAGTCATTCCTTATAAACAAGTCCAAGACTCATCTCCCTTCCAATGTGGGACAAGTTCTCCTTGTCACTTTCCATTTCACATTCCCAACTAGTTGTTTCACTCCTCCACTTTTGAGCATCGATATCTCATTCATCTTAGCTCCGTTTTGGATGCGGTTTGGTTCGTTGCGGAGCTCTCACAACATAGAACATAAACCCACAAAGAAATATATTAATAAACCTCAGTTTCAAATATATATTATTGTCCAATACTTAGGAAAAATCATTTTCCCAAAATTGTGAAAATAGCATTTTCACCTATTTTTCCAACAATCCCCCACATGAATGGAGATCGCCCCGTTCTTACGAGTATCAAAATACGAGTCGACAGTTGAGCATTGCAGGATAGGTCGGCGTAACCTTTGAACCTTCCTTTGTGAAGCATACTTAGCCTACTAGCGATATGTAGAACTTGATGTCTTTGAACATACCCCCGTTTGTGTAAACGACAATACACTTCACACAACACTCTTCCTAGTTATGCCAACTCCTCATTGTCGTGTCCTTTTATGGTCATGGAACACTGTCCTGGTTCTGCGAGAGCTCTAGGATATGCGCCTCCCCACATATCCATTCAAAGCGACCACACTTATCTCTAACATAGGTGATTCAAACGAATCATTAAAAGCATCATGGTTACTTGATTACGCTCAATCATTAACCAGAAAATATGCTTAGCCTTCTCCTCAATGTCACTGATTGGAATGGACTAGGAAGTATATAACTCCCTTTATTTAGTGTTGGGGTACTCCCCCACAGTGACTCCCTTTCGGTCATATGATTAAGTTGTCCTATTGAACCTAGATCTTGGGATCTCCAGTCAACTAGGTTAGGTTTCCATCATACTTCCTTTTTCCAAGGGCTTTAGTCCCATTCCTCTTGACGACTTATAAACTTGCTCATTGCTTAAGCCTTTCGTTAACGGGTCCGCAATGTTATCTATTGATTTAATATAATCAATTGTGATAACACCCGTATTGAGCAGTTGTCGTACCGTGTTATGTCTACGTCGAATATGCCTTGATTTGCCATTGTACATTGAGCTTTTAGCTCTACCAATTGCTGATTGGCTGTCACAATATATGCAAATAGCAGGCAATGGCTTTGGCCATCTTGGAATATCTTCCACAAATTGACGTAGCCACTCCGCTTCTTCTCCCGATTTATCTAAAGCGATAAATTCAGATTCCATCGTGGATCTAGCTATAACCGTATTCTTAGACGACTTCCAAGATATAGCCGCACCACCAAGTGTAAACACGTAACCACTTGTAGATTTGGAATCTTTTATATCCGATATCCAGTTTGCATCAGTGTATCCTTCGATCACTGCGGGATGACGGGTATAATGCAGTCCATAATCTCGTGTGTATCTGATGTATTTAAGCACCCTCTTTATACTTTTCCAATGTTCCTCACTTGGATTACTAGTATATCTACTTAGCCTACTTACCGCGTAAGCCAAGTCGGGTCTGGTACATGTCATTAGATACATTAGACTGCCAATGATTCTTGAGTACTCTAATTGAGCAACACCCTCGCCTCTATTTTTACTTAGATGGTGGGTCGTATCAATTGGACCTTGAGCTATACTCGTGTCTCCTGAATTGAATTTGTCAAGAATCTTATCCACATAATGAGATTGATTTAGCACAAGACCGTTTTGGGTTCTAACGATTTTGACTCCAAGAATCACGTCCGCTATACCCTTGTCTTTCATATCAAATCTCGCTTTTAACATGTCTTTTGTAGATTTTCTCATTTTGTCATTACTCCCAATGATAAGGATATCGTCTACATATAGACATAAAATAACATAACCTCCCGGTGTGTCTTTCGAATAGACACATTTGTCGCACTCATTTATTTTGAAACCATTGTCAAGCATGACATGATCAAACTTTAGGTGCCATTGTTTTGGAGCTTGCTTCAAGCCATACAAAGACTTGACGAGAGTACATACTTTGCCCTCTTGTCCTCGGGCGGAGAAACCTTCAGGTTGCTCCATGTAAATCTCTTCATCTAAATCGCCATTTAGAAATGCGGTTTTGACGTCCATTTAGTGAACTTCCAAATTTCGTAAAGCCGCTATAGCAAGAACCAATCGAATAGAGGTATTGGTGTAACAGGCGAGTAAGTATCAAAATAATCTAGACCTTCCTTTTGTCTAAATCCTTTGATTACCAACCTAGCCTTATACTTAACAATACTTCCATCAGCTTTCATCTTCTTCTTGAATATCCAACGATATCCAAGTGGTTTACAACCAGGCGGAAGATCTACTAGCTCCCAAGTATGATTTTGCAATATAGAATCTATTTCATTCTTAACTGCTTCTTTCCATTGAGGCCCTTCCGAAGAGGTGACCGCTTCGCGGTAGGTATTGGGCTCACCCTCAACCATGTAGCTCAAGAAGTCTGGACGAAAGGATTTTTCAACCCTTGCCCGTTTGCTTCGTCTAAGCTCACCTTCTTCTATCTCAGGTCGTTTATGTCTTTGATCATGAATATCATCGTCAACCGGTGTTGATGAACTTGAAAGTACATCTTCAAACGGTATAGATGATGTTCCATGTGTTTGTCCTAACATAGGAAACACATTCTCAAAGTATGAAACAACATTAGGACTTGCCTCTATGAAAGTGTTTTCGTGGACATCAGGATTTTTGGACTTATACACCAAAAACCGATGTGCACTACTTTTGTGTGCGTAACCAATGAAAATACAATCAACGGTTTTGGGTCCTATCCTAAGAGTCTTAGGAGGTGGTACAATCACCTTTGCTAGGCACCCCCACACTTTGAGGTATTTGTACGATGGTTTTCTTTTGAGCCATAATTCATAAGGAGTCTCGTCCCTATTTTTGAGTGGTATCTTGTTCAAAATATAATTAGCTGAAAGAATGGCGTCCCCCCACATTTCACGGTTCACGCCCGAACCAATCAACATGGCATTCATCATTTCTTTTAATGTGCGGTTCTTTCGTTCCGCAGTGCCATTTGATTGTGGAGAATAGGGAGCGGTACACTCGTGTACAATTCCACTTTTTGCGCACAAACTCGCAAAAGGTGCAACATATTCGCCCCCTCGGTCGCTTCTAACAGCTTTAATTTTCTTTTTAAGTTGATTCTCAACTTTATTTTTGTACAAGATAAACTTGTCTATTGCTTCGTCTTTACTCTTAAGTAAATATACATAGCAATATTTAGTACAATCATCAATAAACGTGATGAAGTACTTGTTTCCATCCATTATGGGAACCGCCTTTAAATCACATACATCGGTGTGGATTAAATCAAGTGGTTCGGTTATTCGTTCAACCGGTTTAAACGATGATCTTATAAGTTTGGATTCAACACAAGGTTCGCATTTAGAATCGGATTCAATGTGGAATGTAGGTATGCTTTTTAATTTCATTAAACGTTATATTGTACGAAAATTTGTATGTCCTAGTCTACCATGCCAAACATTAGAAGACTCGATCATATAAGTAGAAGTAGTAGCGTTTTCATTCATTTCATTTTTAACAACCAAAACATTCATTTTAAACATACCATTAATGTAACATTACGCATTAACACCTGTACGTTACCATCATTCTGAATAAAAACGTCAAGTTTCTTATCATTAGTTGTCGTTTAAAAATATTATTGCAATGCATTTGAAGCCCTAACACTATATTACTTATATATAATATACATATATATATAGATAAATTGCCAAAAATAATATGCTTGGGCCGGGAATCGAACCCGCGCCCAAGCCGGGCCACATACACAACACACTTAACCAGCTGATCTACACAGACATCTTGTTCTACTCCCAGCTTATAATTAATATAACACGCGTTTTCATCCTTCACAGTTGACTTGGAAAGTCAACTGTGACAACCATTACCAAAAACAAACCAATTTAAACGTGTTTTTTGATACTGATAGGCATAATATCGTAATTTCCGGTCTATTACACGTCATATACACGAACAATTACCTTTAATTCGTCCCCAATCTTACCAATTACGCGTCAACCATTCAAACCGAGGTCAAACTTACCAATTATACAACCCATACCCTAATACTATAAATTGGACATCCCCAAACTTTCTACACTCGCCGATAATACTTTCCCAATCCTCAATTTCTTGTTCAAATAAGCTGTTCTTGCGTTTTTAGTACGAAGTTGACTTTCCTGTTTGACCTAGCGTGTTGCATGAAATCGTATTTGTAAGTATCGTTTTCTTTGTGGGTTTTGATCTTCGGCAATCACACAACAATAACCCTATGATTAATTGGGTTATTGTTGTGTGAATCATCCAATTGTAAAAACTAGGGCTCGAAATTGGGGAAGACGACTGATACGCGACCATTTATAATTATTTCAAAACGAAAATATCAACCAACTAATCCACAGATCAGTTGGTTATGCTTGTTGTTCGAAAGACTGAACCGGCCGAAGGCCCAGGTTCGAATCCCACTTAAACGGGTTTTATTCTTTTTATTTTAATTGAATATAAATCATGATTTTCTTATATTATATAATTAATATAATCTGAAATCAAACGTTCTCAGGGTCCAGACCAGTTGGTCTGGGCTTGTGATTTAAACACACGAACCGGCCTAGGGCCCGGGTTCGAACCACGACATCAACAACATTTTTTTTTATTAAACATATATATATATATATATATATTCCTTTATATTATTTTAAAATTCATTTTAAAATACTAAAACTCTTTTAAAAATTCTACAAAAATTATTTTATGTTAATCTAGTGAAAAAGTTTAACATACAATTTTTAGTTTTCAAAAATTTATTTATTTAATATATATAATAAATAAATCAAGTTTATTCTATTTTATTTATAAAGTTCTATAAAAATATCAAAACAATTTTATAAATTTCCACAAAAATTATTCTGAGTTTTTACAACAATAAACTTTTCTGAAATGATTTTTATTTATGAAAAATCATTTATTTAATATTTTTAATCAATTTTTGTTAGTTTTAATCATAAATAAATCATAATAAATTCATTTTTTAATATTTTTGCACCAAAATTTTGTATAAATTATTTCTGATTATTTGGAACAGAAATTCAATTTTTAATGTAATAATTCTGTAAATTTAATATTTTAAAATATTAAAGTTATATTTTGACAATTTAAAATAAATAGATTTAATATTCTATTTTTAAGAAAATAATTTTATAAAAATTATTTTCATACTTTAAACTTATTATTGTGACCATCTTTAAATTAAAATTTACAAAAAGACTTTTGTTTATTTATTTATCAAATTTCTCTCAAATATCAAACATTTTAATTATTAATCAAACGGGCACTTATCTCCAATTCAAAGCCCTAGAATATATATTTGTAGATTAGATAGACTTAGACATATTTATTACCTTAATTATAGGGTAATACTTGGCATTGTTGGGCAACACACTATTCTATTTTTCAAGAGATATAACATTTTGCTAAGGTGAGTTTTACATAGCCCCTTTTCTATTTTTCACCATTTTTGGGGTGAAACATGTTACAACATTCTATATGCAATTCAATCATTAAAGTGTCTATGTGTTTTTCTATGTTGCATTATGTCTTAAACATGACTAGGGTAAGCACAATTCTAGCATAATCATTAACATTGCTCAGCCGACGGTATATAATGATAGATCTATTGGACTGACAATCCCACCCGGATACGTGCCTCCTACAAAGGTAGCGTGGGTGATTGTTATCGCATAACATAAACAAGTGAACCATGAGCGTATGGGATGTACCACAATACAACAGTCACAAGGGTTGATTATGCACTCGATTTACTTCTAGTATGTTTTCACATATGGACTAGACTTGCCATGACACTTGCTTGCTTGATGATTTGAGTTGATGCTTGAAGATGTGTATCTAGTATTTTTCAGTTTGATGTACAAATTCTTATAGAACAATTGTATGTAATGTATTTAAAGCAATTATTGAAATTATTATTTACCATGAGCTACTGAACAATCATCAATACGTGACATCCCGATGTTTCCGCCATCGGTTGGGGTGTTACAATTAAGGGCATAGCCCTTGCCTACAAACATTCCACGTCTAGAGAGAACAAAATTATCCGATTCAAACACAAGACGAAATCCAAACTTGTTGAGCATCCAACCTGACACGAGGTTCTTGCGTATCTCTGGCACATAGAGAACATTGCTCAACTTGAGTTCCTTGCCGGAAGTCATTTTCAAGATCACATCGCCTTCACCCTTGATGTTGGCAGTAGCCTTATTTCCCATATAAAGCTTATCTTCACCCGTCAGTTCCTTGAATGTTGAGAAAAGTGCCTTATCTCCACAAACATGGCGGGTTGCACCCGTGTCAACGAACCATCCTGATGGGTTGTTATCCCCCACCACGTTGACCTCTTCAACCATAGCTCCGTGCTCGGTTATCATCGCCACTAAAGGCATTCCATCATCATGCACCATATGCGCACGCTCGCGCTTTGGATTCTTGCATTGGTTAGACCGGTGCCCGATCTCGTTACAGTTGTAACATTTCCCTTGGAATGATTGAGGTTTCTTTTTCGCAACCTCCTTCTTTGGTCCAAGGTCAACCTTTGCTTTTCCCTTGTTCTTCTTCCCACCTTTAGTCTTTTTAGCCTTTGAGGATTGCCCATGTTCCACCCTATTTGCCTTAGCCTCGACGCGCACCATGGTGGATTTTTGAGCAATTCTATTATCCTCTTCAATACGAAGACGAACAATAAGCTCCTCAAGAGTCATCTCCTTTCGTTTGTGCTTGAGATAATTTTTATAGTCAAGCCAACTAGGAGGTAACTTTTCAATCATGGCTGCCACTTGAAATGTCTCACCAATTACCATGCCCTCGGAATGGACTTCGTGTAGTATAATTTGCAACTCTTGGACTTGGTTCATCACACTTTTGGAATCTACCATTTTAAAGTCCAAGAAACGGGCTACAACGAATTTACTCGTTCCAGCATCCTCCGTTTTGTACTATTTGTCTAAAGAGTCCCATAATTCTTTGGCAGTCTTTAGAGGAAAGTACAAATTATACAACGAATCCACGAGGCCATTTAGAACATAATTACGACATGGGTAATCCGAATGCTTCCATGCATCTAGCGTGCTTTGAAATTGAGCATCGCTCTCCCCGTCTTTTTGTTGGGGAGCGGATTCCGTTAAGAACCTCGCAAGGTTCAAGGTGGTCAAGTAGAAGAACATCTTCTGTTGCCACCTTTTGAAGTGGAGACCCGAAAATTTTTCGGGTCTTTCAGCATGATTCGCCACAGTAGACGCTCCCACTGTGACGTTAGGCAAAGGTGTTCCAACAACGTTGGTGTTTTCCGAAGTTGACATTCTGAAATGTAGAAACCAACTAAATTAATATTTATAATAAAAACGCTGTTTTATATATATAAAAAAATAACTTAGTTATTGTCAACAAAAATCTTCTAATTTGATTTAGCAAACTATTTAAAACACCAAAGTGAATAAAATAGAGACCACCCTAAGGTAGGGTCTAATGCTACAACCAAGAAGATGGAAAGAAAAGAGAAAATAAATCGCAAGATTTCTTTGTTTCCTTTTCAATAGAAGCCAAGAGATTTATCCTCTAAGTCCAACTTTGAGGAATCCTCAAATGGTTCAGTAGCTTTTTCTAGGAAAACCAAAAGATTTATCCTCTAAGTCCAACTTTGAGGAGTCACCAATTGATTTTTTGTAGAAAAATAAAAGAACAAAGGAATTTTTCTCTATTTTATCAAGAACCTCGAAAATATAGAGAAAACAAAAATAAGAACTGTTTTTAAAACACAATTCCAAGTGAATCAAAACTTGTTCGAATCACTAAAGAATGGTTTTTTCGTGATTCACGAACGGTGTTTTAAAAAATTTGTTTTAAGATTGTAGGAACCGTTCGTGCAAAATAAATAAATAATTCTTATTATTTTTACAATACAATAAGCAAAGGAAATAATATACTATTACAACCGAAAAGAAAAGAAAATACAAGAAGATGATGAGAAAATAGAATTATTGTGGCTGAGGATCGTGTTTGACACGGGGCCTTTAAAACAAATTCCGAGCCTACCGGAGACTCGTTTTGTTTCCCAGGGGAAAACAGCCGAAGCAATGTGTACTGCCGGAGCGAGCACTAAACCCGACTTGTACCTTGATCTTAAGAAGAACAGAGAAGAAAAATGCAAGAGAGATATTTGAGAGGAGAAGTGATTTTAGGTGTGTATTATGCAGTGCCAAGGCCTTGGCTTTTATAGGAGCCAAAGGTTGTTACAAGTCAAAAGAATTAAATGCAGAAAATTAAATGTCATTAAACGTCTTTAATGGCATTTAATGTTGCTTTAATTCTCAGTCAAAACTGTTGACTCGTCAGTTACTGCAGCTCTGAACGGTTGGGAGTTCGCGTGTGCGTCCTGGTGTCTGACCCGCCACGCAGGCACGAGTTACGCGCGCGCACGCCACGAAGTCGCGCACCACGTAATCTCGTTCTACGTCACGAGTCCGCCACCCGCGCGCCATGCAGGACAAGACGCCACCTGTCTCTGACTTCCGGTGCCACGCGCAGTGCTGCGTCAGCGGACCATCCCGTTCTCCGCATTTACGTCAGTGGAAGTCCTCGTTCTCCGCGTCCGCCTATCTTGCTGAACCACCTGTGCACCATCAAAAATACTAAGGCGGCTCTCAAGCAGCTCGCGGCGACGCGAGTGTGCGAAGTGTAAAGTGCGCCATCAAAGTGCCACATTGCGCCTCATCGCCCACGCCACGAGCGCGTGTGCGAGTTAAGGGTGCTTCGCACCCTTCGCGACTTCCATAGTGTGTGATTCTATGGAACAATTAGGATGGGGAGTCATTCCTTATAAACAAGTCCAAGACTCATCTCCCTTCCAATGTGGGACAAGTTCTCCTTGTCACTTTCCATTTCACATTCCCAACTAGTTGTTTCACTCATCCACTTTTGAGCATCGATATCTCATTCAACTTAGCTCCGTTTTGGACGCGGTTTGGTTCGTTGCGGAGCTCTCACAACATAGAACATAAACCCACAAAGAAATATATAAATAAACCTCAGTTTCAAATATATATTATTGTCCAAAACTTAGGAAAAATCATTTTCCCAAAATTGTGAAAATAGCATTTTCACCTATTTTTCCAACATGAAGCTCATCGCGGACAACAACTAAATGTCCATAACCTCTACCATCTTGGATATTTGGAAAACTGATCAGACTAAACTTTCCAATTTTGACATCAAAACCAACCAATAGATTGTGTCGCCGTCGACTATTATATCGCCAACGACCGTTTTTCTTAAAGCGACATCTTCTTAATGGAAAATATATAACACCCTTATAGAAAGTTCCAATACACCATTTAATATCTTCCATACAGTTTCCATCGATTGGTAGGTACCCAATATTATCCCATTAGTCTAACTTTAGTGAGTATGTATAAAAGAATAATATCCGACGTCTACGCTCTATATGCAACAATCTGTAGTCGCCAATATCATCTAAATACATAGCAACAACATCACAATGATACCCGAATAAGCCACAATAACTTGAGCTATGCATGTTTTTATACATATTAGTTAGTGGATTCCAAATCACAAGCTCGCGGGTGTTATGCAAACATAGACACACGAGTCCATCAAAAGTTGTAAGAATTTTAACACAACAAAAACAGGCTTTGAATGGCATCGAAATTATCTTATGCGATAAACTTGCTTGATCTTCATCAGCAACTACAGGTATCACATAAACTGATTCCTTCCCAATTACTAACGATTTCTGATCATAGGCAGTGGATACGTGACGACAATGTTCCTTGACAAATTCTCGTGCCGATAGTAAAGACAACCATTGCTTGCAAACAACTTTAGCTCTACCAACACACTTTGCCGGAAGCCTGATTAATATCTCGGATACAAGTACGTCAATACTAACATCGTTAATACAAGTAGAATAACGTAAATGTCCAACATCACGTTTTCTTTTTTGGTGAATGATAGGAATCCATGTGTTATGTACACTGTAATCCATATATTGAAACTAACATTAGTTATATATACAAAGTGAGTATAAACGTTACGAAAGGTACATTTATATAGAAACATAATATATTGCGGAGTTTGTTTTGTTATAAATACACATAAACTATTTTATACTAAACGACGAAACAAATAAAATAAAGTAAAAACAAAAAATTATATATACTTCAGATGTTAGGGTCAGCATTTTAATTTATCAGTTGATTCTGTATATGAAGTGTGTACAAACATATACTATGTACAAATAATTATGAAACATCTGAATGTAAACGATACCAATAAAAATCCAAGGTAACAAACTATTGGGCTTAGATTTATTACAGGTCCAGGTTATATAATTTTTTATAATATGGCCCAAAGCGACTAAACAATACTAAAAAAATAGTATAAGTCAAATGTTAACATCATCTAATTTGTTAAACAGTTGAATACGTTGATCAGTTTACATAGAAACATGTATCCAAAAATATTATATTAAACATGACAATCTTATCACATAACGTAAATTATAAACGTACAATGTTGAGTTTGGTTACATAAATAGAAGATGGACACAGAAACGTATAATGAAACCAGATGTACTGATTAAACTAACATAATTTTTAAGATTTTAAATATTGTTACCCTCAATAAACCGTAACATCAGAAAAATGCAAATAAATACATATTTTTCTGTTAACAAACTATTATTTACAACAACATATATCTAATGTGTGTATAATATAAATCATCACAAAACATACAGATCACAAAAATTGTATAAAGCTAAATGTGAAATACAAGAAAAGTAAATTATATCAAGTAAATATAACTAACATAACAAATACTCATATCCCGCTTTTAAATTACAAAATATAAAAAAGGTTAACATAACATACCTATTAACAATGTAACATTACTAAATAACCCAGATTAAGCAATACACACAAATATTTTAATGGTATTAAAGTATGAACATACGAAGATATACTTATATAGTAAGTAGCACTTGCAGTTAATTAACCATCACAGAAATACTTGGACAAGTTATTGAGAACGTGGGTATATATGTCATAACCTCTACATTTTAACATAAACTTCCCCATTTTGTTAACAAACATTATAAAATCGTATTATAAAAGACGTTATGTAATTTGAGTATAAATATATGGATTATATATTATATCAAAGGGTATAAGGGTTGATCATGAACATACGAGTTACTTAATTTTAAATATTGCAAAATAAATAAGCAGTTGGTAACGTCTATACTATAAATAAGCCGTTGAAATAATGAAATATATAGGAAAACAAAATGACCACCACGTATGACATATATCATAATATATCCATTCTCTACGAGTTACTTAATTTTAAACATTAAAACAAAAAAACGAACAAGACGCAAATGCATAACCAGATACAATCATCAATTGCCTCATCAATTAGTATATACGATCATCAACGCCATTAACTTCACCTACCTGGAATAGATAAATAACATTACATTTTGTAAGTTAATATTACAATTTCATTATTACTTGTAACGTAGGCTCTGCAATTATCATAACACATAGGCTAATACAACCACAAACATCAAATATAACATGTAACAAAATTAAGATAACTTTGTTATATAATATATAATATGCTATATAATATTAAAAGACTATAAGAAAGTAAACTTTCAATACTATTATAGCGAGCATCCTATTACAAAAAAAAAAAAAAACAACTGATATACTTGTGAACATCAATTGTCAATTTGTATTATTAAAGTCTGATGGAATGTATTGATACTACTAAAACAAAAACAAACGTAATTCCAAATCAGATAACCATAAACATTTGCATTTTAACATAAACATGTAAAGCTTACCTTGTGTGATCATGATTTATCGTCATATAACACGAGTAGAGTCATTAGTAGTTTTTATTTGAACTGCTTAATGTCGAATCCGCTCTCGTTGCATGGCCAGCGTCAGCTAATTGTTTCAGAGGAATTATCTTCTCCTCCTCCAAATAATCATCTGCTCCCAACCCAAATCCACCTTGCTCTTTCATTTTAGCCTTGTATCTCTCAATAAACTCAAGATCCAAGTACATTTGTGGGTTTCTAAAATCAAAACCAGTTGGTGCATTTGGTTTTTTCAGTTGTACACATTAGTTTGAGAAATCAATAGGTGCAGGAAACTTGTTGGGATTATTACGTCGTCCTTCCTCAAACTCTTGGTATGTTGTAACAATCTTCGCTTCTCCCTATTTGTTAACCTGATTTCTTGAAGTGATGGATGTGACACCCGGCAAACTCAGGTTAGTAACGTTGACTAAACTAGTAAGTCTACCTTAGCAAGTCATGCATATTACGTACTTAACGGAGTCAGTCGAGTCGGTATGATGATTCGGGGGAATCATCGGGAGTCGTTACGATGATCCGCGGGGTCATCGGGAGTTGGTCCATATCCATGGGTACAAGGATCGGTGATTCGTGGAATCACCGGGTTTAATGCACACACGAGTCTCGAGTCCCGGGAATCGGTGAACGGATGTAAACGTGTTAGTTATCATGCATTATATGTTTGAAATCATTACGTGACTTATCGGTATGTGAATACGTGTTTAAATATGTTAAAATAGTGTTTAACGCGCCAAAAACTCGTTCCAGCATCACAGGGGCGATTAGGAACCCCTAATCGCCTATATATGGGGCGAGTAGGTGATGTAACAGGCGATTGGGACCTAATCGCCTGATGTTTCATGCGATTAGGCCCCCAATCGCGTGACATGTATTGCTAATCGCCTATACAGCAGAGTCCGGGTCAAAACACCTATAAATAGAACCCTTAACTCCCCAAACACCTCTAGAACAACCCTAGCTGCTCCCAAGCCACCCACACACCTTGAAACACCTCTGGAACTCTTTTTGCTACAAAAATCACCATCTCCAAGCCTACACACCTTTCTTTAACAAAACCCAAGGTGTGTTCTTCATCCCTAACCTTTGTAAAGTTGTTATTTTGGGTTCCCCAAAGGTCCAGACCTTGTTTTACTAAGTTGTGTCTTTAAAAACCTTTCAAAAGAGTTATAAACCAAGTCTACACCTTAATGCTTGCTATATATGAAGTTTACATGCATATGTTGGTCTTCTTGGTGATTATAACATGATTGTTTCCAAGATATGATTGTACTTCTGTTATGTAGAGATTATTAGGAAGGTTATCTTAGAGTTTGAGCCATTATTGTTGTGTTTTGAGGAAAATGTGTATTTTGACCCATTTGAGTGTTCTTGAAGATTTAGGATGATTATGGCATGATTGTTGATGCAATGTTGTTAGGATTAATACTAGGAAGATGTTAGATCAGAGGTTTGATGATTTACAAGTTTGTAGAGATTGAAATCTGATTGTTTCCATTTAAGGAATGATAAGTTGGTTGGTGAAACCTAGTACTTTGCCATTTTAGGAAATAATTGCTTAGAACATGTTAGATCAGTGATATGTTGGGGGTTTTTGCTTGGAATGGGTTGGTAAATGATTTAGGTTTGATATTGGGTGTTGTTGCATGTTTCGGATCTGATTTGGAGGGTTAAACGCGCGAAAATCCGTTATACAGCAGCAACAGGCGATTAGGAATCCTAATCGCCTGATGCTATTGGCGATTGTGCAGATATAGGGGCGATTAGGACCCTAATCGCCTGTAGGCTGAAGCTTACTCACGTGTGACTTTCCTAATCGCATGTACTGCTGTCGTGAACGCGTTTTGACATCCCGGAACACGATTTGACACCTAGGAACATACTAGGAACCCCGGGATACACCCAATGACTTAGTAAGACGTATTCGGACCTGATTATGCGTTAATCGGACATTATGCTAGACTAGGTGAATTATTGCGCGTATTAAGTGTTTAATTGCATATGTTGCATGATGTCTTGCATTTATCTAACACGTGGAATGTCGGGTCACCAATGGGATGTCGGGTCTTGTCTGGCACGGTCGGTTTAACAGTTAAAGGTGTTTTCAAACGTTTATGGTCACGGTCTGGACATTCGGGGACTAGTTAGCCTGCGGGTTATTAGTCCAATACTTATACACATCTTATGATAGGTCGCCGCTATTTGGGGCTATCATAACATAATTACTTAACTGTTTTCAAGTAACGCAATCCAAGGTGAGTTTCACAGCCCCACTTTTACTGTCTTGCTTTCGGGGCGAGAAACATGCTTTGTACGAACTATTTAAAGGTCATGTTATACTATGGGCACCTTATGTTACTATACGGCTTTTATGGAAAGTCCCAGGGGGAAACCATGAATGTGCTGGAACGCACAACGGGGGAAATGTGGATAGATCTATTGGGCCTCACAAACCCCACTCGACGGCGGGGCCGGGCGGGTGCATATTGTCTCTACCTATCGGGTTACCGAGGCATCGGTAGCCCAGTCGTCTGGGCTGGTATCATCTTTTGGTTCATGTTTAGTAATGGGTTCCCAACCGTAGTAGTAAAAACACTTAACGTCTAGCTAACGTTCTTATGACATAGTATTAACGAAAATGATCTTTGTAAACTTGTGACAACACTTTTATAAAAGAAAACCTGTGAACTCACCAGCATTATATGTTGACATTTTTGGCATGTTTTCTCAGGTCGCTAAGGTAGCAGTCAATGGGCTAGGCGCACGGAGTCATGCACAGCGTCTAATGTTTTGAAGCATATTAAACAATGTTTTGTAAACAATGATATGTCTTTTGGTTGTAAACAAGAATGCTTCCGCTGCTGGTTTACAGCTCAAAGCATGATATTTTGGTTTTAAATATAATTATGAATGCATGCTTGTTGTATGTTTATTGTGATCGTTGACTGAGATCCTGGTGTGTCACGCGCCTCGCGGTAAAACCCCGCACGTGGAATTTGAGGGTGTGACAGATGGCAGCATGAACCATTTCATCACGCATCCAACACAATTTAGCCTGAGTTTTAGGACTTTTCTTTCCTTTTCCATTGTTCTTCCTATTAGGACCAGTTATTTTAGCATTCGGATCGGCATTCATCTCACAAACTCTTGAAATCTCTTCCTTCAAACGCACGATCGACCAATTCTTATAGCTTTTTAATGGATATCTGGCATTACTGTTTAACCATGAGATGCATTGCTGTCTTGTCTCATAATCTAAATGAGGATCATCTATCGTTTCGATTTTCGACTTTTCTAATGATTCACGATATATTTTGTCTTCGTATATTTGAATCTTGATCATATCTTGCTCATACACTTCAAGGGCTTTTGCTGCACCCATGGTTTTTGTATTTTCCTCTAGAGCTACTTTTTCTTTATCCTCCATTGCCTTAACTACCTCGTCACCTTTTGGTTTTCTTTTATCTTGAATAATATTGAAAGAAGATGCTATTATTTCACTATCACAAGCTGACCGTTTTTCAGATATATCTTGGCTGCAACTTAGAACCCTTCCACTTGCATCTGCTTTTGGCACTTTTTCAAGGGGATATTTTAACACTGAGTTAACCGATTCAACATTAATCTGACCTTCTTGAGTGGGACTCAGTATTGATGGAGGCTTCTTAAACACAACAATTGCCATTTTATCTGAATCATGTTGATCTGATTTTTTTTTCCAGATGTTCCACTCTCATTTGTTTGTTTCACAACATTTGCATCTTGATATTCAAATGCTGGTCTGACTATAGCTGCATTGTTATCCGATTGATTTTGTTTGTACACTTTTTTTTGCTCATCAATCTTTCTTAAACTATCAACTGGTTTTTTACCTACAGCTTTATCTTCTTTAGATGCCCTAGGTATTTCTGCACTATTAGAAACACCCATTAAAGCTAGAATTTGTTGGCCATGTGAATCGTCTTTGTTATTCGGACACAAAGGGACCGGATGAGTGAGTCCTCTTAGGTGAGCAATCTGCTTCTGGTTATCTTCAACCATTCTTCGCAACTCATTGAACTGAGAATCATAATATGTTCTAATCAACTGATTCATATTGTCATGTTTTTGTTTAATAGTTCTGAAATGACTATCAAAGATGGGTTTCATAACAGCGACAAGTTCTTCAGCTTTGATACAATAGGTCTTTTCCACATCAGAGCCTAAAGAAATTGAAGAAACCGATGCAAACTTACCTTCACTAAAAAAAAAGTGTTCAAGATATTTTTCATATCCTTTGATAAGCAGGCCAACAATTCATCGAATTCACGGTTTTGTTGGACTTGTACAGCAAGTGGAGAATTAAATTTGTCACTGAATTCAGCAACCTGACCACTAAGACCATCTAATTTTGACAAAATTTTATCAAAACTTATTTTGAAGTTGTAAGTCAAATTAAGTGAATCAATTACCATATTATTTGATGTGGTTGTATTCGTCTTTACAACCGGATCCATGTGTTGCTGAACAATATCTGCTGCATCTATTTCTTTGTGTTAGGATCTGAGTTTGTTTGTTTTGATTGTTTAACTAAAAGATGATAATAATGGAATGAAAATAGAATGAAGGTGCAGCGGAATAATAAACTGTAAATCAAAACAAGAGAGTAAATGTTTTTCGATCGAATGCTTTCATTAATTCAAAGATTACAATCATACAAGTTACTCCCCCTCAGCCTGATCACACAGTTGTTTGTCAGAGAGAATGTTTTGTGTGTGATGCAATAGAACAGTACATGCACTGTTCTATTTATAGACTGACTCAAACCACTGATGACCTAGGCTGACGTCACCTAAGACAGTGACCTCTAACAGAATAACAAACTTAAACATCTGCTATACAAACTACTGTTACATTGAAAGCACTGATAATAAACAACTGTTAAAGATAAACTCTGATGGTCTTGTATCCACTGCTGGAGCCTAAGTGCTGTTGGTTCCAGCAGTGCTTTGGTCTTCAGTACTTGTATCTGCTGTTGCTCTTCATCAGACCTTTGGTCAGCAGTTGTTCTTCATCAGTTGTTTCCTTAGCAGTTCTTTGTATCAGCAGTTGTTGAGCAGTTGTTTGGATAGAACAGTAGTTAGGGTCAGCAGTCTTTTGGGAGAAGTAAGTTGTAAAGACTGTTTATTCAAGGATCAAATAGATAGCATATTTTGGCTTTCCAATCATCTGTTCTTCTCCAGGTCAGCAGACCCAACAATCTCCCCCTAGAACAGATGATGCCAAAACTCAGCTTTATTCATTGATCTTTATTCCTCATCAGACTTTCTCTGATTTGACCTTTGAATTGTAATTCAAAGTTCAAAGCAAATAGGTCTTCTTCATCTCTTTCCAGATCCAGATTTAGCAGTGTTTGGTGATCTTCTGCACAAAGGCTGTAAGCATCATCCATACTGATCTTCTGAACCTTTCCATCTGACCTGAGCAGTGTCAATTCGTGGTTGTCTTTGTTGACTTTCCACTTTAGAATTTTTGAGTCAGTGGATTTGCTGAGATGAACCTTTATTCTTGATGAGTTGGGAGAAGGTGGTCTTCCTATGAGTTCTCTGAGCTTATCTGTTGTGGGATCAGAGAAATAATGGATTTGATTGAAGAGCCCTTCCTTGATAAATGTGTCAGCAAACTTCCTTTGGTCTTCCTCTGACATCTCCTTCTGTCTTTTGAACTGTCTGCTTGCAGCAGCTGTGAGATCAGAGGTTTCAAGTAAGCTGTCTAGAGTAAAAGTCTGTTGGGGTCTCTTCATCATTGGCTCATCATTGTAGATTGGCTTTCTTGGAAGGCTGGGATCCTTCTTTCTATTCTCTTCCAGACTTTTATAGGTTTCAACCAATCTAAGCTCTGACCATCTGGAAACAGACCTCATCTCCCCATAATTGGCAGCTACAATCTCCTGCCTCATTCTTTTGAACTTCAAGGCTCTGACTGGGTCTCTGCCTTTGCCAAAATTGGGAATGGAGACTTTAGCTTTGGGATTTTTGGCCATTTCTTCAATTCTGATCAGTTCTTCCCTCAAAGCATGAGTAGTCCAGCCATTGAACTGCTTTTTGTTTGCTTTGTAGGGCTTGGTTGCCATTATCTGTTCAAGTAGGGATTCCCTTACCTCCTTCTCCAAATCTACACTGAGAGGCATGGTGGACATGGAATTGCTCAGGGTCTTAGCAAAGTCTTCAATCCTTCTGAGTTTGCTAAGCTCTGCTGAATGGATGCCCTGAGCAGTCCTGTCATCCTTCCCTTTGCATTTCTCCCTGATGATGGCATCCACCTGTTCACCCTTGTATTTTAGATAGGTATCAATGTTGAGGGGAACAGGGAAATTTGGGAGAGATGGGAAGGATCTTTCAGATGGCTGTTCAGTATTGTAGAAGGATTGTAATTCCCCCTTGAGTAGATCAAGTTCAAGGGGATACTGAACAACCAATGGTGTAATGGTTGGTGGTGGTCTATGGGTTGTGAATTTGGATGTATGTGGTGAGAATGATGTGAGTGGAATGGCTGTGATGGGAGGAGTGGATTGGGCAGTTGAAATGGTGGTTGGTGATGTGTGTATGTTCTCATCATGCACAACAAAGGTTGATTTTCTCTTCCTTGTGTACATGATTTTTGGTGAAGGTGATTTAGTAGCAGTGGTTGGATTAACATCTGTTGGCTTTTTAGAAGAACCAGCAGATGTTGGGGTTTTGGTTGGTGATGTAGGTTTGGTGGTTGTTTGTTCAGGAGTGTGTGTTGGTTTGGGTATAGTGGTTTCAGTGGTTTGGGTGGCAGTGGTTTCAGTGGCAGTGGTTTCAGCAGCAGTGGTTTTATCAACAGAGGTTTGTAACTTAGATGGTGGTTTTCTAACATGCTTGGCAGGTCTTTTCATCCTTTTAGAGGATCCCACATCTTCAGTTTCCCTTTGTTGTTTCTTCTTGAGTTCAATCAATGACTCTGCTTTTACTTCCAAGGTGTCAGCCCTTTGTTGTTTGGACTGAGCAGCCTTTTCAGCTTCTATGTTTGCAGAGTCATCTACTGCCTTATTCTTTTCAGTGGTTTGTGATGGTGGTGGTGGTGCTTGATGTTGTTGTTGTGGAGCTGATTTGGTAGACTCTGGTTTCTTGGCAGACTTGGCTTGACCTTTTTGAGAAGGTGGGCAACCAAAAGGATCTAATTTTGGTAGCCTATCTCTGCCACTCTCCCCCTTTTTGGCATCATCAGCCGTGAAATCATCATCTGTTTCATCCCTGAGGATGGTGGTAGGGGCAGAGCCAGTAGTCTTCAGCAGATGGTCCTTGATGGCTTTGATGTCAGCATGGGTATCTTTGTACCTTGCATCAACCATATTTCTGATCTCAGCCATGTAGGTTTCTTGTGTCTGATCAGCCAATTTTCTGTGAGCTATGATGATGGGGGAAACTGATTTCCATAACTCATTGGCTATATCAGTGGTAGATGGTTGACTCTTGGAGAGATCTGCAATAGAGCTTAGGAGAAGCTTGACATCAGATTTGATGTCAGCAACAGATGTTTCAATAGCAGAAACTCTGGCCGTCAATTCTTGGTATTTTGACTCATCTCCTAAATGAATAGGATCATCTGAGTCCCTACCAGTGGTAGTTTTATCTGATTCAGGCCTAATAGGTGAATCAGATGCCCCTTTTTCTTGGTACTGGGGACTTCCAACTGTTTTTGGAGACACTATGGTGGCTTCAACAGTTGTTGCCTTCAAGGGAGTCTTAGCTATGAAATCACTGTCCTGATGTGAGACAGTGGTCTCTACATCAGTAGTGGCTGCTCCACTTGAAAACTCACCTAGAGTTTCATTGAACCCTGGTGGTGTAACCTCCTCTTCTGTTTGGGGGATAGCAGATTGAATATTCTCAGGCTCAGTCACTTGTTGGAGTATACTCTCAGTGACAGGTGGAAGAGAGGAACTGGGATCTTCCTGAGATTTTTCAATAGCTTCAAACAGAGGTTGCATTGTTTGTGGGACATGTGATGGTGAGAGTGGTGGAGTAAGAAGAGAGTTAGCCCTGGGAGAGGGGCTTGTGATCATATGGTCAAGTGACTCATATGCATCATGATGTGTGTCCCCTTGGCTTACAACATGATCCTTTTGAGAGGATTCATGAGGAGGTTGGTCAGGTGGAGGTATGTCCAACTGTTGTGAGGAAGTAACAACAGTGGTTTCAGGTTGCTTTTGTTGTGCAACAGAGGTTTCTTCTGGTACCTCAACATCCAGAAGCCTCATTTGTGGTTGAGTGGTGGTTTTTGTGGATGAATGTTTCTTTTTGGAAGTGGCTGGTGTGGGTTTCACAGCACTGGATGTAGTGCCATGATCACCAGGAGCAGTGGGCTCAACAACAGAGGTTTTGACAACAGTTGTTGCCTTTGTCCTCTTTGTTTGTGTTTTAGAAACTTTAGACACTTTTGACACTTTTTCTTGGGTGCTTCCACCCAGCATTCTTGTGAAAGTTTCATCAGTTAAGCTTTTCATTTGCATAGCAGCACCCTTTTTGAAAACTTTTTCAGGTAATAATTTTTGTAAAATTACACTAAGAATTCGTGGGTAAATCAGAAAAGCATTGTTTGACCCAGACTTGACTGCTTTCACATTTGATACCAAGTCCATGAACAAACCCTGGGAAAGATTGAAGTCAGAGTTTGACAACATAGCATATCCCAGATATTGCATCCTTAATGGTATTTCATTAAAGGATGTGGACTTAGCAGAGACACAAAGAAGAAGAGTATGGAAGAAAAATTTCATGACTGGAGGGAAAAACTTTTTGAAAAGAGTTGATCCAGTCATCTGACCATCATACCCTCTTTCTTGGAACTCAGTGTGAAGCTCTGTTTTAGTGAAGGAATCCTTACCTGCCAGGTCATTCAGTGTGAAGGTTGTGGATATGATATCAGGGGTAATGACGATACTAGTTTCTCCAATTTTGGAAATAATGGATGTAGGCTTTTTATCTTGTAATAGAAACTCAGCATTCAACCAAAATTCTTGGAGTGTATCCAGATAAATGGGGGCGTTGGCGGTTAGGATGGGTAAGTATTTGGAATTGAGGAAAATGTCGATGGTGGAATGAAATGGAGTGTTGTCTTCTGTTTTAATCAGATAGGGGAGACAATTGTGTGTAGCTTTGGCTTGAAGATCCATTTTAATGGATTTCGAAGGTGAAAATGACTGAAGATTGATGAAGGGTTTGAGAGTGAAGAAGGCGGTTTACAGTATTTTGAATACAATGAGACAGTGTAACATCTGTTGTGGTAAAACAGGGTTTTTATAGGCTCAATGAAACCGCTGATGTGGCCAAACATCTGCTTATATGAGCAGACGTGGCAATCATCTGATGGATGTAACATCTGGTGGAGAACAGCTGTTTTGGTAAACAACTGATACAAACAGCTGTTTTAGTAAACAATTGATACAAACAGCTGTTGGTTTTTTTTTTTTTTTTTTTTTTTTTTTTTTTTTTTTTGAATATAGTATATATATATATATGTATATATATGGACAGTTGTTTTATCTGAACAGATGTTTGGAACAGATTTTTCAACTAACAGTTGTTTTATCTGATCAGATGTTTGGAACAGACTTTTCAACCAACAGTGGAAATGAATGAAACAGTGGTTGTTTTATCTGATCAGATGTTATAAACAGATTTTTCAACCAAACAACTATTTAAAGAAAATATTTAATTTCTGAACAATTTTATTTTTAAAAATTTATTTGGTTAATCCATGTTTAACATGCCAATTCTGGAAATCAGATTTGTAAAGGTAGATGTGTCTAAAGCTTTTGTTAACACATCTGCCAACTGATCCTCTGTTGGAACATGGTGTAAAGAAATCAAACCTTTTTCATAGCTGTCCCTGACAAAATGATGTCTTATGTCAATGTGCTTGGTAGTGGAATGAGAGACTGGATTCTTGATGATATTTTCAGCAGCTTGGCTGTCCAACATGAGTGGAGTCCTAAGTGCAGTTATCCCAAAATCCAGTAGTTGATTCTGAAGCCACATCAGTTGGGCTGTACAGCTTGCAGCAGCAATGTATTCAGCTTCAGCTGTTGAAGTTGAAACAGCTGCCTGCTTTTTGCTTTGCCATGAAACTAAGGCATTCCCTAGAAATTGGCACCCTCCTGAGGTGGATTTTCTTGTGGTGTGACAGCCAGCAAAGTCACTATCTGAAAAACCTGAAAGCTCAATGTTTCCATTAGCAGGATACCAGATACCAAGTGTGGGAGCACCTTTGAGATATCTGAATATCCTTTTCACAGCAATAAGGTTTGACTTTCTGGGTGAAGCCTGGGATCTGGCACAGACACAGGTAGCAAACATAATGTCTGGCCTAGATGCAGTTAAGTACAATAAAGACCCAATCATACATCTATAATGTGTTTGATCAACCAGTTCATCCTTGTCATCAATAGTGAGCAGCTTGACTGTACTCATGGGTGTGCTACATGGCTTACAATCATTCATCTCAAATCTGGTTAATAAATTTTTGACATATTTGTTTTGGTGAATGAATGTGCCATTTTGCAGTTGTTTCACTTGAAGACCAAGGAAACACTGAAGCTCACCCATGGCACTCATCTCAAACTCTGCTGTCATGAGTTTTCTGAACTCTTCACACATTTGGTTACATGTGGATCCAAAGATGATGTCATCCACATATATTTGAACAATCATTAAGTGTTTCCCTTTCCATTTAAGAAATAAAGTTTTGTCAATTTTACCTCTTGTGAAGCCAATGGATAAGAGAAATGTGGAAAGAGTTTCATACCAGGCCCTTGGTGCTTGTTTGAGTCCATACAAAGCTTTGTTGAGCTTGTAGACATAGTCAGGATGGAATGTGTCTTCAAAACCAGGTGGCTGACAGACATAGACCTCCTCCTGAATTTTGCCATAAAGGAAAGCACATTTGATGTCCATCTGATACACCTTTATATTGTGGTTGACAGCAAAGGCTAGAAAGAGTCTGATGGCCTCTAGTCTAGCTACAGGAGCAAAGGTCTCATCATAATCTATTCCTTCTTCTTGTCTGAAGCCTTGAACCACAAGCCTGGCTTTATTCTTGACAACAATACCCCTTTCATCAGTTTTGTTTTTGAATACCCACTTTGTTCCTATAGGACAAACATCCTTAGGAAGTGGTACAAGCTCCCATACTTGTTGTCTTTTGAACTGAAGGAGTTCTTCTTGCATGGCTTCTACCCAACTGTTGTCTTTCAGTGCCTCTTGGTACTTGACAGGTTGTGTGAGGGATAGGAAACCTGCAAAAAGACAGATATTTGAGGATTGGCTTCTTGTGAGCACACCCTCTCTGATGTTGCCAATGATCTGGTCTGGTGGATGAGCTCTTAAGTAAATAAGATCTCCTTGATATGGAACAATGGCATTTTGAGGTGATGGACAGAGGTTTGGTGACTCTGTTGGTGTAACATCTGTTGGTACTTCTGTAGTGCCAACAGATGTTTGGAATGGTAGTGGAGGAATGGGTCCAAGTGGTGTGAAACTTGACTGACTTTTGTCAACAGATGATTGACTTTTGTCAACAGATGATAGGTCAGTGGTAGTGAGGGGTGAAGCAGAAGTTTGAGGATAGGACTGGTCAACAGTGGTTGACACAGCTGTGGCAGAGTTTTGACAATTGTTTTGAACAGCTGCTTCCTCTGATGCAGAATAGACTTTGTAGTGACTGGGAATCACAACATCTGTTCTGTAATCTTGCTGTGGAGACTGTGGAATACCTGCATTGTTAGTTTTAACAGTGATATCTTCAAATTTGAATTTATCTAAATCAAATAATTCAGCAGGGTTTGCAGGGATTTTCAGAGATGAAAGTTCATTGAACTTAACATTCAAGGTTTCTTCTATTGTCTTAGTCCTTGTGTTAAACACTTTGTAGGCCTTAGCAGTAGAAGAATATCCCAGAAAATAACCACAGTCTACTTTGGCTGCAAATTTTGAAATGGAATCTTTAAGATTTAAAATGAAACATGGGCAGCCAAAGATTTTGAAGAATGAGATTAATGGTTTGATTTTGAACAAAATTTCATAAGCAGTTTTTTGATGTCTGGGGTTGATCAAAACTCTGTTTTGAACATAGCAAGCAGTGTTTACAGCTTCTGCCCAAAAGGACAGTGGCAAACCAGAATCTGCTAGCATGGTTCTTGCAGCTTCTATAAGAGTTCTATTTTTCCTCTCAACTACCCCATTTTGTTCTGGTGTTCTTGGGATGCTGAACTGCCTCACAATCCCTTTTGACACACAGAAGTCATCTAACTCCTTATTTTTAAATTCTGTTCCATTGTCACTCCTGAAAACTTTTACTGGCAAGTCATACTGCTTTTCAACCTTGGTGACAAAGTCCTTCAATATACCTGCAGTCTCATCTTTAGAGTGTAAAAAGTAAGTCCATGTAAACCTAGAAAAATCATCAACTATGACAAGACAAAATCTTTTTCTCCTTAGACTCATGATTTTAACAGGGCCAAACAAGTCCATATGCAACAGTTGTAAGCACTGACTAGTTTTGGACTCATCAATGGATTTGTAAGAGCTTTTATGTTGTTTCCCTTTTAAGCAAGAAACACAATGCTCATCACATTTAAATTCTTTTGATGGAAGACCTCTGACAAGGCTTTGTTTAGAGAGTGTGTTGATAGTATTAAGGTTGGTATGACCCAGTCTCCTATGCCACAATTCTGTCTCCTTAGTGGAGGCAGCAGAAAACAGACAGACATTTGCCATAGGATTGTCCTTTAACATATCAACAACATACACATTGCCACTTCTATGAGCAACAAGCTGTGCTTTGCTCTCAGCAATAATGGTATCAATCTTTTTCACCACTTCTGGCCCAATAATCTTACAAGTTTTCTTTGTGAAAAATGAGCCATAACCTTTGTCACTCATTTGTGAAACACTCAGAAGATTAAACTTGAGATTATCAATAAGATTGACATTTTCAAACTTGAGTTTTCCTGCCTGTACAGTCCCTGAACCCAACACCTTACCTTTAGAATCATTACCAAAGGATATATCACCCCCTCCATGAGCCAAGAAGTCCAGAAGTAGGGCTCTACATCCTGTCATGTGCCTGGAACCTCCACTATCTACATACCAAAGACTATCTAAACAAGCAGAAGCTCCCTGCACATCAGTAAATGATTAGTTTTGGTGACTGTCCAAAGCCAAATTGGCTTTGGATGGATCCTCAGACCTTTCAGACTCAAGTTTTGGAAGGTGATCAGTGGTTTGGACCAATTTTTGAATTAAGGTCAACAACTGCTGCTGACCATTTGCCAGTGCTTGTATGTCAGCACTTGGGGCAGCAGTTGTTTGATCACTTCCTGACAGATGATAATACCCATATGGATTTCTGTTCACTCTTGGTTTAGAGGGTCTTTTTGGCTCCTCATAAACATGTGGTAGACTGTGACATGGAGGTTGACCATAACCTCTTGGGTATTTGCTTGTGGGTGGAGCATCTGTTACTTGGACATCTCTAGAAGCAGATGTTTCAAGCCTTTTTGTAACAGATGTTTGGACATGTGTGAAGGTCTGTTTGGGCTTTCCTTTTGGAGTACTAACCACAGGGTTTGCAAGAGTTTTTGCTTTGTATTCTTGTATTTTTACATCAAAATTTTTGAGATACAAGCACTCTTTAGTCTTATGATTCTTTTTCCCACATATTGAGCATGTGGCTTTTGAATCACATTCACTTGTTCCTTTGTTGATGTCATATGCTTTTAGAAGAAAACAGTTTTTGGTGATATGATTCTTCTTTTCACAGAAATCACAAAACAAGTTAACAGTCTTTTCTTTCTTCTTCCCCTTTTCAGGCTTCTTTTCAGCAGATGTTTGAGCATCTGCTGGAGAATCTTTCAGGGGAATGACTTTTGCCAAGGGAATGACCCTTGCCTGAGGAGCTGTTTTTCCCTCAGGGGTTTTAAAATCAACAGGTTTATAATTCTCAAGAGTATCACACTCATCAGACCAAGTAGGTTTAAATTCATACTTTTCAAGTTCAGCAAAAGATGAGGAACCTTCTGGTTTTTCAAGAACAATTTTCTTACCATTTGGTTCAGTGATTTTAATCTCTTGACCCTGCAGGTTTGTTGGTACTATCTCAACAGACTTTTGATCCTTTGTGTCAGTGTTTTCAAAAGCTGGAGCAGTGGTTGCAAAACCAAAGCCAAACTTCACATGACTTTTGGTTTGTTTGTTGAGTAGCATCTCAAAACCTCTACATGATTCCACCCATTTTTTACATTCAACTTGGGTGGACTCAAGCTCACTTTTACAACTTTGATATTTTGTTATCATAGTTTGGAGCTGGTCTTTGGTAATAGTTGCTTCATGTTTTAGACTACTAATTTCAGATTCTTTTGCAGTTAAACTTGTTTTCAAATCTTTAGTGAGTTTTTCAAATTTAACTTCATCATCCAAAATTTTCTTTCTAAGGTTTTCATTCACCTCTTTAATGTTAGCAAATGCTATTACACATTTGTCAGAACACAACTCTTTGAGAATTTGAGGAGATACCTTAGCAGCAGCCATCAATGCACAATCACACTTGCACTCACATTCATCAGATGCACCCCAGGGATCTGAGAGATTCACAACCTCTTCTTCAGGTTTCTCACCTGCAACAACTTCACTAACAATATCATCAGTCACAACATCAGATTCAGTTACCACTTCCTCAGATTCAATCTCATCAACCATAGCCATGAAACAAAAGTTCTCTGGTTCATTTTCAGCTTTGGCAACAAGTGCAAAATTCTCATCTGTTAGCTCATCAGGTAGACTGCTCCAATCAACAAAGCCTTGTGTAAAGAAGCTCTGTTGACTGGTCTCTGCAGGAGCAGAGGATGGAGCAGCAGTCGTTTGTACAGGTGGTTGAGCAACAGGTGTTTGCACATAATGGATCTGAGGAACAGTGGTTTGGACATACTGGACAGGAACAGTGTTTGAGGACTGTGCAAAATGAGCAGTGTTTTGCACATTTGGTCCAGGGGTATTATAGGAATTCTGATAAGTGTTGGTCTGTGGTCTTTGATTTGGATAGGTTATCATAGGTGTACCATGTTGACCCCTACATTCCCTAGCAAAATGACCAAACCTATGACATTTATAACACTTGATCTTTGATTTATCCAACCCCACCTTAGATCTGCCAGTCAACCCTGGAAACCTTCTCCCTGTTTTCTTGTAAAAATTATTAGTTCTTACACTGAGAAGGGCCAATTGGTGCATAATGTCCATTTCTTCTAAATCATCAGGGTCAAAGTATTTCAGGTCATCATACTCAAAGGATATGTTATCAGATGCCTGTATATCACCACCACTTGCTGTGAAAGCATAGTTAGGTGAATAAGAATCAGAGTTAAAACCTGAGTTAAAACCTGAAGTTATGTCAATAAAATGATCATAACTCTGATCCTTTGTGTTTCCAGGCACCTCATCATGACCCAAAAGTGCTGTATTCCCAAACACATAGTCATCAGACACTTTTCCAGAGTCCTGGAGCTTCTTTTTCTGGTTAAGCTCTCTTTCATAGGTCAAGAGCTTACCATGAAGCTGGGTCAGTGATAGGTCTTTAAATCCTATTGAGTTTCTCATAACAATTGCAATAGTGTCCCATTTGTCTGGTAATGATCTTAAAAACCTATGGTTCAAAGTTGAATGAGGGTAAGTAAGACCAACCAATTTTAGTTCACTAATTAAGCAGTTAAATCTCTCAAACTGTTGAGTTAATGACTCTCCTTTGACATGACTGAATGTTTCATATTGTTGGTTAAGTATTTCACGGTTGTTTTCAATAACCTCCTCTGTCCCACCAAACTGCTCTTTCAGTGCATCCCACAACTCCTTTGCACTGTTACAGTGTAACAACCCAGCATATATATCATTGGGTAGAGCCATGGCCACAATACTGAAGGCCTTAGCATCTAGCTCAATTTTCTGAAAATCCTGGTCGGAGTAGTTTTCAAGTTTCTTTGGCTCAAACACTTTGGGATCTTCAGTACTTGGCACAGTCGGAACATGTGGTCCGAAGATAACCGACTTCCAACACCCAGTGTTTTGTTGAGCTAGAACATGGCTCATCCGACGTTGCCAGATATTGTATTCAGATCTGACAAGCATCGGTGGCTTGTTGTTCGTGCCAGTGTTATGTGGATCGTGATTGATAGAAGCCATTCTCTGATTTTTCAAAAGAACAAAGTCTGTTTAACAACGGTTGAAACGAAATTAAACTATTACTCTGTTTTCAATCAAACTGACAAACGATATCAATAATTGTGAGCTGATTATTAAATTGATTTGTTAGATCGAATTTAATTGACCAAGCTCTGATACCAATTGTTAGGATCTGAGTTTGTTTGTTTTGATTGTTTAACTAAAAGATGATAATAATGGAATGAAAATAGAATGAAGGTGCAGCGGAATAATAAACTGTAAATCAAAACAAGAGAGTAAATGTTTTTCGATCGAATGCTTTCATTAATTCAAAGATTACAATCATACAAGTTACTCCCCCTCAGCCTGATCACACAGTTGTTTGTCAGAGAGAATGTTTTGTGTGTGATGCAATAGAACAGTACATGCACTGTTCTATTTATAGACTGACTCAAACCACTGATGACCTAGGCTGACGTCACCTAAGACAGTGACCTCTAACAGAATAACAAACTTAAACATCTGCTATACAAACTACTGTTACATTGAAAGCACTGATAATAAACAACTGTTAAAGATAAACTCTGATGGTCTTGTATCCACTGCTGGAGCCTAAGTGCTGTTGGTTCCAGCAGTGCTTTGGTCTTCAGTACTTGTATCTGCTGTTGCTCTTCATCAGACCTTTGGTCAGCAGTTGTTCTTCATCAGTTGTTTCCTTAGCAGTTCTTTGTATCAGCAGTTGTTGAGCAGTTGTTTGGATAGAACAGTAGTTAGGGTCAGCAGTCTTTTGGGAGAAGTAAGTTGTAAAGACTGTTTATTCAAGGATCAAATAGATAGCATATTTTGGCTTTCCAATCATCTGTTCTTCTCCAGGTCAGCAGACCCAACACTTTGGGACGTCGACCTTTATCCGCGGGCTGAATAGAAAAGATGTTATTAAGCAATTCCATTGTTTCAGTAGCTGGCGGAGACCCCGATACGTTAAATAAATTACTCTTGCCTTCATAAGAAACAACTGCATCTTCATCACCATGAACAGAGTCGGTTGCTTGCTCATCAACAATCAAATTTTCCCAACTAACATCTGGCCAAACATCCATTGGAATGGGTAAGTTTTTCTCTATTTCAGTTGTTGCGTAATGTGCCATACCATCAATGGTTTTTTGTTCAACACAGTCGGTTAATGAGGACAGTGGAAGTCCTGTACATAAAAGCTGTCCAAATGATGTTCCTGCATGGTGGATTAGAGAGTCAATAGGTTCAGCCATGTTATAAGGACTTGAAACAGGAACTTCAACCAAAGCTTCGCCTTCTATATTGTTGTTCATTTGCTGTACAACATGTTCCACATTCGATGCATCTTCACTAACTTGAATACATGGCGATGATGCGTTATAATGTGAGGAGAAAACATCATTATAAGCTTGTTCAGCTTGTGTTGAAGGCATATTACCAGACACAACCACATTTTCAGCAACCTCCTGTATAGAAGTTCGGGGTTTTTTCGATTTCCAAAAATACGTTTGACTTATTTGTCGCTCAGCATAACGTACTTGCTCATTAATTTCAACCCCATTTTCATTATTAACAGCATCATCTTCCTGTTCTTCTTTAGCCTTACCCATCCTCGTGAAACACTGATAAGTTAAACATTTGCAATCTGTAGGTTCCCCCTGTTTTACCACATTTTACCCAAGTAGGTGAATCAAGATTTGCATAAACAAACCTTGGATACAACAAATATTTCTTTGCTTTTCTTGCAGCATTGCAATTCGGCACCAACTCATTAAAAATATATTTTGACATGTTGATTCGCTAAAATTGAATATGCAACATATTGCATAGGTAGTGGTATTTGATCCCAGCAAGTGGTTTTAGGCGATAAGCACTGTAAAATGGTGTGTATCAAATACCTCTCTCGTAACTGAAAACCACTCTTGTGCAGTGTACCAGAATCAAATTGGAGATCATACTTCCTTTCAATAAACAAAGCATGCATGTCAGATCTTAAAAAAGCATTGCCACCATCAGAGTCTTGTAATTTCAGAGCCCGCAATATGACATCAGGCGTAATTATGACTGAATTGTCTTCAACCTTTGCCGTTAGAGTGGTAGGTTGTTTGCGCCCATCAAAATTAACCCTAGCATGATTCCAGAACTCACGAAGAGTAGTTAAATATAGTGGCGGATTAACGATTAAGGCATAATAGTATGGAGATTTCAACAGAACATCTATCATTCCATGATATTGAGGGTGATCATCTAATTTAGTGAGAAAAGCAACCAAATTGTGAACTGGTTTTAGTCGCAAAGGCCAGTTAACTTTTAAAGGTTAGGGTTTAATAAACTGCATATATTTGAAAAAAAAGGTAAGGAAAAAAGAGAAAGAAGAAGTATGAGACCCTTGTTGAAATGACGAGGATTGAGGGAAAGAGGGCTTTGAATTCTTACAACAGTTAAGTGTAAACGTCTGAAACAACAACATAAAAAAAATAATATATAAAATAAACAACTATTGTTGACCATAATTTGTTTTGTCCTATACTAATATTCTAAGTGTCATTTTTCATTAAAAAAATTATGTAACATCGTTTCATTAACATACCCTAAAGCCGTTAATTTCATATTGAACTGTGTATAAATTCAAATTTAATTATCCATATAATACCACAATAGGTTAGAAGTAATTAGGTAGGAAACCCTTGGTTAATTGAGGAACGTAAATTTTGTAGAACTTAGTTAAGTAAAAAGCTAGTTGACATTATGGTGCAAACTTTGGATATTCATTTTTTAATATTGACATGCCTTCACCCTAGAAAAATTTTTAGAAGAACAATTTTGTTTTTGGTAGTCAATTATGTTTTTAAAAACAACAAAGGCGATTCAGAATTTAAAATCAATTAAACACTTAGAATATTTGTAAACCAATCATTAAAAAAAAAAACCTCTTCAGATGTTTATTGATCAAAGGTTTTGCTTTCCTCATCAGTAGTTTTTTCATCATAGGTTTTTTTAACAGGAGTTAAATTATTTAGGTTATGTATAAACATTTATTTAAACTAAGAAAGGTCTTCAGAAGGTTATTCATCAGAGGTTTGGATTTCATGATCAGTAGTTCATTATCAGATGTTTGTTATCAGCAGTGGTTAAACAAATAAAGTTACGTAATGACAATGACACCTATAATATTAGTAAAGGACAAAACAAAATTATGTTCAACATTTCTTAAAATTATAGTAAAATAATTTACCTTAGTTGAAAACATCACAAACAATCAACATATATCATCACCCTCTTAATCTACTGATCTAGTAAAAAAATTACACATAAGGGATACAATAGTTAGTTATGTTACAAATTAGATGTCCACGGATGTATATATCCCAAAAACATTAGTGCAAGAACCAACAAAAAAGGTTATCAACGTTTCAAAAGAACAAACAACCCCACATTACACCTTAGAAACACTAAGAAGACGCTTAGAATTAAACCACTCAAATTCACAAACATCACCAACAGCCAATCCATTATTCTTCAAAAGAACATTCCATCCTAATATCAACACCCTTCTACAAAATTTCAAAAAAATTAAATGCAATTAGGCTTTAAATATAATATACATTTAAAAAAAATAAACAAAATATAATTTAAATGCAATAAAACTTCCTTCTTATGACAACCATTTTTTTCAGTCCCCACCTCAGCCTTCACAGGTGCTTGATCATCAAACTTAATATTCAATGACATTCCAGGTTCCAGCCCAGAAGCCATAGCCAGTGTATTGGTGATTTGCTTAAAAAAACCAAAAACATATTAATTAACAAACTTAAAAAACCTAAACTTTATAGAACTTATATATCCAAAAAAATAAACAAACTATTAATATTACCATGCGCTTCTGAATCTTGGCTTTCATATAAAAGTTATCCTATATAGCAAAAAAAGTACATGAAAATTACTTAAGCAAAATACCCAACTATTGTAACTTATAAAAACTAAATAAAATATAAAAATATAAAAATATAAAATTTTACCCGGCCCTTTTCAACTTTGCTTTTTTGGGATAAAATATACGTAGCAGATACAGATGTAGAAGGAGGGAGACTCCCGAACTCATCCGATTCAATAACAACAACATGAGAAGGAGTGGCGGCATTGGCGACTTGTTGCAATTCATCGAAATCGACTACTCTTCCATCATTATGATACACAACAATCTCATAACGTGAACAACACACAAGCTTGAAAACAACAACCATCTCACGCCTCAAACGAAGATTACGAACCACATTTACCCAACCACCTTGCAAAAAATACTTCTTACCATTATCTGAACGGCCAAAAGTAACCTCACATTCCCTAAAATCTGCAGCCTCAATGGTAATCTTTTTGGTAGGGAAAATATCATGGTAGTTGTAGAAATAAAAACCACGTGGAACAGGTTGCAAACAATATTAAAGTTTTTATGATTTAAACAACTAATCAAAATATAAATTAAAACTTCACTCTCCGTATATATAACTATATTAAACAATAAACAAACTTACAACATAGTCGGACGACAAATCACGAACCGGATAATAGAAATAATTGCCAATGTTATTCTTTTGGTTCAAATTTGAAAACATAACCTTCAGAGACTGAGGCTGCAAATATTCCAAAAAAACAAAGCAATTGGCAGTCATTCCTATACCCCTCATCATACGTTTCCAACCATTTATGAAGTAGAAAACATCATCTATCAATTCAAGAGTAACAGGCCAATGAAGATCCTGTTCGGTTATTAAATCAAATTCACCAAGCGCAAGGTCATTGGATTGAAATTTTTTTCCAAACGTAAGCGGCAACATCTAAATCAGAAATGTATAAGAAAAAAATAAATAAGCCACAACAATATTTAAATAAAAACATAATCATCAGAAAGAAGTTTAAATACCAGAGTTAGCGTTTTAGGATGAAATAACATTGTAAAAATGGGAGAAACCATCTTTCAAATATAACCCTGTAACAACAAAAAAAAAAAAAACAAAATATTAAGTAATCTAACATATAACAACATAATATTAATGACAATAACAATAAATCAGATAATTTGTTTTCCTCGTCAGTACATCATTATCAGTAGTTTCCTAATCAAAGATTATCATCAAGAGTTAAACATACGTAATTCATCATCATATACAACAATAATAGAACATACATAAATAATATAACATGTAACAACATAATATTAACGACAATAACAACAAATCAGATGTTTTGGTTTCATCATAAGTGCTTCAGTATCAATAGTTTTCTAATTAGAGATTCTCATCAGGAAGTAAACCATCAGTAGTTAATAATCATATACAATAATCATAGAACATACATAACTAACTTAACCTTAAACAACATAATATTAATGACAATACATCAAAAACAGAGGTTTTGGTTTCATCATCAGTTCTTCATTATCAGTAGTTTTCTAATCAGAGATTCTCATTAGGATTGAAACCATCAATAATTCATAGTCATATACAAAAACAATAGAAGATACACAACTAATCAAAAAGAAAATGCATCTAAAGTTTAGAGAAGTAACATCACCCTAATAGCAAACCGTAACAACAATATGTTCTTCATCAACCAAATAACACATTTCCAGTGAACTAACAGAAGAAAACATCGACGATTAGTATAACAATTGAAAAACAAATAACATATTACACCAATAACAAAACAAACACATACATTTTTCCAAGAAGACACAACATGTGCTTGAGAATAACATAACAACAACGATGAGAAAACAAAGAGAACATTCATAACAAAAACATAAATTAAAATTTGAAAAACAAAATAATAAACCAAGATAAATAACGAAAAAATATACCTTAAACGAAAACAAAACAAACACAGCGTCGGCAGAGATGATGAAAAACCAATAGATGTTGAATAATCTTGACGAAATCAGATGTTTTATATGTATTACATATGTTTCGTTAACTTTATTTAGGTTTAGTAAAACTTCATATTTTGTTTTTTTTGGAATTTGAATTAACCCTTTTGGATTATGCTATATGGTTTGTTGCTTTTTATAGTATATCAGTATTTTGCATTTTTACAATCGGAAGTTGCATTTATGTTCTGTTTTCGCGCAAGAATGTTATCATCAATGTTGATAACAATCAAAACAGCCTTTGTGAAAGTTTTTAGAAACTGTATTTCTTATTTGTTTAAAATTAACTTTAACATCAAATTATTTAACTCATGAGGAGAAAACTCTGAAAACAAAACCTTTGATACTAAACTACTGATAATTTAAGCTAAACGTCTAATGATTATACTTCTGAAAAACTAAAATACTGATTATTATAAAGCCATTGATGATAAACATCTGATGACGAAACCTCTAAGAGTTAAGTAATGATAACAAATGTAAAACTGCTAAGGAATAAACTTCTGAAGACAATACATACTTATAGTTACTTAGATCCTAATTAGAAACCTATGATGAAAAAGTAGTCGATAAACGAAACGAACAAACAACATCCAAAACTATGTTTTCCATCGAAACTACCATAAAACAAAATTACCAAATAACAAACACTTGCAAAATAACAATGTCAACTACTTCCTCAAACTCTTTGGTTTGTTCGTGCGCCTCTTTGGCCTAGAATGTTGGTCAGACGAAACATCTTTAGTATTATCTGGGACATTAACTACAGGATTTTGGATAAACGTATCCGCAACATTAGCCATGTCTTCGTTACATGTTGTCTTCTTAGCGACGATATGACCACCGATTACATCTTCAGTATTATCTATGACATTAACTACAGGATTTTGGATAAACGTATCCGCAACATCAGCCATGTCTTCGTTACCCGTTGTCTTCTCAGCGACGATATGACCACCAATTACATCTTCAGTATTATCTGGGACATTAACTACAGGATTTTGAATAAACTTATCCGCAACATCAACCATGTCTTCGTTACCTGTTGTCTTCTCAGCGACGATATGACCACCAATTACATCATCTGAATCATGCTTACATAATTGGCTTACCTCATGCATATCACAACCTACTTCAGCTACATCGCATTTATTAAAACGCTCTTCAGAAGGCATATATTTAAAAGGCAACTCATCAGAATTAACATTACAACCATCCGATATTGATGCTGAACTTTGCGCGCAGAACATATCACTACCAGCCAAATCACCAACCTGACAAATAGACGATGATTTCTCAGCAAGCGTGGGTTCAACATTCACCTGATAATTCTCTTCGTTTAGTTCAGGAATCAACTGATTCAACTGCGCCGATTGTTGAACAGCAACACCAACCTATTACAACAAACAGAATTATAAAAGGAGCAAAACAACTAAAAAAAGTACAACATATAACCAAAACATAAGTATAACATCAAGCACTAACTTCATTTAAAGACGATGACTTATGCATGACGGCCAAATTAGTAGCTTTTATCTCAAAATCAAGACAGATCGACGATGGTTCGTGAATATGCCTGTGTTCAACATTCACATCACTATTATCCACGTTAACTTCATAAATCAACTTAGTCGACTCAGCCTCTTGTTCTTCAACAATAGCAGCCTAAAAGTACAAGCAAATTGATATATGAAATAAAATAACAAAATAAAAAGTTAACACAATTGTTTCGTATAACATTAAATACCGATGACGAAGATGATACAGAAGTAATCGACGATATTTTAGGTCCCCACATTAGTTCATCTGCCATAGCTAACTCATCTTCAGTAATCCTACTAAAATATTCTTTAACCTCTTTGTCTTGCTCAGAAATTGCAGCGGCAGCTACCATAGAAGTGTTCTTACTCTTGTTTAACATGTTCACATCTCGGGGCGAGATTCCTTTCAACAGGGGGATGATGTGACGACCGGGAAAATTTTTCTTTTTATCGCTTCGTTCTCTTTGACTTCGGGAAATTTTCGGGACGAAAATTCTTTCAACAGGGGGATGATGTGACACCCGGCATGTTTGGGTCAACATTTTATAAACACATAAGTCTACCTTAGCGAAAAACGTTTATTAAACATACTTGACGGGGTCTGTAGAGTCGGAACACAGTCCGTATTGTCCAGGGTCCAATGATTCGGGAGATCATTGGGTTAGTCACACACACACACACGATACGAGTCCCGTTGTTGGTGAATTACATAAACTAATTAAGTGTATGTGTAGACTAATTGTCGTATGGTGGATTATATGCTTAGATGTGTTTAAATGATGTGTAGATAATCATCCGTGCTTAAATATGTTAAACATAGACTAAGGTTGCATGCTCGTATGTTAGGGTGCGTTAAAATGCGTTAAACAAGACAAATTGGAAAACTAGAAAAACGTGAGTCCTGGTTCGACCAAACGAATGGGCGAACCTGGACAATACTCCTGGTTCGACCCTTGTAAAAGGGGCGAACCTGGGATATGGAATTGAAAGAATTTCATTCGACCAAGTCAGGGTATGTTCGACCCTATGAAAGGGTCGAAGGAGGGTACATTCGCCCAGGTGAAAGGGGCGAATGTGGACGTAGTATAAATACCACACTTTGTCATTTTCACCATTTCACAAACCCTAAACGCCTCAAAACACTCTCTAGCAACTTTAAACATTGGGGAAGGAGTTTTTGCCCTTGTTTTCTATAATCTAACCTACAAACATCTTCTACACAAAGATCTAAGGTGTGTTCTTCATTCTAAATCATTTTAAAGCATTTCAATTCGTTTTCATTAAACCCCAAGAGTCCAGATCTGATTCAAACATGTTTTCATGGATAAAAACCTTCCTAATATCTTTCTAAACAAAACCTATTCATAAACAATGAGTTTTCATACAAATTAACATGTGTTAATAGTGTTTTATGTGGTGTTATGTATTGTTTGCTGATTGATTGTTGTATAGATGTTATAACAATGATCTAGAACTGTTATTGATGATGATTTAGGATTGAGATAGGTTATAATTGATTATTGATGATGTTTTGTACATTTTGGGGATTTTGGGTTAGATCTAGGGCTTGTTCATGATGATAGTGATAAGGATATGATTGGGGGTTTATTGTTCATGATAATCTGAGTATATTAAGTTGATTATTGATTGATTTCTGAAAGTTTCCTAATTGGGTAAAGATTGCATGCGTTTGATGTGACATCTCTATAATTTGCTATTTCGGGTAACTTGTAAAACGGACGGATTTCGGGATAAAATTGGTAGGGTTTTGTAGGAATATGTTAATGATAGTTGACTGCTGTGATTGGTGATGTTTCGTGATGTTTTCGGACCGTTTAGATGCGTTTTGGTGTGTTTTATAAAATGCTGATGAAAACGGGCGAACGTGGAATAAAATTGGTTTGAATGGGCGAACGTAGAACAAAACATGGGAAAAACGGGCGAACATGGCTCAAACGGGCGAACGTGGAACAAAACGTGGGAAAAACGGGGCGAACGTGGCTCAAACGGGCGAACGTGGAACAAAACGTGGCTCAAACGGGCAAACGTGGCTCAAACGGGCAAACGTGGAACAAAACGTGGCTCAAACGGGCGAACGTGGCTCAAACGGGCGAACGTGGAAATGGGAAAAACCACATTCGACCATCTGATGTCCGGAATGAGATTTTTGATGCAAACTAAGTGTTTTATGGTTGAAACTTATGTGTTAAACTTGTGTGCATGACTAATTGATGTAATGGGTCACCAACGGGATGTCGGGTCGGTCTGGGATGTCCGGTTAACGTTTAAACACACTTTTTAACACACGTAGTCAAGATCTGGACAATCGAGGACTAGTTAGCCTTCGGGTTAATAGTCATCACACTTATGTAAACTCATTGATAGGTTGTCATTAGTTGGGATTATCATACACGTGTTGGAATTCTAGTTATTAGAAGACGCACTCTAAGGTGAGTTTCACGGCCCCTCTTTTATACACTTTTCTCTCGGGGGAGAAGCATGCCACACGTTTTAACAAATACAAGGTTTATGTTTTGAAACACAACGCTTTTGAAACACAACACTATTGAAACGCAACGCTTTTGAAACATACCACTTTTGGAAACGCAACACTTTTGGAAACATGACACATTTTGGAATGTAACTCTTTTGAGAAACGTGACACGTTTGGCGCTTAGCATATTTCACATTGGCACTTGACACTTTTAAACATTGATGTTTGGCATTTGACACTTGGCGCTTGGCACTTAATTACTATACGACGAAACACAACGCTAAGTCCCTATTGAAACCATGAATGTGCGAGGCACAACGGGGGAAATGTGGATAGATCTATCGGGCGTGACGAACCCCACCCGACGGCTGGGAGCCGGGCGGGTGCATATTGTCTCTACTTGACACTTGGCACATGGGCAGCAACTCGAGAAATGTTTGTCAGTAATGGTTTTAGCAACACAGTCGTAGTAGTAAGGAAACGTTTGTTATTTACTTAAGGTTTTGCACATTTGGTACTTTGATGAAACTCTTTACGCATGAAAACGTTTTGTGAACTTAAAACCTGTGAACTCACCAGCATTATATGTTGACGTCTTTTTGGCATGTTTTCTCAGGTCGCTAAGATAGCAGCATTGAGTATTGGCGCACGGAGTCTCACGGCGTCTAGGGATCATATGCATGTTTTGTTAAACATTTCAGACTTTGAGTTTTACTTTTAAGTTGTAATAATACATTTTGCTTCCGCTGTGTTAGAACGGTTTTGAAACTCAGTGGTAGTTTACGTTGTTTTCTTATCATATAGGTGTCGTTTATTGTGACCGTTGACTTGGATCCTGGTGTGTCACGCGCCTCGCGGTAAAACCCCGCACGTGGAAATTTGAGGGTGTGACAACATGCAACCCAGCTAAATTTTCAATAAAAAAACATATGTATCCAATCCGGGTCATCAGCACCCTATAAAATTCAAGCAATAATATATTTTAGGCATTATTAATACAATAACAAACAATGATGAAACACTAAACATATAAATTAAATTAACTATAATCAACTAAATGATATACCTCAGATATACTTCTTTTAATCAATTCATCAACACTAATTCCCAATAATGCAATGACAACTTCATTGAAAAGAACACATGTTATCTCCACTCCTTTATCCCTCAGGCGAACAGTCAATTTATATCTGTAGACATCACATTAATTAATATTTTACAAATATATTAATAATTATATGTTAACAACATACGATTGACGTGGATTAGTAACATGTTGTGCACAGCTTTGGCATACATATTGCGAATCCTCAAATATGGCCTTCTTTCGGCACATGTTACACTTAACATACTTCCAATCATCATTCATATCAACAGCAATTATAGTTCCATCGATATTGTACATTGTACCTGTACACAAGGTGTTAGTAATTTGAAAACGAACAACCTGGACAAATAATATGAATATAAATATAAAACATTCACCTCATCAACACTCTATTGTAAATAAGTATCAATCTCGCTAATGGACGTGATACGATAATCATCATTATCTAAGTCAAGCGGTTTGAAGTAGACATGACAAGACGACCTATAAACAACAACCATGTAAATAGATGTAAAATATGATGCAAATAAATATATCAAAATAGGCATCAGACAATGATTTTACATATTGTTGAAGATATTGGCTTCAGGCAATTGGAGATTAAGATATAAGTCAAACGCAACCGATGTCATCAAGCATGGACCACCTAGTATGTTAAACATTAAACGTGCATACTATATACCAATAAATATAAAAAAATGATAATTTTAATATAATAATTAAACAAATTACTAACCTTGATACAGACGAACCTTAGAACCAGTAACCATAACCACAAGATTTGTATTTTGATAAGAATGGATAGTATCATCATTAAACTTACTTGCCATTTTACCCCACAACAATATATTGAGATCCAAACTACTGATTTCAACAATAAACATTAAATTGAAACAACAACGTCAAGGTTACATATGCATGTTTTGTAAGTTAACATATAAAAAAATATAGAAAATAAAAAATAACATACCATTCGTTACGTAATACAATGCGACATACGTCGCGATCGGATGATTCCCCATTCCACACCTTGCTTTCCACAGCCCCCCCCCCCCCAAACACAAAGAACTCCAATAACATCTAAGTGTATATATACATCATTTTGCCTTAACTATTAACATACAATATAAGTAAAGAGTAATAAAAAATACAACAAAACCTGTGAGATATTTGTCATTATTAATGCGACCACTCAGATGGTTGAAAGGTATGAATTCAAAAACATGACGTGTAAAGCCAGAAAGTTGCATAGGCAGATGACAAAGTTTGGTATAACGTGAAAACTGAATAAAGTCATCCCGGTTTATTGGTCGATAAAACGTAGTGTATGTAACAACACCAAAGTTACTGATCGTATAAACACCACCCTCACGCAAAATGATATTGAAGTTGGAAGCCAAGTAAGAAGGAATCTTTGCATGATTATATGAACCCTACGAATTAATTTTTTTTAACAAAATCAAAGATTAATATAAACAAACAAACACATTGATTACCATATATCATAACATAACCTACTTACACGTTCATCTGAAAAAACGACATCAGTAGACATCACATAACCTGTGTTTGGATTATACGTTGTCCAAACACGTGAAGCCATCACTCTAATCTGCCGCTTGTTTACACCGTTAGGACGTAATTCAGATATATACTGATACAGCGCCATTTCCCAGATAGCACAGTATATAACCTAAAAAAAACAAACACAACTAAATAAAAAAAACATAAAAAAAGTTGGGCATAAATAAAGTAACACTTTCATATAGAACAAATATGCACATTTAATCAGCAAACATTGCACAAAGTCTTATCAATATGCATGTACAAATGTTACTTATAAACAGTATAAACAAATATATGAACATACAACCTAACAAACATATAAAAAAACAAATAACACATAACAAAACTAAACTGTACATGAAACGTCACAGATCGCATACCAAACTTCAAGTTATACAAATATACAACTCTACGTGCAACCTCAGTAGATGTAATATGTCACACCCTCAAATTCCACGTGCGGGGTTTTACCGCGAGGCGCGTGACAAACCAGGATCTAAGTCAACGGTCACAATAAACGACACTATATGATACGAAAAATGAAGTAAACAACCATTAAGTTTTCATAAATCCCATCGCTGCGGAAGCGTAACTTTATTACAACCCAAATGTAAAAGTACGTAAGTCTGAAAAAGATAAGACAATGTATATGAATCCTAGACGCCGTGTGACTCCGTGCGCCTATGATAAGCTGCTACCTCAACGACCTGAGACAAACATGCTAAAAACGTCAGCAAATAATGCCGGTGAGTTCACAGGTTTTATATTAAGTGTTTAAGTAATGAAAGCCATCATGTTATCACTATGTCAGAAATGATAGCGTTAGCAAGACGCATGAGTAATACTACTACGACCGGAAACCATTACAGACAACGATATATGATTTTTGCCCGAAACGATTATGCACTACCTCCAGTAGCGTTATGACTGAGACAATATGCACCCGCCCGGCTCCCAGCCGACGGGTGGGGTCTGTCAGTCCCAATAGATCTATCCACATTTCCCCCGTTATGCTATCCAGCATATTCATGGTTTCCCCAGGACTTTACGTATCGTATAGTATGTAAATGAATTAACACTAGTATAACATGATAATTTATGAAATAAGTATGAGCATGTGTCTCCCCCGAAATGTAAAACGTAAAGTGGGGCCGTGAAACTCACCTGATGCTGCTCCTCGCACTAAGACAAGTAAACCTGCTCAATAGACGGCACCAAATACCGGTGACCTATCATGACGAGCGTATAAGGTGTTAGACTAACAACCCGTAGGTTGATTAGTCCCTAGCAGTCCAGACTATAACCGTGTACATATGAAATGATGTTTAAACGTTTAACCGACCACACCAGACAAGGCCCGACATCCCATGTGTTAGTCACATACAAGATATCATGCAACTTATGCAATTAAACACTTAGCATGCGCAAACATTCACCCTATCTAGCATGACGCCCAATTAACGCATAAACAAGTCCGGACACGTGTTACTATGTTACTAGGCATGTCACGGGGTTCCTAGCATGTTCCTAGGTGTCGAATTGGGTTTCGAAATGTCAAAATACACTTATAACAACAGTACACGCGATTAGGAACTTAGCATGCAATTAGGAAAAGTTAACTAGTGATTAGGAGTCATAAGACATGCTATTCTGAAGTTAGCTAGCAATTAGGATCACAATTGCATGGTGGGTAGGCGATTAGGTCATAAGACATGCTATTCTGAAGTTAACTAGCAATTAGGAACACAATTGCATGGTGGATAGGCGATTAGGTTATAAGACATGCTATTCTGAAGTTAACTAGCAATTAGGATCACAATTGCATGGTGGGTAGGCGATTAGGTCATAAGACATGCTATTCTGAAGTTAACTAGCATTTAGGATCACAATTGCATGAAATGAAGGCAATTATGACCCTAATCGCCTATGTTCACACGATTAGGCCTCCTATTCAGGCGATTAGTCCCCTAATCGCCTATAGCATAGGCGATTAGGATCCCCAATCGCCTATAGCACAGCTGATATGGTTTTTCGCGCGTTTAACCCTCCAAATCAGATCCGAAACGTGTAAAAACACCCAATAATCATCCTAACACATTAACAAACATATTTCAAGCAAAACCCCTAAGTTTTCATCGTTCTAACAGTTCCGAATGCGAGCGTTTTCCCAAAATAGCAACTTAACATGCAAACATCACATCAACATGCAAGAACTTGCCCTAAATAGCAAATATTCAGATTAAATCACATAACCACGTTGTCCGATAGCTTCCTACTGTTCTAGCATCATCCTAGAGCAAACCCTAACATCAAACAATCAACAACACACCTCATATCATCCTTAATCATCCAAAATCCTTCAAATGGGTCAAAACTTCAAGTATCAACAATACACAACCAAAACCATTCAAACTCCTAGGACATCATCATACTAACTTGTAACAGCCATAAACATCATAATAACACAAAAACAACCATGATTCAATCCTAAAAATTCTATCTTTAATCACATATAACACATATAACACATGTAAAGGTGTGGGTTTGTTTAAAAACGGTTTTTAATGGATTTTCAAAGACAAAAACATTTATAAGTCAGGTCTGGACTTTTAGGGAGCAAAATATAATCATTTAAAGGTTTGGGTTTGAAGAACACACCTTGGATTTAAGAGGAAATGATGGGATAAGCTTGGAAATGGTTGTTTTGATGTAAAAACGAGTTCCAGAGAGTGTTTGTGTGTTGGTATGGGTTATGGGACGGCTAGGGTTGCACAAATGGTGTTTTGGAGGTCAAGGGTGGTATTTATAGGCGTTTCTAGTCGTTTAAAACACGTCAGGCGATTGTGCAGCAGTCACATGCGATTAGGGATCCTAATCGCCTGACATTTCATGCGATTTTGGCTAATCGCCTGATATTTCATGCGATTAGGTCTAATCGCTGATATTTCATGCGATTAGGGCTAATCGCCTGATATTTCATGCGATTAGGGCTAATCCCCTATAATATCATGCAATTAGGGCTAATCACCTATAATATCATGCAATTAGGGCTAATCACCTATAATATCATGCAATTAGGGCTAATCACCTATAATATCATGCAATTAGGGCTAATCACCTATAATGTAACACCCCAACCGATGGCGGAAACATCGGGATGTCACGTATTGATGATTGTTCAGTAGCTCATGGTGAATAATAGATTCCATTAAATGATTTAAATGAATTACATATAATTGTTCTAGAATTTGTACATCAAATTGAATAAGACTATACACATATCTTCAAGCATCAATTCAAATCTTCAAGCAAATAGAACCTGAAACATGTTAAGTTGAAAATGTTTTGGGTCAACAAAAGTTGGTGAGAATTACATAGGTTTTTGATAATTGAATAAAAATGTTGTGCAATTCATGTGTCATGTCAATCTAGTCCATATGTGAGAACATACTAGAAATAAATCGAGTGCATAACCAACCCTGATGACTGTTATAATATGATACATCCCATACGCTCATGGTTCACTTGAATATGTTATACGATAACAAACACCCACGCTACCTTTGTAGGAGGCACGTATCCGGGTGGGATTGTCAGTCCAATAGATCTATCAATGTATACCGTCGGCTTGTACGGAGTTAATGATTATGCTAGAATGGTGCTTACTCTAATCATGCTCAAGACATAATGCAACATAGAAAACACATAGACACATTGATGATTGAATTGCATAAATGATGTTATAACATGTTTCACCCCAAAAATGGTGATAAAACTAAATTTATTCAAGTGAACCATGAGCGTTAAAACTAAATTTATTGATGATTGGGCTCAGGTTTTCAGGTGGGCCGGGCACTTGGGCTGGATGTTTAAAGAGGGATATTGGGTTTTGGTTTAGAGTGTTTGGTTTAGAGTTGTTAAAACTAAATTTATTTATTTATTTTTTTTAAACTTATAAAATCTGAAAATTATTTTTAATATTATTATTATACTTTTATATATATATACATATATATATATATATACATATATATATAAGTTGTGTGGTCGGAAAATAAAACTTAGGCACTTTTTGAATGATAAAATAAAGTAATAATATACGTGTTAAAATTTGAAAATTTTTGCGATGTTACATATAATATCATGCAATTAGGGTTAATCACCTATAATATCATGCAATTAGTGTTAATCACCTATAATATCATGCAATTACGTGTAATCGCTGTCTTAACATATGTAAACACGTATACACATACCGACAAGTCACATAAAGATTATAAACACATAATTCATGAGAACAACCACGTTCACACTCGTTCACCAATTCCCGGGACTCGAGACTTGCGTGTGTGCGTTAAACCCGGCGATTCCACGAATCACCGATCCTTGTGTAACACCCCAACCGATGGCGGAAACATCGGGATGTCACGTATTGATGATTGTTCAGTAGCTCATGGTAAATAATAAGTTTCAATAAATGATTTAAATAGATTACATACAATTGTTCTAAGAATTTGTACATCAAAATGAAAAAAAATACAAGCTACGCATCTTCAAGCATTAACTCTAATCTTCGAGCATGTTATAACCTGAAACATGTTAAGTTTGAAAATATTTTGGGTCAACAAAAGTTGGTGAGAATTACATAGGTTTTGATAATCGAATAAAAATGTTGTGCAATTCATGTGTCATGGCAAGTCTAGTCCATATGTGAAAACATACTAGAAGTAAATCGAGTGCATAATCAACCCTTGTGACTGTTATAATGTGGTACATCCCATACGCTCATGGTTCACTCGAATATGTTATGCGATAACAAACACCCACGCTACCTTTGTAGGAGGCACGTATCCGGGTGGGATTGTCAGTCCAATAGATCTATCAATGTATACCGTCGGCTGATCAATGTTAATGATTATGCTAGAATTGTGCTTACCCTAGTCATGTTCAAGACATAATGTAACATAGAAAAACACATAGACACATTGATGATTGAATTGCATATATGATGTTGTAACATGTTTCACCCCAAAAATAGTGAAAATAGAGTAAAGGGGCTATGTAAACTCACCTGAAATTCACTGTGTAAGTAGTAGCAACAAGTATGAACTTGGATTAATTGAGCTCTTGTATCCTATTACAAACAAATGATGCCTTAAATTCTAATGCAAATAAGCTTGTTTTTGTTATGGTTGTAAAGATAGTTTATCCAACTACCTAGATACGTATTGAAAGAATACGTGTCTTAATAAGTGTATGGCTTAACGAACCGATAGGACTTGGTTTTAGTTTCTCGAAGTGTGAGCGCATGTGTGTTCATTTAAAATTCATGCTTCAAATAGTATTCTGAATAGCAACTTTTAATCATTTTGAAATGGCACGTTGGATAATAATATATGTATCATTAGCACGGCAAAAATAGAATTTAAATATTGTATTTATTGTTAAAATAATCAATTTGTGAAAGCGTGTTGGTTCGGAGATAATTCTATTTGTGAAAACGTAGTTTATTGAACAAATTCATAGATTTGAACGCTCGATATGTTTCTTATGTTTTGTAAAAAATTGGGCAGAGTTTCCTCTGTTTTCGTAAGAAACCCGACAACGCAAGTCGTCTATTTTATCTCAAAAAAATCAATTGTCCAAAACCCAAACACAAAACAATTTAACCAAGTTTGTACGCTACAACAGGTTCAAGTGATTAAGACTATGACAAGCGATAACTAAGAGTTTTGATAAGTAATACATATTCCTATAGTGCGATGTGTTGACAATTCGTATGAACATAAGATACTCACTATGTTAATTTGTGTAAGTATAGTTTAGCTAATAGTTAATGTTCCAAAATAGAATCGTAAAACGATTAGTTAAAATGAGCATTTATAGCCATGTTTCGCCAACTATTATGTTGTATATATATATATATATATATATATATATATCCAACATATTTTCATATAGCTACTTATAACGTTTAAAAGTTCGCAACTTGAATACACTGGCGCATAGACGTATTTATATTTAGATGTTAAGTATTTCGTAAGTACAAGTCGGTTCGGTTCGTTTTACACTTTTACATAAACATTTATGTATACCAATGAAAATATGCATTTGACTATAAAAAATATAACTAAAATAAATAAAACAAGGCACGGCGCGCGTTATACCTTCCCGATAGGATCCTGTGCACGAAATAAAACGTACGCGCCACGAACTTCGTATCGACGAATCTGACCAGGTTGACCGTCGTTGACCAGGTTTGACCGTTGACTAAGATTGACCAGATCTGGATGTTTGACCACAGTTGACCAGCTATGAAATCTGACCCGTACCCAGCGCCAAGATGTCGGACCGTCTTCCCAGTCACGACCACCACTCACCTCGGCACCAACACCAATCGGACATAACCGTCGCGAGGCCCGACTCCAGTTACCAATCCTGACCAGAATCAAACTTGAACTAAGTTGTAACCAACCCAAACAAAACAAGCCCTTTTCAAGCTCGTGACCTGATCTAGATAGGGTAGATGACTGAGTTTTATAGCGTCGGGTCCATGTGAAGTCTGACTGTTTGATGTTGCCGTGTTGTTTCAGTGACGAGGTAGGGGAGGCGTTGTCCAAGAACGGGAGGGGATCGGTCTGGTTGTGGGGCTCGGATGGTGGTGGTTGTTGGCGGCAGCGCCGCCCCTGGTGAGGGAGAGGGGGCGCCGGAGAAGAGAAAGGGATAGGGGATTCGATGCTGCTTACAACAGTTCTTGCTCCAACGATTTCTCAGATCTTTTTGACTCAGAGCCAGCATCACCTCCGACTGTCACCTCAACTCTACTCGAATCCAAACCATCGGCCACCATCTCAGCCCATTCATGGGTCTTAAAACCTCACGCCACCACCACCTGCACTCGTGGTGGTTGGCCGACGCTATAACAGGAGGAGGAAAGATGATAACAAGAGAGATAGGGAGAGATGAAAGGGAAAGGAGTATCTCGTGTGTTTCATTTCAGCAGGGGCAAGAGAGTTTGTAGGTGGTTTTAGTGGTGGTGTCTAGGGTTATGGAGAGGAAGAAGGTGGGAAGGGATAGGTGTATGTGTTGTGTTGTATTATGTGTATAAGAAGGAGTTCAAGTGGAGGTGGCTAGGGCTTTTGAAACTAGAATGAGGAAGAAGAAGATAATAAGATATTATATAGGTAGGGTTGGTTAGGTGGACACCGCGTATACGAACTCGTTACCAACTCGGGTCTCGTTTATGAATTAAACTCGTTTAATCAATAGAATAATCATATTATGTAATTTATTTATATAAACCGACGTAGGACTAGTATTTGGACTACGTATTAATTATATATATATATATATATATATATATATATATATATATATATATATATATATATTTTTTTTTGCGTTTAGACATTTACCAGGATGAGTGTCGGTTTACTAATATGTTAATACTTACAACATGTTATTATTAGTTTCAACGCTATAATAGTGTAATCAAGTAATTTAATTTATAAATGAATAATAATAAAAAAAATGTATTTCTTGGTATCGAGATATTATTGTTAACGTATTAACGCATCGTCTTATGAATAAAATATTATTATTGTATTATTCGAGAACATTGGGCGTTACAGTATCCCCTACTTTTGGGAACTTCGTCCCGAAGTTATTAAGAACATAAGGTTGAGTTAAATGCTTGGGCGGTTATAATCTAGTTTAAAGTATGGCAGAAGTTTTATGGATACTAGGATAAAGTGTTACATATGAGTTATGAGGGTTGGATTACGATAGTCTAAAATAACGAGGGGGAATAAACACCAAACCGAAGTTACATGAGATAATAGACTATGGATAGGCTAAATGAACTACCAAATAACTAGGGTTTGTTTTTGGCTCGACCCCAAATCTCATTTCCGATGTATCGTTAGTGTTTCTTACCAAAGTCCTAATTGAATTTCACACCACCCCAACGTACCTGTAAATTCACGATTACGTTCCGGACCGCAATCACCAATTTACCTTACATTAGGGTTTTGTGTCCTTCTATGACTCTAAACACATATGTAAGTAATGCAATATAACATTGTGATTGAATCTTTATATCAAATTGCATGTTCAATGTTTCCAAAGATGAGTCCAACTGTTGAGCAGGAAAAAGACTTCTACCAGTCAGTGAGTAGGAACCTCTACCGATTGTTGAGCAGGTGCGATAGCCTCTACCAGTCGTTGAGCAGGTTATTAGAACCTCTACCGACTGTTGAGCAGGCGTGATGACCTCTACCAATCGTTGATTAGGTTATTAGGTACTCTACTAACTGTTGAGCAAGTACTTCATCCTCTACCAGTTGTTTGATTAAGTGTAACAATTGTTTTTGGCTTAACGCATAAGTTGCAAATTGATAATACATACATGTAAGCAAGTTGGTAAATGCATCAAGTATCAAGTATAGCATGCGAGCTGCAATAGAGTTGCCCTAGACAAGGTTAATGACTCTAGGTGTGTTTATAGCAAATAGTTTATATTCCATGCTTTCAAGTATCATGAATAATCAATTGTTTAGGTAGATAATCAAATTCTCATGTATAACAAATATTCAAGTTTGATGCAACAAACAATTAATTTTTCAATAGTGTGGTTATCGTGGAGATCAAGTTCATGTTCGAGGAGGTAAAGGATGTGAATTTGGATTTTGAGAGATGATGAAAACTTAAAGTAAAATCAAGGTTGTGAAAAATGGTGTATGTGTAAATGGTTGATAAAGGGTTTAATTTATAGGGTTTCATAAAGACGCAATTAGTAAGGTGATCATGCAGAATAATCGTGGGGTTTGAATAAATGGTTAAATACAAGTGTACGAGAAAACATGATTGTGGTGTTTGCCAAAAATTCGTAATAGTTCGAACAAGTTTGAAATAAGTATGTGTCAATGGAAAAATTGTAGAGTAAATTTTGTTCCTGTGGATGAAAAGATTTTATTTTCAAAATTGGTTTTGTATATAAATCAAAAAGTCATTAAATTGTACAACTAAATTGATTTAGATTACAGTATTTCGATGAGTCATAGGTTTTAAACACGATGTCGGATTTCAAAAATCAAGAATTTGTTCAGACGTTTTGTATAATAAGCTTCGAGTAATACATAAAAGAAGTCATTCTTAATAGATTAAAACATTTTTATCGTAAATCATTTGTTACGCCAATAAATTGTTCAATAAAAATTTGAACTTTAGCAAATAAGTTTGTGGAAATAAAACTCTTTAAAAAAATATATTTATTTGTTATAGTTTGTGAAATTCCCAAGTGATGAAAGATTGACAAAACTCAGTACTCTTTAGTTTTGGTGCTAAAGTATCTCTTATAAACAGGTTACGAGATGATAGTTTGAACAAGGATTTTAAAATCTTGAATATGATGAACTTTTATGGTTGATAGTATTTTCAAAATATATATATATATATATATATATATATATATATAAATGTAAGGGGGGGAGTTTAAAATAAAATTGGCCAGAAACATCAAAGATGATAGATTTATGTATGATGTAAAGGGAAACATATGATTTGAGTTAGATGTTAAAAATAATTAGGCTTATGGGTAATATTATAAGTTTGTAAAATGAATTAGGATCGTGAAACCCAGAAATGATTCATGAAGTTTGAGCTAATGAGAGAATTATATAAGAAGAAAATATATTTGAATTGTAAAAATTTTGAGATTCAAAACTTAGAGATTTTTTTTTTATTCAGGAATGAGGGGGTATAAATGAAACACAAAGATTGTAAATATCTAACCCTGAATAAACGAAAATGTTGGCTTATCAAAACAGATCAGGTCTAAGCCCAACGAATTTGCCCTAATAATCTTGAAGTACGTTAGGATTGTAGCAAGTAAGTGAAAGAGGGTATGCAAGACCAATTTAGGCTAAGAATAAGGATGAGGGTAGAGACAATGATAAGGATAAGGTAGAGCTACAAGTAATTGAAGCAAGTACTGGTTAAAGTCCTAAGGTTATAGACTAGATTATTTTTCTAATAACCTAATTCCCTATAACCATGGCTCTGATACCAATCTGTAACACCCCAACCGATGGCGGAAACATCGGGATGTCACGTATTGATGATTGTTCAGTAGCTCATGGTAAATAATAAGTTTCAATAAATGATTTAAATAGATTACATACAATTGTTCTAAGAATTTGTACATCAAAATGAAAAAAAATACAAGCTACGCATCTTCAAGCATTAACTCTAATCTTCGAGCATGTTATAACCTGAAACATGTTAAGTTTGAAAATATTTTGGGTCAACAAAAGTTGGTGAGAATTACATAGGTTTTGATAATCGAATAAAAATGTTGTGCAATTCATGTGTCATGGCAAGTCTAGTCCATATGTGAAAACATACTAGAAGTAAATCGAGTGCATAATCAACCCTTGTGACTGTTATAATGTGGTACATCCCATACGCTCATGGTTCACTCGAATATGTTATGCGATAACAAACACCCACGCTACCTTTGTAGGAGGCACGTATCCGGGTGGGATTGTCAGTCCAATAGATCTATCAATGTATACCGTCGGCTGATCAATGTTAATGATTATGCTAGAATTGTGCTTACCCTAGTCATGTTCAAGACATAATGTAACATAGAAAAACACATAGACACATTGATGATTGAATTGCATATATGATGTTGTAACATGTTTCACCCCAAAAATAGTGAAAATAGAGTAAAGGGGCTATGTAAACTCACCTGAAATTCACTGTGTAAGTAGTAGCAACAAGTATGAACTTGGATTAATTGAGCTCTTGTATCCTATTACAAACAAATGATGCCTTAAATTCTAATGCAAATAAGCTTGTTTTTGTTATGGTTGTAAAGATAGTTTATCCAACTACCTAGATACGTATTGAAAGAATACGTGTCTTAATAAGTGTATGGCTTAACGAACCGATAGGACTTGGTTTTAGTTTCTCGAAGTGTGAGCGCATGTGTGTTCATTTAAAATTCATGCTTCAAATAGTATTCTGAATAGCAACTTTTAATCATTTTGAAATGGCACGTTGGATAATAATATATGTATCATTAGCACGGCAAAAATAGAATTTAAATATTGTATTTATTGTTAAAATAATCAATTTGTGAAAGCGTGTTGGTTCGGAGATAATTCTATTTGTGAAAACGTAGTTTATTGAACAAATTCATAGATTTGAACGCTCGATATGTTTCTTATGTTTTGTAAAAAATTGGGCAGAGTTTCCTCTGTTTTCGTAAGAAACCCGACAACGCAAGTCGTCTATTTTATCTCAAAAAAATCAATTGTCCAAAACCCAAACACAAAACAATTTAACCAAGTTTGTACGCTACAACAGGTTCAAGTGATTAAGACTATGACAAGCGATAACTAAGAGTTTTGATAAGTAATACATATTCCTATAGTGCGATGTGTTGACAATTCGTATGAACATAAGATACTCACTATGTTAATTTGTGTAAGTATAGTTTAGCTAATAGTTAATGTTCCAAAATAGAATCGTAAAACGATTAGTTAAAATGAGCATTTATAGCCATGTTTCGCCAACTATTATGTTGTATATATATATATATATATCCATCATATTTTCATATAGCTACTTATAACGTTTAAAAGTTCGCAACTTGAATACACTGGCGCATAGACGTATTTATATTTAGATGTTAAGTATTTCGTAAGTACAAGTCGGTTCGGTTCGTTTTACACTTTTACATAAACATTTATGTATACCAATGAAAATATACATTTGACTATAAAAAATATAACTAAAATAAATAAAACAAGACACGGCGCGCGTTATACCTTCCCGATAGGATCCTGTGCACGAAATAAAACGTACGCGCCACGAACTTCGTATCGACGAATCTGACCAGGTTGACCGTCGTTGACCAGGTTTGACCGTTGACTAAGATTGACCAGATCTGGATGTTTGACCACAGTTGACCAGCTATGAAATCTGACCCGTACCCAGCGCCAAGATGTCGGACCGTCTTCCCAGTCACGACCACCACTCACCTCGGCACCAACACCAATCGGACATAACCGTCGCGAGGCCCGACTCCAGTTACCAATCCTGACCAGAATCAAACTTGAACTAAGTTGTAACCAACCCAAACAAAACAAGCCCTTTTCAAGCTCGTGACCTGATCTAGATAGGGTAGATGACTGAGTTTTATAGCGTCGGGTCCATGTGAAGTCTGACTGTTTGATGTTGCCGTGTTGTTTCAGTGACGAGGTAGGGGAGGCGTTGTCCAAGAACGGGAGGGGATCAGTCTGGTTGTGGGGCTCGGATGGTGGTGGTTGTTGGCGGCAGCGCCGCCCCTGGTGAGGGAGAGGGGGCGCCGGAGAAGAGAAAGGGATAGGGGATTCGATGCTGCTTACAACAGTTCTTGCTCCAACGATTTCTCAGATCTTTTTGACTCAGAGCCAGCATCACCTCCGACTGTCACCTCAACTCTTCTCGAATCCAAACCATCGGCCACCATCTCAGCCCATTCATGGGTCTTAAAACCTCACGCCACCACCACCTGCACTCGTGGTGGTTGGCCGGCGCTATAACAGGAGGAGGAAAGATGATAACAAGAGAGATAGGAGAGATGAAAGGGAAAGGAGTATCTCGTGTGTTTCATTTCAGCAGGGGCAAGAGAGTTTGTAGGTGGTTTTAGTGGTGGTGTCTAGGGTTATGGAGAGGAAGAAGGTGGGAAGGGATAGGTGTATGTGTTGTGTTGTATTATGTGTATAAGAAGGAGTTCAAGTGGAGGTGGCTAGGGCTTTTGAAACTAGAATGAGGAAGAAGAAGATAATAAGATATTATATAGGTAGGGTTGGTTAGGTGGACACCGCGTATACGAACTCGTTACCAACTCGGGTCTCGTTTATGAATTAAACTCGTTTAATCAATAGAATAATCATATTATCTAATTTATTTATATAAACCGACGTAGGACTAGTATTTGGACTACGTATTAATTATATATATATATATATATATATATATATATATTTTTGCGTTTAGACATTTACCAGGATGAGTGTCGGTTTACTAATATGTTAATACTTACAACGTGTTATTATTAGTTTCAACGCTATAATAGTGTAATCAAGTAATTTAATTTATAAATGAATAATAATAAAAAAAAATGTATTTCTTGGTATCGAGATATTATTGTTAACGAATTAACGCATCGTCTTATGAATAAAATATTATTATTGTATTATTCGAGAACATTGGGCGTTACAGTATCCCCTACTTTTGGGAACTTCGTCCCGAAGTTATTAAGAACATAAGGTTGAGTTAAATGCTTGGACGGTTATAATCTAGTTTAAAGTATGGCAGAAGTTTTATGGATACTAGGATAAAGTGTTACATATGAGTTATGAGGGTTGGATTACGATAGTCTAAAATAACGAGGGGGAATAAACACCAAACCGAAGTTACATGAGATAATAGACTATGGATAGGCTAAATGAACTACCAAATAACTAGGGTTTGTTTTTGGCTCGACCCCAAATCTCATTTCCGATGTATCGTTAGTGTTTCTTACCAAAGTCCTAATTGAATTTCACACCACCCCAACGTACCTGTAAATTCACGATTACGTTCCGGACCGCAATCACCAATTTACCTTACATTAGGGTATTGTGTCCTTCTATGACTCTAAACACATATGTAAGTAATGCAAAATAACATTGTGATTGAATCTTTATATCAAATTGCATGTTCAATGTTTCCAAAGATGAGTCCAACTGTTGAGCAGGAAAAAGACTTCTACCAGTCAGTGAGTAGGAACCTCTACCGATTGTTGAGCAGGTGCGATAGCCTCTACCAGTCGTTGAGCAGGTTATTAGAACCTCTACCGACTGTTGAGCAGGCGTGATGACCTCTACCAATCGTTGATTAGGTTATTAGGTACTCTACTAACTGTTGAGCAAGTACTTCATCCTCTACCAGTTGTTTGATTAAGTGTAACAATTGTTTTTGGCTTAACACATAAGTTGCAAATTGATAATACATACATGTAAGCAAGTTGGTAAATGCATCAAGTATCAAGTATAGCATGCGAGCTGCAATAGAGTTGCCCTAGACAAGGTTAATGACTCTAGGTGTGTTTATAGCAAATAGTTTATATTCCATGCTTTCAAGTATCATGAATAATCAATTGTTTAGGTAGATAATCAAATTCTCATGTATAACAAATATTCAAGTTTGATGCAACAAATAATTAATTTTTCAATAGTGTGGTTATCGTGGAGATCAAGTTCATGTTCGAGGAGGTAAAGGATGTGAATTTGGATTTTGAGAGATGATGAAAACTTAAAGTAAAATCAAGGTTGTGAAAAATGGTGTATGTGTAAATGGTTGATAAAGGGTTTAATTTATTGGGTTTCATAAAGACGCAATTAGTAAGATGATCATGCAGAATAATCGTGGGGTTTGAATAAATGGTTAAATACAAGTGTACGAGAAAACATGATTGTGGTGTTTGCCAAAAATTCGTAATAGTTCGAACAAGTTTGAAATAAGTATGTGTCAATGGAAAAATTGTAGAGTAAATTTTGTTCCTGTGGATGAAAAGATTTTATTTTCAAAATTGGTTTTGTATATAAATCAAAAAGTCATTAAATTGTACAACTAAATTGATTTAGATTACAGTATTTCGATGAGTCATAGGTTTTAAACACGATGTCGGATTTCAAAAATCAAGAATTTGTTCAGACGTTTTGTATAATAAGCTTCGAGTAATACATAAAAGAAGTCATTCTTAATAGATTAAAACATTTTTATCGTAAATCATTTGTTACGCCAATAAATTGTTCAATAAAAATTTGAATTTTAGCAAATAAGTTTGTGGAAATAAAACTCTTTAAAAAAATATATTTATTTGTTATAGTTTGTGAAATTCCCAAGTGATGAAAGATTGACAAAACTCAGTACTCTTTAGTTTTGGTGCTAAAGTATCTCTTATAAACAGGTTACGAGATGATAGTTTGAACAAGGATTTTAAAATCTTGAATATGATGAACTTTTATGGTTGATAGTATTTTCAAAATATACATATATATATATATATATATATATATAAATGTAAGGGGGGGAGTTTAAAATAAAATTGGCCAGAAACATCAAAGATGATAGATTTATGTATGATGTAAAGGGAAACATATGATTTGAGTTAGATGTTAAAAATAAGTAGGGTTATGGGTAATATTATAAGTTTGTAAAATGAATTAGGATCGTGAAACCCAGAAATGATTCGTGAAGTTTGAGCTAATGAGAGAATTATATAAGAAGAAAATATATTTGAATTGTAAAAATTTTGAGATTCAAAACTTAGAGATTTTTTTTTTATTCAGGAATGAGGGGGTATAAATGAAACACAAAGATTGTAAATATCTAACCCTGAATAAACGAAAATGTTGGCTTATCAAAACAGATCAGGTCTAAGCCCAACGAATTTGCCCTAATAATCTTGAAGTACGTTAGGATTGTAGCAAGTAAGTGAAAGAGGGTATGCAAGACCAATTTAGGCTAAGAATAAGGATGAGGGTAGAGACAATGATAAGGATAAGGTAGAGCTACAAGTAATTGAAGCAAGTACTGGTTAAAGTCCTAAGGTTATAGACTAGATTATTTTTCTAATAACCTAATTCCCTATAACCATGGCTCTGATACCAATCTGTAACACCCCAACCGATGGCGGAAACATCGGGATGTCACGTATTGATGATTGTTCAGTAGCTCATGGTAAATAATAAGTTTCAATAAATGATTTAAATAGATTACATACAATTGTTCTAAGAATTTGTACATCAAAATGAAAAAAAATACAAGCTACGCATCTTCAAGCATTAACTCTAATCTTCGAGCATGTTATAACCTGAAACATGTTAAGTTTGAAAATATTTTGGGTCAACAAAAGTTGGTGAGAATTACATAGGTTTTGATAATCGAATAAAAATGTTGTGCAATTCATGTGTCATGGCAAGTCTAGTCCATATGTGAAAACATACTAGAAGTAAATCGAGTGCATAATCAACCCTTGTGACTGTTATAATGTGGTACATCCCATACGCTCATGGTTCACTCGAATATGTTATGCGATAACAAACACCCACGCTACCTTTGTAGGAGGCACGTATCCGGGTGGGATTGTCAGTCCAATAGATCTATCAATGTATACCGTCGGCTGATCAATGTTAATGATTATGCTAGAATTGTGCTTACCCTAGTCATGTTCAAGACATAATGTAACATAGAAAAACACATAGACACATTGATGATTGAATTGCATATATGATGTTGTAACATGTTTCACCCCAAAAATAGTGAAAATAGAGTAAAGGGGCTATGTAAACTCACCTGAAATTCACTGTGTAAGTAGTAGCAACAAGTATGAACTTGGATTAATTGAGCTCTTGTATCCTATTACAAACAAATGATGCCTTAAATTCTAATGCAAATAAGCTTGTTTTTGTTATGGTTGTAAAGATAGTTTATCCAACTACCTAGATACGTATTGAAAGAATACGTGTCTTAATAAGTGTATGGCTTAACGAACCGATAGGACTTGGTTTTAGTTTCTCGAAGTGTGAGCGCATGTGTGTTCATTTAAAATTCATGCTTCAAATAGTATTCTGAATAGCAACTTTTAATCATTTTGAAATGGCACGTTGGATAATAATATATGTATCATTAGCACGGCAAAAATAGAATTTAAATATTGTATTTATTGTTAAAATAATCAATTTGTGAAAGCGTGTTGGTTCGGAGATAATTCTATTTGTGAAAACGTAGTTTATTGAACAAATTCATAGATTTGAACGCTCGATATGTTTCTTATGTTTTGTAAAAAATTGGGCAGAGTTTCCTCTGTTTTCGTAAGAAACCCGACAACGCAAGTCGTCTATTTTATCTCAAAAAAATCAATTGTCCAAAACCCAAACACAAAACAATTTAACCAAGTTTGTACGCTACAACAGGTTCAAGTGATTAAGACTATGACAAGCGATAACTAAGAGTTTTGATAAGTAATACATATTCCTATAGTGCGATGTGTTGACAATTCGTATGAACATAAGATACTCACTATGTTAATTTGTGTAAGTATAGTTTAGCTAATAGTTAATGTTCCAAAATAGAATCGTAAAACGATTAGTTAAAATGAGCATTTATAGCCATGTTTCGCCAACTATTATGTTGTATATATATATATATATATCCATCATATTTTCATATAGCTACTTATAACGTTTAAAAGTTCGCAACTTGAATACACTGGCGCATAGACGTATTTATATTTAGATGTTAAGTATTTCGTAAGTACAAGTCGGTTCGGTTCGTTTTACACTTTTACATAAACATTTATGTATACCAATGAAAATATACATTTGACTATAAAAAATATAACTAAAATAAATAAAACAAGACACGGCGCGCGTTATACCTTCCCGATAGGATCCTGTGCACGAAATAAAACGTACGCGCCACGAACTTCGTATCGACGAATCTGACCAGGTTGACCGTCGTTGACCAGGTTTGACCGTTGACTAAGATTGACCAGATCTGGATGTTTGACCACAGTTGACCAGCTATGAAATCTGACCCGTACCCAGCGCCAAGATGTCGGACCGTCTTCCCAGTCACGACCACCCTCACCTCGGCACCAACACCAATCGGACATAACCGTCGCGAGGCCCGACTCCAGTTACCAATCCTGACCCGAATCAAACTTGAACTAAGTTGTAACCAACCCAAACAAAACAAGCCCTTTTCAAGCTCGTGACCTGATCTAGATAGGGTAGATGACTGAGTTTTATAGCGTCGGGTCCATGTGAAGTCTGACTGTTTGATGTTGCCGTGTTGTTTCAGTGACGAGGTAGGGGAGGCGTTGTCCAAGAACGGGAGGGGATCGGTCTGGTTGTGGGGCTCGGATGGTGGTGGTTGTTGGCGGCAGCGCCGCCCCTAGTGAGGGAGAGGGGGCGCCGGAGAAGAGAAAGGGATAGGGGATTCGATGCTGCTTACAACAGTTCTTGCTCCAACGATTTCTCAGATCTTTTTGACTCAGAGCCAGCATCACCTCCGACTGTCACCTCAACTCTACTCGAATCCAAACCATCGGCCACCATCTCAGCCCATTCATGGGTCTTAAAACCTCACGCCACCACCACCTGCACTCGTGGTGGTTGGCCGGCGCTATAACAGGAGGAGGAAAGATGATAACAAGAGAGATAGGAGAGATGAAAGGGAAAGGAGTATCTCGTGTGTTTCATTTCAGCAGGGGCAAGAGAGTTTGTAGGTGGTTTTAGTGGTGGTGTCTAGGGTTATGGAGAGGAAGAAGGTGGGAAGGGATAGGTGTATGTGTTGTGTTGTATTATGTGTATAAGAAGGAGTTCAAGTGGAGGTGGCTAGGGCTTTTGAAACTAGAATGAGGAAGAAGAAGATAATAAGATATTATATAGGTAGGGTTGGTTAGGTGGACACCGCGTATACGAACTCGTTACCAACTCGGGTCTCGTTTATGAATTAAACGCGTTTAATCAATAGAATAATCATATTATCTAATTTATTTATATAAACCGACGTAGGACTAGTATTTGGACTACGTATTAATTATATATATATATATATATATATATTTTTGCGTTTAGACATTTACCAGGATGAGTGTCGGTTTACTAATATGTTAATACTTACAGCGTGTTATTATTAGTTTCAACGCTATAATAGTGTAATCAAGTAATTTAATTTATAAATGAATAATAATAAAAAAAAATGTATTTCTTGGTATCGAGATATTATTGTTAACGAATTAACGCATCGTCTTATGAATAAAATATTATTATTGTATTATTCGAGAACATTGGGCGTTACAGTATCCCCTACTTTTGGGAACTTCGTCCCGAAGTTATTAAGAACATAAGGTTGAGTTAAATGCTTGGACGGTTATAATCTAGTTTAAAGTATGGCAGAAGTTTTATGGATACTAGGATAAAGTGTTACATATGAGTTATGAGGGTTGGATTACGATAGTCTAAAATAACGAGGGGGAATAAACACCAAACCGAAGTTACATGAGATAATAGACTATGGATAGGCTAAATGAACTACCAAATAACTAGGGTTTGTTTTTGGCTCGACCCCAAATCTCATTTCCGATGTATCGTTAGTGTTTCTTACCAAAGTCCTAATTGAATTTCACACCACCCCAACGTACCTGTAAATTCACGATTACGTTCCGGACCGCAATCACCAATTTACCTTACATTAGGGTTTTGTGTCCTTCTATGACTCTAAACACATATGTAAGTAATGCAAAATAACATTGTGATTGAATCTTTATATCAAATTGCATGTTCAATGTTTCCAAAGATGAGTCCAACTGTTGAGCAGGAAAAAGACTTCTACCAGTCAGTGAGTAGGAACCTCTACCGATTGTTGAGCAGGTGCGATAGCCTCTACCAGTCGTTGAGCAGGTTATTAGAACCTCTACCGACTGTTGAGCAGGCGTGATGACCTCTACCAATCGTTGATTAGGTTATTAGGTACTCTACTAACTGTTGAGCAAGTACTTCATCCTCTACCAGTTGTTTGATTAAGTGTAACAATTGTTTTTGGCTTAACACATAAGTTGCAAATTGATAATACATACATGTAAGCAAGTTGGTAAATGCATCAAGTATCAAGTATAGCATGCGAGCTGCAATAGAGTTGCCCTAGACAAGGTTAATGACTCTAGGTGTGTTTATAGCAAATAGTTTATATTCCATGCTTTCAAGTATCATGAATAATCAATTGTTTAGGTAGATAATCAAATTCTCATGTATAACAAATATTCAAGTTTGATGCAACAAACAATTAATTTTTCAATAGTGTGGTTATCGTGGAGATCAAGTTCATGTTCGAGGAGGTAAAGGATGTGAATTTGGATTTTGAGAGATGATGAAAACTTAAAGTAAAATCAAGGTTGTGAAAAATGGTGTATGTGTAAATGGTTGATAAAGGGTTTAATTTATAGGGTTTCATAAAGACGCAATTAGTAAGATGATCATGCAGAATAATCGTGGGGTTTGAATAAATGGTTAAATACAAGTGTACGAGAAAACATGATTGTGGTGTTTGCCAAAAATTCGTAATAGTTCGAACAAGTTTGAAATAAGTATGTGTCAATGGAAAAATTGTAGAGTAAATTTTGTTCCTGTGGATGAAAAGATTTTATTTTCAAAATTGGTTTTGTATATAAATCAAAAAGTCATTAAATTGTACAACTAAATTGATTTAGATTACAGTATTTCGATGAGTCATAGGTTTTAAACACGATGTCGGATTTCAAAAATCAAGAATTTGTTCAGACGTTTTGTATAATAAGCTTCGAGTAATACATAAAAGAAGTCATTCTTAATAGATTAAAACATTTTTATCGTAAATCAGTTGTTACGCCAATAAATTGTTCAATAAAAATTTGAATTTTAGCAAATAAGTTTGTGGAAATAAAACTCTATAAAAAAATATATTTATTTGTTATAGTTTGTGAAATTCCCAAGTGATGAAAGATTGACAAAACTCAGTACTCTTTAGTTTTGGTGCTAAAGTATCTCTTATAAACAGGTTACGAGATGATAGTTTGAACAAGGATTTTAAAATCTTGAATATGATGAACTTTTATGGTTGATAGTATTTTCAAAATATACATATATATATATATATATATATATAAATGTAAGGGGGGGAGTTTAAAATAAAATTGGCCAGAAACATCAAAGATGATAGATTTATGTATGATGTAAAGGGAAACATATGATTTGAGTTAGATGTTAAAAATAAGTAGGCTTATGGGTAATATTATAAGTTTGTAAAATGAATTAGGATCGTGAAACCCAGAAATGATTCATGAAGTTTGAGCTAATGAGAGAATTATATAAGAAGAAAATATATTTGAATTGTAAAAATTTTGAGATTCAAAACATAGAGATTTTTTTTTATTCAGGAATGAGGGGGTATAAATGAAACACAAAGATTGTAAATATCTAACCCTGAATAAACGAAAATGTTGGCTTATCAAAACAGATCAGGTCTAAGCCCAACGAATTTGCCCTAATAATCTTGAAGTACGTTAGGATTGTAGCAAGTAAGTGAAAGAGGGTATGCAAGACCAATTTAGGCTAAGAATAAGGATGAGGGTAGAGACAATGATAAGGATAAGGTAGAGCTACAAGTAATTGAAGCAAGTACTGGTTAAAGTCCTAAGGTTATAGACTAGATTATTTTTCTAATAACCTAATTCCCTATAACCATGGCTCTGATACCAATCTGTAACACCCCAACCGATGGCGGAAACATCGGGATGTCACGTATTGATGATTGTTCAGTAGCTCATGGTAAATAATAAGTTTCAATAAATGATTTAAATAGATTACATACAATTGTTCTAAGAATTTGTACATCAAAATGAAAAAAAATACAAGCTACGCATCTTCAAGCATTAACTCTAATCTTCGAGCATGTTATAACCTGAAACATGTTAAGTTTGAAAATATTTTGGGTCAACAAAAGTTGGTGAGAATTACATAGGTTTTGATAATCGAATAAAAATGTTGTGCAATTCATGTGTCATGGCAAGTCTAGTCCATATGTGAAAACATACTAGAAGTAAATCGAGTGCATAATCAACCCTTGTGACTGTTATAATGTGGTACATCCCATACGCTCATGGTTCACTCGAATATGTTATGCGATAACAAACACCCACGCTACCTTTGTAGGAGGCACGTATCCGGGTGGGATTGTCAGTCCAATAGATCTATCAATGTATACCGTCGGCTGATCAATGTTAATGATTATGCTAGAATTGTGCTTACCCTAGTCATGTTCAAGACATAATGTAACATAGAAAAACACATAGACACATTGATGATTGAATTGCATATATGATGTTGTAACATGTTTCACCCCAAAAATAGTGAAAATAGAGTAAAGGGGCTATGTAAACTCACCTGAAATTCACTGTGTAAGTAGTAGCAACAAGTATGAACTTGGATTAATTGAGCTCTTGTATCCTATTACAAACAAATGATGCCTTAAATTCTAATGCAAATAAGCTTGTTTTTGTTATGGTTGTAAAGATAGTTTATCCAACTACCTAGATACGTATTGAAAGAATACGTGTCTTAATAAGTGTATGGCTTAACGAACCGATAGGACTTGGTTTTAGTTTCTCGAAGTGTGAGCGCATGTGTGTTCATTTAAAATTCATGCTTCAAATAGTATTCTGAATAGCAACTTTTAATCATTTTGAAATGGCACGTTGGATAATAATATATGTATCATTAGCACGGCAAAAATAGAATTTAAATATTGTATTTATTGTTAAAATAATCAATTTGTGAAAGCGTGTTGGTTCGGAGATAATTCTATTTGTGAAAACGTAGTTTATTGAACAAATTCATAGATTTGAACGCTCGATATGTTTCTTATGTTTTGTAAAAAATTGGGCAGAGTTTCCTCTGTTTTCGTAAGAAACCCGACAACGCAAGTCGTCTATTTTATCTCAAAAAAATCAATTGTCCAAAACCCAAACACAAAACAATTTAACCAAGTTTGTACGCTACAACAGGTTCAAGTGATTAAGACTATGACAAGCGATAACTAAGAGTTTTGATAAGTAATACATATTCCTATAGTGCGATGTGTTGACAATTCGTATGAACATAAGATACTCACTATGTTAATTTGTGTAAGTATAGTTTAGCTAATAGTTAATGTTCCAAAATAGAATCGTAAAACGATTAGTTAAAATGAGCATTTATAGCCATGTTTCGCCAACTATTATGTTGTATATATATATATATATATATATATATATATATCCAACATATTTTCATATAGCTACTTATAACGTTTAAAAGTTCGCAACTTGAATACACTGGCGCATAGACGTATTTATATTTAGATGTTAAGTATTTCGTAAGTACAAGTCGGTTCGGTTCGTTTTACACTTTTACATAAACATTTATGTATACCAATGAAAATATACATTTGACTATAAAAAATATAACTAAAATAAATAAAACAAGACACGGCGCGCGTTATACCTTCCCGATAGGATCCTGTGCACGAAATAAAACGTACGCGCCACGAACTTCGTATCGACGAATCTGACCAGGTTGACCGTCGTTGACCAGGTTTGACCGTTGACTAAGATTGACCAGATCTGGATGTTTGACCACAGTTGACCAGCTATGAAATCTGACCCGTACCCAGCGCCAAGATGTCGGACCGTCTTCCCAGTCACGACCACCCTCACCTCGGCACCAACACCAATCGGACATAACCGTCGCGAGGCCCGACTCCAGTTACCAATCCTGACCCGAATCAAACTTGAACTAAGTTGTAACCAACCCAAACAAAACAAGCCCTTTTCAAGCTCGTGACCTGATCTAGATAGGGTAGATGACTGAGTTTTATAGCGTCGGGTCCATGTGAAGTCTGACTGTTTGATGTTGCCGTGTTGTTTCAGTGACGAGGTAGGGGAGGCGTTGTCCAAGAACGGGAGGGGATCGGTCTGGTTGTGGGGCTCGGATGGTGGTGGTTGTTGGCGGCAGCGCCGCCCCTGGTGAGGGAGAGGGGGCGCCGGAGAAGAGAAAGGGATAGGGGATTCGATGCTGCTTACAACAGTTCTTGCTCCAACGATTTCTCAGATCTTTTTGACTCAGAGCCAGCATCACCTCCGACTGTCACCTCAACTCTACTCGAATCCAAACCATCGGCCACCATCTCAGCCCATTCATGGGTCTTAAAACCTCACGCCACCACCACCTGCACTCGTGGTGGTTGGCCGGCGCTATAACAGGAGGAGGAAAGATGATAACAAGAGAGATAGGGAGAGATGAAAGGGAAAGGAGTATCTCGTGTGTTTCATTTCAGCAGGGGCAAGAGAGTTTGTAGGTGGTTTTAGTGGTGGTGTCTAGGGTTATGGAGAGGAAGAAGGTGGGAAGGGATAGGTGTATGTGTTGTGTTGTATTATGTGTATAAGAAGGAGTTCAAGTGGAGGTGGCTAGGGCTTTTGAAACTAGAATGAGGAAGAAGAAGATAATAAGATATTATATAGGTAGGGTTGGTTAGGTGGACACCGCGTATACGAACTCGTTACCAACTCGGGTCTCGTTTATGAATTAAACTCGTTTAATCAATAGAATAATCATATTATGTAATTTATTTATATAAACCGACGTAGGACTAGTATTTGGACTACGTATTAATTATATATATATATATATATATATATATATATTTGCGTTTAGACATTTACCAGGATGAGTGTCGGTTTACTAATATGTTAATACTTACAGCGTGTTATTATTAGTTTCAACGCTATAATAGTGTAATCAAGTAATTTAATTTATAAATGAATAATAATAAAAAAAAATGTATTTCTTGGTATCGAGATATTATTGTTAACGAATTAACGCATCGTCTTATGAATAAAATATTATTATTGTATTATTCGAGAACATTGGGCGTTACAGTATCCCCTACTTTTGGGAACTTCGTCCCGAAGTTATTAAGAACATAAGGTTGAGTTAAATGCTTGGACGGTTATAATCTAGTTTAAAGTATGGCAGAAGTTTTATGGATACTAGGATAAAGTGTTACATATGAGTTATGAGGGTTGGATTACGATAGTCTAAAATAACGAGGGGGAATAAACACCAAACCGAAGTTACATGAGATAATAGACTATGGATAGGCTAAATGAACTACCAAATAACTAGGGTTTGTTTTTGGCTCGACCCCAAATCTCATTTCCGATGTATCGTTAGTGTTTCTTACCAAAGTCCTAATTGAATTTCACACCACCCCAACGTACCTGTAAATTCACGATTACGTTCCGGACCGCAATCACCAATTTACCTTACATTAGGGTTTTGTGTCCTTCTATGACTCTAAACACATATGTAAGTAATGCAAAATAACATTGTGATTGAATCTTTATATCAAATTGCATGTTCAATGTTTCCAAAGATGAGTCCAACTGTTGAGCAGGAAAAAGACTTCTACCAGTCAGTGAGTAGGAACCTCTACCGATTGTTGAGCAGGTGCGATAGCCTCTACCAGTCGTTGAGCAGGTTATTAGAACCTCTACCGACTGTTGAGCAGGCGTGATGACCTCTACCAATCGTTGATTAGGTTATTAGGTACTCTACTAACTGTTGAGCAAGTACTTCATCCTCTACCAGTTGTTTGATTAAGTGTAACAATTGTTTTTGGCTTAACACATAAGTTGCAAATTGATAATACATACATGTAAGCAAGTTGGTAAATGCATCAAGTATCAAGTATAGCATGCGAGCTGCAATAGAGTTGCCCTAGACAAGGTTAATGACTCTAGGTGTGTTTATAGCAAATAGTTGATATTCCATGCTTTCAAGTATCATGAATAATCAATTGTTTAGGTAGATAATCAAATTCTCATGTATAACAAATATTCAAGTTTGATGCAACAAACAATTAATTTTTCAATAGTGTGGTTATCGTGGAGATCAAGTTCATGTTCGAGGAGGTAAAGGATGTGAATTTGGATTTTGAGAGATGATGAAAACTCAATGTAAAATCAAGGTTGTGAAAAATGGTGTATGTGTAAATGGTTGATAAAGGGTTTAATTTATAGGGTTTCATAAAGACGCAATTAGTAAGGTGATCATGCAGAATAATCGTGGGGTTTGAATAAATGGTTAAATACAAGTGTACGAGAAAACATGATTGTGGTGTTTGCCAAAAATTCGTAATAGTTCGAACAAGTTTGAAATAAGTATGTGTCAATGGAAAAATTGTAGAGTAAATTTTGTTCCTGTGGATGAAAAGATTTTATTTTCAAAATTGGTTTTGTATATAAATCAAAAAGTCATTAAATTGTACAACTAAATTGATTTAGATTACAGTATTTCGATGAGTCATAGGTTTTAAACACGATGTCGGATTTCAAAAATCAAGAATTTGTTCAGACGTTTTGTATAATAAGCTTCGAGTAATACATAAAAGAAGTCATTCTTAATAGATTAAAACATTTTTATCGTAAATCATTTGTTACGCCAATAAATTGTTCAATAAAAATTTGAATTTTAGCAAATAAGTTTGTGGAAATAAAACTCTTTAAAAAATATATTTATTTGTTATAGTTTGTGAAATTCCCAAGTGATGAAAGATTGACAAAACTCAGTACTCTTTAGTTTTGGTGCTAAAGTATCTCTTATAAACAGGTTACGAGATGATAGTTTGAACAAGGATTTTAAAATCTTGAATATGATGAACTTTTATGGTTGATAGTATTTTCAAAATATACATATATATATATATATATATATATATATATATATAAAAGTAAGGGGGGGAGTTTAAAATAAAATTGGCCAGAAACATCAAAGATGATAGATTTGTGTATGATGTAAAGGGAAACATATGATTTGAGTTAGATGTTAAAAATAAGTAGGCTTATGGGTAATATTATAAGTTTGTAAAATGAATTAGGATCGTGAAACCCAGAAATGATTCATGAAGTTTGAGCTAATGAGAGAATTATATAAGAAGAAAATATATTTGAATTGTAAAAATTTTGAGATTCAAAACTTAGAGATTTTTTTTTTTTATTCAGGAATGAGGGGGTATAAATGAAACACAAAGATTGTAAATATCTAACCCTGAATAAACGAAAATGTTGGCTTATCAAAACAGATCAGGTCTAAGCCCAACGAATTTGCCCTAATAATCTTGAAGTACGTTAGGATTGTAGCAAGTAAGTGAAAGAGGGTATGCAAGACCAATTTAGGCTAAGAATAAGGATGAGGGTAGAGACAATGATAAGGATAAGGTAGAGCTACAAGTAATTGAAGCAAGTACTGGTTAAAGTCCTAAGGTTATAGACTAGATTATTTTTCTAATAACCTAATTCCCTATAACCATGGCTCTGATACCAATCTGTAACACCCCAACCGATGGCGGAAACATCGGGATGTCACGTATTGATGATTGTTCAGTAGCTCATGGTAAATAATAAGTTTCAATAAATGATTTAAATAGATTACATACAATTGTTCTAAGAATTTGTACATCAAAATGAAAAAAAATACAAGCTACGCATCTTCAAGCATTAACTCTAATCTTCGAGCATGTTATAACCTGAAACATGTTAAGTTTGAAAATATTTTGGGTCAACAAAAGTTGGTGAGAATTACATAGGTTTTGATAATCGAATAAAAATGTTGTGCAATTCATGTGTCATGGCAAGTCTAGTCCATATGTGAAAACATACTAGAAGTAAATCGAGTGCATAATCAACCCTTGTGACTGTTATAATGTGGTACATCCCATACGCTCATGGTTCACTCGAATATGTTATGCGATAACAAACACCCACGCTACCTTTGTAGGAGGCACGTATCCGGGTGGGATTGTCAGTCCAATAGATCTATCAATGTATACCGTCGGCTGATCAATGTTAATGATTATGCTAGAATTGTGCTTACCCTAGTCATGTTCAAGACATAATGTAACATAGAAAAACACATAGACACATTGATGATTGAATTGCATATATGATGTTGTAACATGTTTCACCCCAAAAATAGTGAAAATAGAGTAAAGGGGCTATGTAAACTCACCTGAAATTCACTGTGTAAGTAGTAGCAACAAGTATGAACTTGGATTAATTGAGCTCTTGTATCCTATTACAAACAAATGATGCCTTAAATTCTAATGCAAATAAGCTTGTTTTTGTTATGGTTGTAAAGATAGTTTATCCAACTACCTAGATACGTATTGAAAGAATACGTGTCTTAATAAGTGTATGGCTTAACGAACCGATAGGACTTGGTTTTAGTTTCTCGAAGTGTGAGCGCATGTGTGTTCATTTAAAATTCATGCTTCAAATAGTATTCCGAATAGCAACTTTTAATCATTTTGAAATGGCACGTTGGATAATAATATATGTATCATTAGCACGGCAAAATAGAATTTAAATATTGTATTTATTGTTAAAATAATCAATTTGTGAAAGCGTGTTGGTTCGGAGATAATTCTATTTGTGAAAACGTAGTTTATTGAACAAATTCATAGATTTGAACGCTCGATATGTTTCTTATGTTTTGTAAAAAATTGGGCAGAGTTTCCTCTGTTTTCGTAAGAAACCAGACAACGCCAGTCGTCTATTTTATCTCAAAAAAATCAATTGTCCAAAACCCAAACACAAAACAATTTAACCAAGTTTGTACGCTACAACAGGTTCAAGTGATTAAGACTATGACAAGCGATAACTAAGAGTTTTGATAAGTAATACATATTCCTATAGTGCGATGTGTTGACAATTCGTATGAACAAAAGATACTCACTATGTTAATTTGTGTAAGTATAGTTTAGCTAATAGTTAATGTTCCAAAATAGAATCGTAAAACGATTAGTTAAAATGAGCATTTATAGCCATGTTTCGCCAACTATTATGTTGTATATATATATATATATCCAACATATTTTCATATAGCTACTTATAACGTTTAAAAGTTCGCAACTTGAATACACTGGCGCATAGACGTATTTATATTTTGATGTTAAGTATTTCGTAAGTACAAGTCGGTTCGGTTCGTTTTACACTTTTACATAAACATTTATGTATACCAATGAAAATATACATTTGACTATAAAAATATAACTAAAATAAATAAAACAAGACACGGCGCGCGTTATACCTTCCCGATAGGATCCTGTGCACGAAATAAAACGTACGCGCCACGAACTTCATATCGACGTATCTGACCAGGTTGACCGTCGTTGACAAGGTTTGACCGTTGACTAAGATTGACCAGATCTGGATGTTTGACCACAGTTGACCAGCTATGAAATCTGACCCGTACCCAGCGCCAAGATGTCGGACCGTCTTCCCAGTCACGACCACCACTCACCTCGGCACCAACACCAATCGGACATAACCGTCGCGAGGCCCGACTCCAGTTACCAATCCTGACCCGAATCAAACTTGAACTAAGTTGTAACCAACCCAAACAAAACAAGCCCTTTTCAAGCTCTTGACCTGATCTAGATAGGGTAGATGACTGAGTTTTATAGCGTCGGGTCCATGTGAAGTCTGACTGTTTGATGTTGCCGTGTTGTTTCAGTGACGAGGTTGGGGAGGCATTGTCCAAGAACGGGAGGGGATCGGTCTGGTTGTGGGGCTCGGATGGTGGTGGTTGTTGGCGGCAGCGCCGCCCCTGGTGAGGGAGAGGGGGCGCCGGAGAAGAGAAAGGGATAGGGGATTCGATGCTGCTTACAACAGTTCTTGCTCCAACGATTTCTCAGATCTTTTTGACTCAGAGCCAGCATCACCTCCGACTGTCACCTCAACTCTACTCGAATCCAAACCATCGGCCACCATCTCAGCCCATTCATGGGTCTTAAAACCTCACGCCTCCACCACCTGCACTCGTGGTGGTTGGCCGGCGCTATAACAGGAGGAGGAAAGATGATAACGAGAGAGATAGGGAGAGATGAAAGGGAAAGGAGTATCTCGTGTGTTTCATTTCAGCAGGGGCAAGAGAGTTTGTAGGTGGTTTTAGTGGTGGTGTCTAGGGTTATGGATTGGAAGAAGGTGGGAAGGGATAGGTGTATGTGTTGTGTTGTATTATGTGTATAAGAAGGATTTCAAGTGGAGGTGGCTAGGGCTTTTGAAACTAGAATGAGGAAGAAGAAGATAATAAGATATTATATAGGTAGGGTTGGTTAGGTGGACACCGCGTATACGAACTCGTTACCAACTCGGGTCTCGTTTATGAATTAAACTCGTTTAATCAATAGAATAATCATATTATGTAATTTATTTATATAAACCGACGTAGGACTAGTATTTGGACTACGTATTAATTATATATATATATATATATATATATATATATATATATATATATATTTGCGTTTAGACATTTACCAGGATGAATGTCGGTTTACTAATATGTTAATACTTACAACGTGTTATTATTAGTTTCAACGCTATAATAGTGTAATCAAGTAATTTAATTTATAAATGAATAATAATAAAAAAAATGTATTTCTTGGTATCGAGATATTATTGTTAACGAATTAACGCATCGTCTTATGAATAAAATATTATTATTGTATTATTCGAGAACGTTGGGCGTTACACCTTGTACACATGGTTATGGACCGACACCCAATGGTCTCTCGAACCATTGTAACGACTCCTGATGATTCCCGAATCATCGGTACGACTCGACCGACCCGGTCAAGTATGATATTAAGTAGTTGTTTTCAATGTTTTCGTTGAGGTAGACTCGTATGTATGCGAAGTATGAAACGTATGTATGTAGAGTATGAAACGTATGTATGTAAAGTATGAAATGTATTATGTATAGTATGAAACGTATTAACCTGAATATGCCGGGTGTCACATCATCCCCCAGTTGAAAGAATTTTCGTCCCGAAAATTTCCCTAAGTAAAAGAGAACGAAGCGATAAAAAGAAAAATTTTCCCCAGAAATCAAAAATTTCCCGGTCGTCACATCATCCCCCTGTTGAAAGGATTCTCGCCCCGAGATTCACTCTTCGACAGTGATGAGTGTCGACCTGACCCAAGTAACGTTTCCCAGAATGCAAACGAAAGGATAATAGCGAACGAAGAATGAGAGCAACGGATACTCTACGCCGGGGAACCGCCCTTCCCAAAGTGAATACAAAACAATGAATCCTCCTGATCGAAAGCCTACCAGAGACTACTGTGATCGGTATAAATGATACACCGGTACCGTCCAAGTAGCATCTCTAAAGGACCCACATCAGACTGATGAATGCAAAACGATGATCAAATACCGAACTAAATGCACACAATGAATACGAATCGCCAAGCAATGTGAATGAAAATGAATACAAGTATAGCGAGAATCAAGAAAAGAATACTCACCAGTAACAGTATCAGGATCCTCCTGGTTCTCCCTAGCACCAATGACATAAGCACGAGCCGGAGCAGTTCAACCGCCACCCTCGCCTTGCTTCACCTTGGGACAATCCCGCTTGAAGTGCCCAGTGTCGCCACAGTGATAACATCCCTGATTTCCCCTGGGTGCAGCAGTGGTAGTAGTAGCAGTAGTAGGGGCAACCACCTGTTGCTGAGCCTGAAGATTCACCCTGCAGCTCTGGGCCTGATGCCCGTTCCTCTTACATCGGGTACAATAACTACAATCCCCAAGATGATGGTACCCACAACGATCACACCTAGGCAGCCTCCCGGTATACCCACTCTGCCTCTGCTCAGAAGATGCACCCGTAACCTCAAATTTCCTCGGCTGCTGCTGCTGAGGCTGAACTGTACCCTTTCCCGCGCTCTCCCATTTCCTCTTGTTGCCATCAGAGGTCTTCACCACAGTACCCTTAGGAGGCAAAACACCCTCCTGAACCTTCTGCTTAGTCAGCCTATGAGCCAACCGAATGGTATCCCGAAGTGTAGTAGCATCATTCGCGGTCACCAACCCGCGGACCTCGGGCACCAACCCACTAATGTAGAACTCAATAGCCTTATATTCAGGTGTCACAGAATCCGGGCACAAAAGTGCCAACTCATGGTAGCGAGTGGTATACTCCTCTATCCCAGATCCCACCATCTGATGATTCCACAGCTCATGCTCCAAACTCTTGATCTCATCCCTGGGGCAATACTCCCTCTTCAAACGAAACACAAACTCGGTCCATGGCAACGCATGGGCCTCCAGTAAACCAATAGTCTGCACCGTCGAATTCCACCAAGTCAAGGCACGTCCCTCGAATGTCCCTGAAGAATACTTCACAAGATACTCCTCTGGGCAGTTACACATGGAGAAAGCAGACTCGACCTTCTCTAACCAATGAAGTAGTCCCACAGCTCCCTCAGTCCCACTGAAGTTATGGGGCTTGCAGTCCTGGAACATCTTGTAAGTACAGTGGACTGGAGGAGGTGGAGGTGGTGGAGGTGGAAAAGCACCCCCTGTTACAACAAGCAACACGGGTCAGAAAACGCACATCACACGACAAAAGATAAGGAATGAGGGTAGGGGTAATTAAATTACCACCATGGCCCTGCTGGCCGGCCTACTGCGCAGCAATAGCAGCTGCCACGTGCTCCTGGATCAGATTATTCAGCTCCGCCTGGGTCATGCTGATGTTACCACGACCCGTATTACGTCCACCGCCATTTCGGCCACCAACGCGACCACCACGACGTCCTGCCATCTTCTGTCAAGATCAAAGACAAGACATCAGATTCCAGAACAGATAACAAGGAATCATGAAGAAACCATAAGCAATAAGATCAACCGGAGAACTGGATTCCATCATGGTTATTAGATCAAACACAGAGTCCACCAGGAGTTCCATGCATTTCAACTTATTATTTCGTGTACACCCGAAATGATAAGTCGCTCTACATGGTCCCCGAGGCGCGCTCCTAGCCTGACCTTCAAACCACCAGGCACCCACGTTCCGGAACAGATAAGATCTCCTACGTGGTAAAACACCCAAGATATAAAATAGCAAGTACAAGTGTGCGATAATGTGTGCGAGCAAGTGTGTCCATTGGAGTATAGAAATGGGAGATGTCCGAATCTTGGACAAAGCTCCGAAGGATGCCGAGGCCACTCCAATGTACGCCACTGCCGTGCAAGGATAGTAAAGCTCCCCGTCATCAGCACGATGATGAAGAACAGGATAGGAAATATGAGTAATAGATAGATGATGTAAGCATAAATGATAATAACGAATGTAATACAAACACCCTGGCAATTCCCATATGACATGACTTATATGAATGTGACCGTCTAGTGTGTGCGACTCGGCTATAGACTTGACTCAGCATGCAGTCCTAGTTCACTATAACCATTGGCTCTGATACCAATCTGTCACACCCTCAAATTCCACGTGCGGGGTTTTACCGCGAGGCGCGTGACAAACCAGGATCTAAGTCAACGGTCACAATAAACGACACTATATGATACGAAAAATGAAGTAAACAACCATTAAGTTTTCATAAATCCCATCGCTGCGGAAGCGTAACTTTATTACAACCCAAATGTAAAAGTACGTAAGTCTGAAAAAGATAAGACAATGCATATGAATCCTAGACGCCGTGTGACTCCGCGCGCCTATGATAAGCTGCTACCTCAACGACCTGAGACAAACATGCTAAAAACGTCAGCAAATAATGCCGGTGAGTTCACAGGTTTTATATTAAATGTTTATGTAATGAAAGCCATCATGTTATCACTATGTCAGAAATGATAGCGTTAGCTAGCAATTAGGATCACAATTGCATGGTGGGTAGGCGATTAGGTCATAAGACATGCTATCTGAAGTTAACTAGCAATTAGGATCACAATTGCATGGTGGTAGGCGATTAGGTCATAAGACATGCTATTCTGAAGTTAACTAGCAATTAGGATCACAATTGCATGGTGGGTAGGCGATTAGGTCATAAGACATGCTATTCTGAAGTTAACTAGCAATTAGGATCACAATTGCATGAAATGAAGGCAATTATGACCCTAATCGCCTATGTTCACACGATTAGGCCTCCTATTCAGGCGATTAGTCCCCTAATCGCCTATAGCATAGGCGATTAGGATCCCCAATCGCCTATAGCACAGCTGATATGGTTTTTCGCGCGTTTAACCCTCCAAATCAGATCCGAAACGTGTAAAAACACCCAATAATCATCCTAACACATTAACAAACATATTTCAAGCAAAACCCCTAAGTTTTCATCGTTCTAACAGTTCCGAATGCGAGTGTTTTCCCAAGATAGCAACTTAACATGTAAACATCACATCAACATGCAAGAACTTCCCTAAATAGCAAATATTCAGATTAAATCACATAACCACGTTGTCCGATAGCTTCCTACTGTTCTAGCATCATCCTAGAGCAAACCCTAACATCAAACAATCAACAACACACCTCATATCATCCTTAATCATCCAAAATCCTTCAAATGGGTCAAAACTTCAAGTATCAACAATACACAACCAAAACCATTCAAACTCCTAGGACATCATCATACTAACTTGTAACAGCCATAAACATCATAATAACACAAAAACAACCATGATTCAATCCTAAAAATTCTATCTTTAATCACATATAACACATATAACACATGTAAAGGTGTGGGTTTGTTTAAAAACGGTTTTTAATGGATTTTCAAAGACAAAAACATTTATAAGTCAGGTCTGGACTTTTAGGGAGCAAAATATAATCATTTAAAGGTTTGGGTTTGAAGAACACACCTTGGATTTAAGAGGAAATGATGGGATAAGCTTGGAAATGGTTGTTTTGATGTAAAAACGAGTTCCAGAGAGTGTTTGTGTGTTGGTATGGGTTATGGGACGGCTAGGGTTGCACAAATGGTGTTTTGGAGGTCAAGGGTGGTATTTATAGGCGTTTCTAGTCGTTTAAAACACGTCAGGCGATTGTGCAGCAGTCACATGCGATTAAGGCTCCTAATCGCCTGACATTTCATGCGATTAGGGCTAATCGCCTGATATTTCATGCGATTAGGGCTAATCGCCTGATATTTCATGCGATTAGGGCTAATCACCTATAATATCATGCAATTAGGGTAATCACCTATAATATCATGCAATTAGGGCTAATCACCTATAATATCATGCAATTAGGGCTAATCACCTATAATATCATGCAATTAGGGTTAATCACCTATAATATCATGCAATTACGTGTAATCGCTGTCTTAACATATGTAAACACGTATACACATACCGACAAGTCACATAAAGATTATAAACACATAATTCATGAGAACAACCATGTTCACAGTCGTTCACCAATTCCCGGGACTCGAGACTTGCGTGTGTGCGTTAAACCCGGCGATTCCACGAATCACCGATCCTTGTACACATGGTTATGGACCGACACCCAATGGTCTCTCGAACCATTGTAACGACTCCTGATGATTCCCGAATCATCGGTACGACTCGACCGACCCGGTCAAGTATGATATTAAGTAGTTGTTTTCAATGTTTTCGTTGAGGTAGACTCGTATGTATGCGAAGTATGAAACGTATGTATGTAGAGTATGAAACGTATGTATGTAAAGTATGAAATGTATTATGTATAGTATGAAACGTATTAACCTGAATATGCCGGGTGTCACATAATAAGCATACCACACTATATTCCATTGTTTGTAATTGAAGGCAAATTACTATACACTTCTTTGTATACAACATTTATTGTTAGATTATCAGAACACTTTCCATCACTGTCGATATAAAACTTAAGTCCAGCCTGAGATTTTACATGTGAGGCAGCAACATACAATTGACCATGTGTGAAAACAGGCTTCACCAAGTATGCACAGACTTGATTAAAAGTTTGACCTTGACTTTTGTTTATAGTCATGGCAAAACAAACTTTTAGATGAAACTGTCTTCGTTTAAAAATAAATGGCCAACATGTAGAACTTAGAGTCATATCAATCCTGCCAATAAAAGCCTTGTCATCAACATGTGTACCAGTAATTATTATACCCTCAATAAAGCCGACGACTTATTTGGGTAATGACAAGACGAGTACCGTTACATAAACCCTTTTGCAGATTAAGATTGCGCATCAATATAACCGGTGCACCAACTTTAAGCTCTATAATATGATTGGGGATACTAGAAAACGTCAGCGTATTAAGAAATTCACACGAGTACATAGCCTGCGTTTCTTCTATATTATTTGTTGTTAAGCATATTTCATCAGCACTTAATAACGTATGCATTTCACTAGGAAGTTTATTGAGAACATGAATATTAATTTTGTCAACCTCATCATTGGTTGGACACAAAATGCAATGTTCCTTTAAGTATGCATGATCTGTAAATTTGTGCTTAATATCAGGGAAAATGTGAGCTATGACACCCGATATAGAATTTGGACCAACAGGGATTAAAAGATCTTCAGGTATCTTAATCCATGTAGCATCATCTTCATCTGGAAGTGCAATGCTTGTAAGCGTACCAGCCCCCATGTCAAGCACCCACTTACTAAAATTCTCTAGTTGTCTGACTTCATCACCAGTAATGTTGGGATTACGTAGCCTCATGTTGATTGTAAGAGTAAAAACCCTACACGCACCCCATATAACAGCAGACTTATGAACAGCTGATGATACTATATCATTACGTGAACCATTAGGAACAACTGGTAAAATCTGCCTGAAGTCATCTCCTAGAACGACAACCTTACCCCCAAAACTCGTTTCTTAGCACCAGGTATTTGTTGACGACAGATGTCACGTAGTGTACGATCAACTTCCTCGAACGCGTTCTGATTTTGCATTGGTGCTTCGTCTCAGATTATGAGTTCAGCAACGTTAATTAAAGCCGCCAAATCCGAACCAGCATCAATTGCACAACACGAATCCTTGTCAGCATCTATAGGTATTCGGAACCATGAATGTGCAGTACAGCCACCAGGTAATAAAAGAGAGGCAGTACCAGAAGATGCGACAGATATGATAATCTTACCACGCGAACGAATGCATGCAATTATCGTTTCCCACAAATAAGTTTTGCCCGTGCCTCCACTACCTAAAACAAAGAAGCCACCGCCGCTTTTAGCATCAACCGCTTCCATTATATTATCAAAAACTTCCTTTTGCTGAGTATTTAACCCATCAAATAAGTTCCTGAAATGGCTTTGTTCCTCAGTGATGTTATACGAACGCTCAACTGCAATTAATCTATTCAATCCTGTGCTTATAATCGAAATATCAAGGTGAGGTAAATTTGGAAACTCCACCAATGACCGGTTGCTACTATTCAAAAGCTTTTCTATTTCAAGCAATGTATAGTTTGCAATTTCTAAATCAGTGAAAACTACAGGACGATTGTCTAACAACAAACGCTGATGGTACATAATATCTTCTGAAAGAAAAGGAAGGCTATCATAAAAGAATTTGGACTGGTCACTATTGTACAAAATGTCAAAGTTGTTACAAACAAATCACGTAGTTGCGGTCCTAACTGCCATTGATAAGCCTGCCGTATAGCTTCCACCCATTCAGTGTCATCCCCCAATAAGTTTAACGCTTTACAAGCCACCATATAAGTTGGGCATAACTCATTATCAACCATCCGTAGGTCCCTAAAACTGGTAGCACCGCGTACAACATTTAATAGCATCCTTAGGTAATATTTCTCACCAGCCGCGGGACTTACGTAATAAATTCGGCCAATAGTAGTTCCAGTTTTCCTAGGGGCCCATATTTTTTCTTTCTCATGCCAAGTAAACATTGTTGGATACTCTGCATATGTTAGACATCTACCTTCTGGATGCTTCTCATTTGCTTTCATCCACTGAGTAAATTTTGACATGGCTGCCGTCGTCCGTTCAACAACTTCCGCGAGATGGTCCGTATCTTGAAAATAGACCCTATGACCACCTTCTTCATGAAAAGGTAGCCGCTCAATGGCAACTGTTCGATAATGCATGTCAAACGAAAACAGCCTCCAGCATGCCTCCAAAGCAGATATATATCGACAGTTAATGTACTCCTCAATTTCATTATTACTGTGTAATAAAGATGAATAGGCTGTTCTTGTACTACTTTCACCTGTTTCGGTAGTAACTTGACCTGCTGAATTACTACTGTCACGTTCCAAAACAGCTGTTGCTCAATCATGTCCCTTGTTAATATAACTAAACAAGTACTTTACCAAAGACCCTTGATTTCACCATTCAACATTAATGTGACAACCATATTTAACACCCAAGTCACAGTTATGCGGAACAACAAACCAATTATCCAACTTGATACCACGTCGGCCAACACGAGAATATCTGGAATTATTACGCCTTCTATAATGTGGCCAGCCAACCTGCATTATAATAGTTTCATCATAATACAGGTTTGGGTAACCCTTTGTACATTTGCCGTTACTCATACTGTGACAACCGGCAAACTCCGGTTAGTAACATTGACTAAACTAGTAAGTCTACCTTTGCGAGTCATACATATTACGTACTTAACTGGGTCAGTCGAGTCGTTACGATGATTCTGGGAATCATCGGGAGTCGTTACGATGATCCGTGGGATCATCGGGAGTCGGTCCATAACCATGTGTACAAGGATTGGTGATTCGTGGAATTACCGGGTTTAACGCACGCACGCAAGTCTCGAGTCTCGGGAATTGGTGAACGGATGTAAACCTGTTAGTTATCGTGCATTATGTGTTTGTAATCATTATGTCACTTGTTGGTATGTAAATACGTGTTTATATATGTTAAAATAGTGTTTAACGCGCCAAAAACCTAACCCGGAACACTACAGGCGATTAGGAACCAGAGGAGCTCCTAATCGCCAGTATTATAGGCGATTGGGAGGGAACAGGGGCGAATAGAGCTCCTAATCGCCAGTATATAGGCGATTAGGACTCCTAATCGCCTAATCAGCACCCCTACTCGCCTGATCTGCTATGCACGAGTCAAAACACCTATAAATACAACCTTTGACTCCCCAAACACCCTTAGTGCAACACTAACAGATCCTAAGCCTCCCACACACCTCAAAACACTTTTAGAACTTGTTTTGCATCAAAACTCACCATTTCCAAGCTAACACACCTTTCTTTGATAAAATCCAAGGTGTGTTCTTCATCCCAAACCTTTGTAATGTTATTGTTTTGGTTCCCCAAAAGTCCAGACCTTGTTTTGCTAAGTATGTGTCTTTAAAAACCTTTGGAATGAGTTCTAAAACAAGTCTACACCATAGTACTTGCTATATGTGAAGTATTTATGCATATGATGATTTTTGGTGATTATAACATGAATGTTTCTATGCAATTGATGTACTTCTGATGTGTAGGAGTTATTAGGATGATTATCTAAGGGTTTGAGCTATTGTTATAGTGTTTTGATGAAAGTGTGCATTTTGACCCATTTGGGTGATTCTTGAAGAATTAGGATGTTATGATATGATTCATTGCTTGTTTGTTGTTAGGAATCACACTAGAATGATGTTATAACATAGAGATGATGAATTGCAAGTTGTAGGAGGTGTAATCTGGTCTTTACCATTTAAGGAAAGATTTCATAGTTAAAGAAACCTAGTACTTTGCCATTTTTGGAAATAATCGCACCGAGGCCGTTAGAGCAGAGATAAATTGGGGGTTTTTGCTTGGAATGGGTTGGTAAATGGTATAGGTTTGATATTGGGTGTTTTTACATGTTTCGGATCTGATTTGGAGGGTTTAACGCGCGAAAATGCGCGACAACAGCACAAGGGGCGAATAGGGCTCTAATCGCCTGATACATCAGGCGATTACAGCCTAATCGCCTGATGTATCAGGCGATTAGCCCCCTACTCGCCTGTTGACTTTCCCTACTCACCAGTTGACTTTTCCTAATTGCATGTTAGTTTCCTAATCGCGTGTATTGTTGTCGTAAGCGTATTTTGACACCTAGGAACAAGATAGGAACCTCGGGATACACCTAATGACTTAGTAACACGTGTTCGGACTTGTTTATGCGTTAATTGAACATTAAGCTAGACTAGGTGAACTCTTGCGCGTATTTAGTGTTTAATTGCATATGTTGCATGATGTCATGTATACGGCTAACTGGTACGGTACCAAGTGCACCATTTACACCGATCACAAGATCCTCCAGCATATCTTTGATCAGAAGGTGTTGAACATATGACAGCATCGCTGGGTCGAGCATCTTAATGATTACGAGTGTGCTATTAAATACCATCCTGGCAAGGCGAATGTTGTCGCAGACGCCTTGAGCAGGAAGGAATCAACCTCGTCGTGTTCAAGCTCTTCAGCTCACTATTCATTCCGGCTTACCCGACCGAATCCGTTCGGCTCAGCAAGAAGCTTTGAAGGAGGAAAACCTTAAAGCCGAAACCATGCATGGTGCTGATAGTCACCTTGAGCTCAGGTTCGATGGCCTACATTATTTCGCTGAACGTATTTGGGTCCCTTTATTCGGGGGCTTGCGGGAGCTCGTACTTGATGAAGCTCATAAGTCTCGGTATTCTATTCACCCTGGCTCCAATAAGATGTATCAAGACTTAAAGATACTTTATTGGTGGCCGAACATGAAGGCGGATGTAGCTTCGTATGTAAGCAAGTGCTTGACCTGTGCCAAGGTAAAGGTTGAATATCAAAAGTCGTCCGGCCTTCTGCAACAGCCTGAAATTCCTGAGTGGAAGTGGGAATGGATTACAATGGACTTTGCGGCGGATACTTAGGCAGAGGTAACCTCACTTACCCATCACCACACATATGGAAAACTTCGGTATGCTAGGTTTTAAGCTTTTCCTATTTTTTCATCATACCATACCATAGCTTGACACTTTAAACATACGTACGTCGCATCACCACAATCCCAATACTCAACCGAATTACCTAAAAAAACACGTGTAAATAAATTATCTGTTACTAACTTGTATACAAATTAAAACATTAAGACACTATGAGCAAACAGTTGCTTACCACCTCCATCGTTTTCATCATGATTAACACGTGCATTAATACGATCAGTAGAACTTGATGCAACATTTTGTCTAACACTACGTGTTGATGAATAAGGCACATTATTGTTATCCGTGATAACAGAATGTGATGAAGTAACGTTAATGCAAGATCCTGGAAAATAATATAACAGGAATCTTAATATGTATATATGTAATTGTTTTTCCCATGTAAATACACACTAGAAAGTAATGCCCACCAAGTCGACGTCATTGAAGGATATCATTTTCGTTGTTCAAATTAACAGGACGGTCACGTAACCGTGGCCTATCGGCAGGTCTCCTGACTTCTTGCTGTTGGTTATTCACCAAATCTTGGGATAAAAAAGACGTTGTACTTGTTAATGCTATTCCACTTGATAAAGACCTCATTCTATTAACAATATCTCCTGTATACTCATTTTCTTCAAACCATCCCATAACATATAATGTGAACTCCAATTACAATATCCGAAACTGTCTTAAATGTTATCTTATGCTTAATAAACAACATGTGATATGGCATATAACCAATCACTAAAATGAACATACAACAACATATATTGCAAATAAACATACAATCGTAATTTTGTTTCAAGTATGTAAACCAACGAATTCAATTTTTGTACTACATCTATAATATACATGATGTAACACATAATTTTAACAAATATTACAAATCCTGCTATACAATTTAAGCTAATTAAAAAAAATAAAAAAAAAACATCATTGATGACAGCATTCATAAAGACTAATATCATATACTGTCACACCCTCAAATTTCCACGTGCGGGGTTATACCGCGAGGCGCGTGACACACCAGGATCCAAGTCAACGGTCACAATAAACGACACCTATATGATAAGAAAACAACGTAAACTACCACTGAGTTTCAAAACCGTTCTAACACAGCGGAAGCAAAATGTATTATTACAACTTAAAAGTAAAACTCAAAGTCTGAAATGTTTAACAAAACATGCATATGATCCCTCTACGCCGTGAGACTCCGTGCGCCAATACTCAATGCTGTTACCTTAGCGACCTGAGAAAACATGCCAAAAAGACGTCAACATATAATGTTGGTGAGTTCACGGGTTTTAAGTTCACAAAACGTTTTCATGCGTAAAGAGTTTCATCAAAGTACCAAATGTGCAAAACCTTAAGTAAATAACAAACGTTTCCTTACTACTACGACTGTGTTGCTAAAACCATTACTGACAAACGTTGCTCGAGTTGCTGCCCATGTGCCAAGTGTCAAGTAGAGACAATATGCACCCGCCCGGCTCCCAGCCGTCGGGTGGGGTTCGTCACGCCCGATAGATCTATCCACATTTCCCCCGTTGTTCCCCGCACATTCATGGTTTCAATAGGGACTTAGCGTTGCGTTTCATCGTATAGTAATTAAGTGCCAAGCGCCAAGTGTCAAATGCCAAACATCAATGTTTAAAAGTGTCAAGTGCCAATGTCAAATATGCTAAGCGCCAAACGTGTCACGTTTCTCAAAAGAGTTACATACCAAAATGTGTCATGTTTCCAAAAGTGTTGCGTTTCCAAAAGTGGTATGTTTCAAAAGCGTTGCGTTTCAATAGTGTTGTGTTTCAAAAGCGTTGCGTTTCAAAACATAAATGTTGTATTTGTTAAAACGTGCGGCATGCTTCTCCCCTGAGAGAAAAGTGTATAAAAGAGGGGCCATGAAACTCACCTTAGAGTGCGTCTTCTGATAACTAGAATTCCAACACGTGTATGATAATCCCAACTAATGACAATCTATCAATAAGTTTACATAAGTGTGATGACTATTAACCCGAAGGCTAACTAGTCCCCGATTGTCCAGATCTTGACTACGTGTGTTAAAATGTGTGTTTAAACGTTAACCGGACATCCCAGACCGACCCGACATCCCGTTGGTGACCCATTACATCAATTAGTCATGCACATAAGTTTAGCACATAAGTTTCAAGCATAAAACACTTAGTTTGCATCAAAAATCTCATTCCGGACATCAGATGGTCGAATGTGGTTTTTCCCATTTCCACGTTCGCCCGTTTGAGCCACGTTCGCCCGTTTGAGCCACGTTTTGTTCCACGTTCGCCCGTTTGAGTCACGTTCGCCCGTTTTTCCCACGTTTTGTTCCACGTTCGCCCGTTTGAGCCACGTTCGCCCGTTTGAGCCACGTTCGCCCGTTTTTCCCATGTTTTGTTCCACGTTCGCCCATTCGAACCAATTTTATTCCACGTTCGCCCGTTTTCATCAGCATTTTATAAAACACACCAAAACGCATCTAAACGGTCCGAAAACATCACGAAACATCACCAATCACAGCAGTCAACTATCATTAACATATTCCTACAAAACCCCACCAATTTTATCCCGAAATCCGTCTGTTTTACAAGTTACCCGAAATAGCAAATTATGGAGATGTCACATCAAACGCATGCAATCTTTACCCAATTAGAAAACTTTCTGAAATCAATCAATAATCAACTTAATATACTCAGATTATCATGAACAATAAACCCCCAATCATATCCTTATCACTATCATCATGAACAAGCCCTAGATCTAACCCAAAATCCCTAAAATGAACAAAACATCATCAATAATCAATTGTAACCTATCTCAATCCTAAATCATCATCAATAACAGTTCTAGATCATTGTTATAACATCTATACAACAATCAATCAGCAAACAATACATAACACCACATAAAACACTATTAACACATGTTAATTTGTATGAAAACTCATTGTTTATGAATAGGTTTTGTTTAGAAAGATATTAGGAAGGTTTTTATCCATGAAAACATGTTTGAATTAGATCTGGACTCTTGGGGTTTAATGAAAACGAATTGAAATGCTTTAAAAATGATTTAGAATGAAGAACACTGTGACACCCGGCATGTTTGGGTCAACATTTTATAAACACATAAGTCTACCTTAGCGAAAAACGTTTATTAAACATACTTGACGGGGTCAGTAGGGTCGGAACACAGTTCGTATTGTCCAGGGTTCCATAATTCGGGAGATCATTGGGTTAGTCACACACACACACATGATACGAGTCCCGTTGTTGGTGAATTACATAAACTAATTAAGTGTATGTGTAGACTAATTGTCACATGGTGGATTATATGCTTAGATGTGTTTAAATGATGTATAGATAATCATCCGTGCTTAAATATGTTAAGTATAGACTATGGATGCATGCTTATGTGTTAAGATGTGTTAGAATGCGTTAAACACGACAAACTGGAAATCTGGAAAAGTTAACATGAGTTAAAAAAAAAAAGTGCTGATGACCTGAAAGTGGAAAGTGGGCGAATGTGGAAATGGAACTTGAGAAAGTGGGCGAATGTAGAAACAAAGTGGGCGAATGTGGAAAGATTCCACATTCGACCATTACAAAGGGGCGAATGTGGAAAAGTTCCACATTCGACCATATAAAAGGGGCGAACCTGGACCTGGTATAAATACCATCCTTAGTCATTTTTCACCATTTCACAAACCCTAAACGCCTCCAAACACTCTCTATCAACTATTATCATTGGGGAAGGAGTTTTTGAGCTTGTTTTTCATAACCTAACTCTCTAAATCATTACAAGTGAAGACCTAAGGTGTGTTCTTCATTCTAAATCCTTTTTAAACAATTTTGACTTGTTTTCATTGAAACCCCAAGGGTCCAGATCTGATATCAACATGTTTTATGGGTAAAAACCTTCCTAATATCTTTCTAAATAAAACCTATTCATAAACAATGAGTTTTTATACAAATTAACATGTGTTAATGTAGTATTATGCATTGTTTGATGATTACTTGTTGTATAGATGATATGACAACAACCTAGGATTGTTATTAATGAGGAGTTATGATTGAAACATGTTACAATTGATTGTTGAAGGTGTTTTTGTCGTTTAAAGGAATTTGAGTTAGAATTAGGGCTTGTTTTTGATGGAAATGATAGAGTTATGATAGGGGGTTTCTTGTTCATGATGATTTGAGTATGTTGAGCTGATGATTAATTAATTTCAGAAAGTTTCCTAATTGGGTAATGATTTCATGCATAATGATGTGACATCTCCATAATTTACTATTTTAGGAAACTTGTAAAACGGATAGATTTTGGGGTAAAATCGGTAGGGATTCGTAGGAATATGTTAATGATGCTTGACTGCTGTAACTCATGGTGTTTCGTGATGTTTTCGGACGTTTTCGACGCGTTTTTGGGAAAATTATACAGCAGGGTCGAACCTGGAGCACCTTCGACCAGTCGAACGGGCGAAGGTGGTTCTCCAGGGTCGAACCTGGAAACTAAAGGGGCGAACGAACCACAAATGGGCGAAGGTGGGAGAAAAAGGGGCGAAGGTGGAAGTTCAAGGCCACATTCGACCAATCAAAGTCACCTTCGACCACTCCAAGCTACGTTCGACCCTACGTTAACAGAAATGAGATTTTTGATACGAACTAAGTGTTTTATGCTTGAACCTTGCGTGTAATCTATGTGTACTTGATTAGTTAGGGTAATGGATCACCAACGGGATGTCGGGTCGGTCTAGTGTGTCAGTTAAACATTTAAACACGTTTTAAAACATACTTGGTTATGATCTGGACAATCGGGGACTTGTTAGCCTTCGGGTTAGTAGTCATCACACTTATGTAAACTCATTGATAGGTTGTCATTAGTTGGGATTATCATACACGTGTTGGAATTCTAGTTATCGGAAGACGCACTATAAGGTGAGTTTCACGGCCCCACTCTTTTACTGGTTTTACATTTTCGGGGGAGTAAACATGCTGTGTCCTTTAAACGTGAGTCAACTATGTTTTGGTATTCATGAATTCATTGGGTTTGGAGTATTCATTATATTACTATGCGATCTTTGGAAGTCCCGGGGGAAACCATGAATGTGCGGGGATGCACAACGGGGGAAATGTGGATAGCGCTATTTGGGCTTGACCCGCCCCACTCGACGGCTTGGAGGGCCGGGCGGGTGCATATTGTCTCTTAGGTATTCAGTATTCAGTATGCAGTATTCAGTATTCAGTATTCATTCGGGCACGTATTCAGTATTCACAGTATTCGAGTCCAGTAATGGTTTTCCAATCGCAGTAGTAACAGGTATTCATATGATTTGCATGCATGTGGTCTGGATTGATCATGGGTATTCATTTGGGAGTTAGTATTCAGTTGGAGTCGATTTTCACTTGGAATTGGTATATATTTGGAGTCGGTATTCATTAAAAACCTGTGAACTCACCGGCATTATTTGCTGACGTATTTAGCATGTTTGTCTCAGGTCGCTAAGGTAGCAGCTGTCGATAGGCGCACGGAGTCTCACGGCGTCTAGGATTCATGTGCATCTCATTTAGTATTTTCAGACTTTCGTACTTTTGATTTCACGTTGTAATAAAGTTTTACGCTTCCGCAGCGTTGGATCATTTATGAAAACTTAATGGTTTGATTATGTCATTTTTACGTATCATATAGTGTTGTTTATTGTGACCGTTGACTTGGATCCTGGTGTGTCACGCGCCTCGCAGTAAAACCCCGCACGTGGAAATTTGAGGGTGTGACAAACACACCTTAGATCTTTGTGTAGAAGATGTTTGTAGGTTAGATTATAGAAAACAAGGGCAAAAACTCCTTCCCCAATGTTTAAAGTTGCTAGAGAGTGTTTTGAGGCGTTTAGGGTTTGTGAAATGGTGAAAAATGACAAAGTGTGGTATTTATACTACGTCCACATTCGCCCCTTTCACCTGGGCGAATGTACCCTCCTTCGACCCTTTCACAGGGTCGAACGTACCCTGACTTGGTCGAATGAAATTCTTTCAATTCCATATCCCAGGTTCGCCCCTTTTACAAGGGTCGAACCAGGACTCACGTTTTTCTAGTTTTCCAATTTGTCTTGTTTAACGCATTTTAACGCACCCTAACATACGAGCATGCAACCTTAGTCTATGTTTAACATATTTAAGCACGGATGATTATCTACACATCATTTAAACACATCTAAGCATATAATCCACCATACGACAATTAGTCTACACATACACTTAATTAGTTTATGTAATTCACCAACAACGGGACTCGTATCGTGTGTGTGTGTGTGTGTGACTAACCCAATAATCTCCCGAATCATTGGACCCTGGACAATACGGACTATGTTCCGACTCTACTGACCCCGTCAAGTATGTTTAATAAACGTTTTTCGCTAAGGTAGACTTATGTGTTTATAAAATGTTGACCCAAACATGCCGGGTGTCACATATACATATCAAACACCATAAGATGCAATTATATAATGGATCAACACAAGCATACAACACAAGTTTGAGATTAAAATGCATGTGATCCAACCAAAAAAAACAATTCATATTATAAATTATAAAAACACAACTAAATACCAACGTAGCTAACAAACCTTATACCAACTAAATACCAACCAAAAAAAATTCATATTGTAAATTTTTTTTTTGACATATGTTTGTGGTAATTATAACATGTAATTGCAAGTATTTGAATACTTATATTTGATTAGCTGATTAACTGCACTACTAATAAAACCGCTAGTCCTATCCGAATTTAGTAGGAAAGTGGGTATTATTGAATATATTTAAAAACCGAAAAAAAACAACCAAACATTTAGTATGTAAACTGAATGTTCAGCATCAAATTATTAATAACCTTTATAAGCAGGAGATATGTACTGAAAATCAGTATAATGTCCCAAAAAAAAAAACCGCTAGTCCTAACCAACTTTAGTGGGAACGTGCATATAACTGGATAGTTTTAAAAAACAAAATACATCAAGATTTATTATGATACTAATTGTTAAGTATAAAAATATTGAATAACTGAATATTCGGTAGTTACTACAACAGCTGTACATCAATTCAATAAGATGTGAATTTAATAATAATAAATATCATATAACAACTTTTTTTAAGTACTTGCACTATATTTTTTACGAAATACTTTTGTTATACATTTAAGTTATTTTAAACCACAAAAATTCTCATTAACCAAATAATATCATAAGTATTGTTTTATTTCTTTACATTTTTTATTTTTTAAGTGTTTTCATATACATTTATATTTTATCCTTTTTCAATCAGTTGGTAAAGCATTTAAATAAGTTGTCATTATACTCATATGTAACATTGATAACATTATTAAACATTGTAAAGATTGACTATATAATGTATAGATACCATAAAAATAATGATTTTAACTAAAAATACGAACCTATCAGACACATATCAAATTAATAATACAAAAACATATTACAATAAGTTACTATCACGTGAAACATTAATTATGTTATTTCTTAAGTTTTGGATTATATCCAAAACTACTACAAAATGTAGTTGTTGAAATATGTCAAACCATAAACACATTTGCGCTATAAAGTTACTACTAAAATACCTATGTTAGGCTTATTAAAGAAGTACAAATAGTGTTTTGTTATAACTTTAAAAAAATAACTTGGAATAAATTGATTTAATCTATCATATTTGTAAAAAAAAAAAAAAGTATCTACTAAATAATTAAAACAAATGTAAAACCAAAATCAAATATAACAGCAACAAATTACTAAAATCCATTCCTTACAAACATGTCACTGACAAAATACAAAACAACTAATGACAACTTAAACACATACATAAAAGTATAACTACTAATTATAGAAATAGATATTCAAATTATGGAAATTTATAACAACAGACACTGAAAACACATAATCATCAATTGTAGGTGTACGTCCTCATAAACGTGGTTTTAGTAGAACATATCAACATCTACAATGTCTTTCCATTTCCATCTTGCCAAATTTGCCATCCGTTTGCTTCTTCTTGCTACAATGTGAATCTATCAAAAGAAAAATTTTAACCAAATTATATAAAAAAACTAATATTTTATATATTTGTGTTTACATGTTAATCAATTATATCAAAAACTATATGCACAAAAAAAAACATCACCTGATCCTCGCTAGGCTCACACGGAATATATGACTTTGATGGATAACATGCATTTCATTTGTTTTAACATCATTCTGTTGATCAAATGTAACCTATAAATAACCACTAAACAAAATTACTAATTTGTTTAACTGTATTATTAACTTTACATACAAATCAATACATAAGTACGTAAACATACTTTATTATCCGGTAGCCCTTTATCTTAGTTCACTTTATTAGATCTTGCTAAAGGATTTATAGTTTCACACTTGTCAACATTAACACCTACTTCCCAATCTGCAATTCTTGTTTCTAATCCAGCCTGGAAAAACAGAATTATGACAAACATTATCCACTTTTATATACAATATGATACATGTTGTCAATTTGGATATTTATAAAAAATAAAACTTACAAATGGATCAACATCTTCTTCATCTTCATCACGTAATTCTAACTTTCTCCTTTTAATAACAGTAGTAGCAAGATCAACGCACATTATACGATGCGAATGTGATATTCGGGGTATAAAATCACATCCATGTGAAATAGCATCAACAGGATCGGGTGTTGACTGTAATTTTAAAAACATAAATCAATAACACAATTCAAAAATTATGCCTAAATGTAACCAATACCAACTACATTATGAAACATGTGAAACAGATATACTATTTATCAAAACAAATCTTACAAATGGATCAACATTTTCTTCGTCCTCATCACGCATTATGAAATTTGTCCGCTTAGCAACCATATTGTCAGGTTGATCATAAATTTTAAAAGGAGAGTGTGACATTTGGCTTAAACTATCACACCCTTTAGAAACATCCTCAACATCATCCCATAGCATCTATAATTATGAATAACAAAACAGGATGCACAAAAAAGCATTAACAAATTAAATCATTACACACACACACACACATATATATATATATATATATATAACAACGTTAAATATAACATTAAAATTATAATTTAACACAATATTACCTTGATATGTTTAGCAGAAATACCAGCTTCAATACGTTTTTCTGTTATATTCTCTTCATCCTGCTGATCCGACAGATCATAGTCCAGATTAGCAGCATCATCACCAGAAGACGACATTGCTAATTATTAAAGTGTACGTTTAATAGAAAATATATAAGTTATTAATCTGGATGTTAATAATATATATAGAAATAGACATCATTGTTAAATATATACAGTTATTCTATTCCTAAGTTTTAGCAAGGTGCTTTTTGGAACGTGGGTAGTTACAAGAAGTAATATAAGTTTACCACCTTTTTTTACTTATGGATTTAAACGATCATGTATACAATTGATCAAACAGCTGCTTCATACATGACTTCAATATTCGGTTACCATAAACACAACCCACCAATATAATTACATAACCAATTTAATTTTTGTAACAACCGGCAAAAATAAGGTAATTCCGTACAAATTAATTAATATATGATTAACGTAATTAAATGCAATTATGTGTGATTTAATTATCAAAGCCTTAGGAGATAGCAATTTCCAAATAGTGCATAGGAATGCATACGTTTAATGGTAAAACATGATTGGATCATGTGCGAATAAGCTATCCGGTATGGACGTTGGCAATTACCCGGTAATAATTAAATAAACGAAAAGGATCCCGGACACCCAGGATATAAAATAAAGGGTATTTTCATGAAGTATAATAAGTTTTGGAACTCCAAAACCATAAGTGAAAACGTCTTGTACAAATCTCCCGGTAACGAATAAAATGCGCGTACCGCACCCGATACGCGTATAACTCATAATTTCACCGGCAAAGGCCTAAATAACCAATCAACGCTTAAATTAGACTATATTTAAGGGTTATTAAAGGTATTTTTAATGCCCGGATAACGCGTGATTAAAACCCGAAAAATACCCGAACGACACCCGAACGACGGGGGATTAAACATAACAAACAATGGGTATATATTTGAAGTTGTGGACCCCACTTAAACCCATTAAAGGGCCGGCCTACATGGCCAAAAGTTATATCCATGCTTTGTGTTTATAATTATAATCTAAAGATCTAGATAAAGCATGCATATGTATAAGACAAAAGGTGTAAGTAAACACAAGTACAAAAGCATGCAATCCTTGTCCCCCTTGTGAAATATTTCGGCCCTAAGGCCACAAAAATCCAAGACAAACTTAGCTAATCATCACACTAGTATGCATGCATGGGTGAGAGGTCTTGTATAAAATCCAAGTATAAGATTAAGTGTAATTATCAAAGATTTTGGAAAGATTACAAACTCTCCCTTGTCCCTTCAAAACCCACGGCCACACCACTATTCCCACACCCATCCAAGATCATTTTTGTACTCCATAAATCTCTTGAATCTTTAGTAATAATCACAAGATCCATGGAAGATTACATGTGATAAGGCTATAAATAACATGTGTTAGAGATTTGGATATCAAAGCAAAACAACTCCTCTTCTTCTTGTTCCTTGGCCGTGAGCTTCCCACCCTCCATACACATCATTCTTTCAAGTTTTTACATCTCCAAATCACTTAAAACAATCCATCATCCAAACCCCTATTGTGTGTTTCAAGCTTGGAGCTTAACCATTAAGGAAGAACACACTAAACCCCTCTCAAAATCCAAGGTTTTGTCTTCCCTAGCCTTGTGCTAGTAGTAAGCTTCTTAACCTTGTTTTTGATTATTATTATTCATGTATGTGTTCTTAGAAGCAAGTTGTACATGAAGGGTTTAAAAGGTGGTTTGAACATAATCTTTAATAGGTTTTACATGTGTAAAATGGATGATTAAAGATAGGTAAATAAATCATGGATTTGATGATGATAAAGTAATGATCTTGAAAATACATAAAGTTTACACTTAAACTTAGTAGGATGATGTTTTGGTTAAGATTTATGGAATGAACTTGAATATGTTAAAAAGTAGTGTTAATCATCTTAGAATGATCATACAAGGCATAATGTATGGTGGAACATATTAGAAGTTCAAGAATAAAGAAGATGAAAAATTAATGTTACTTACTTAGAAGAATGATATTTTGTTAAAATGGGCAAATACATAAAACACACATACAAGTAGTCTTATATATAGAATATAAGACTAATAAAAGTGTTTTGATACAAAAATAACTTACCAATAAAAGTTGAATCTCCAAAGTCCACTATTTTGAGTGAAAAATGTTAACTTTGGAAGTTAGAGTGGAAAAATGCAACTTTTGAAAGTTAAGGGACTAATCTTGTAACTTTGAAAGTTAAAGGACTAAAATGGATATTTTAGAAACTATTAGTCCAAAAATGCAAGTATGGAAAGTTTGGTGTCAAAAATGTAAGTAATAAATTTCTAAGGATGATTTTGGTAAATACTAGTAGATATACTTGGGTATTTTTGTATAAAAGTATATTTTTGAAAGTTATAAAAATATGGATTACATTAACATAAGGATTTTTATAAAATAGAGATTTTATAAAAATATTAAACAAACTTGAGAAACTTATACAAAAATGAATACTTTTATATAAATGGGAATATAAAAGTGTTGGAAACATTTTTGTAGTTAAGTTAACAAGTTGGGTTAAAAATACATAAGTATTTTAAACCATCCAAGTAACATGTGAAAAGAGGAAGAAATATGGATAATATTTCTATAAAACACATGTTGGGAAAAACTTGGAAAAATTAACTAATCGAGTTAAGATATCGAACTAAGACGCGTTAACGAACCATACACGGACAAATCATGAGAAAAATGCCATTGCGGCAAGATAAGAAAAATATATATTTTAAGAAGTAAAATATATATACATTATGGGTGAAAACTAATGAACACTTTCCTAAGTGTTAAAAGAATTATTCGTGGGAGAAACACATGACATAAACAAATAAGACGTTAAACAAACGTATATACTTAACAAGAAAAATTACACATTTATATATATGTACGCTCGTCTCGGCAAAATTCTAGTATATCTACTTAATGGGAAAGTAGGTATGTGGGAAGGAAAGCCGCGACGAGAAGACAAAGATATATATATGTGTATGCCGTACCAACGAGATCCTAGTATATTTATTTGAATGGGAAACTAAATATACGGTATGGTGAGTTGAATCGGGCGTTAAGAATATACAATCGAACGACAAGATCTTAGTATATTTGTTTAAATGGGAAAACAAATGTGCGGCAAAGTGAGTCGGGTCGAGGGTTGAAATATATATTATATCGAGCGATGTGATCTTAAGTATAATTATTTAAATGGGAAAATAATTATATGTTAAGTGAAGTCGAGTCGATGATAATAAGATACAAGTTAAGGAAATATTAACAAGAGTGATATATAACTTGTAACACAAAGGGTAATCTAACGCCAACGAAACCTAGGATACGCGCTTAATTAAACGGGATTTGGAATAACTTGTGGTCGGGAGTTGGGTGTACAACTTGCCAAGGCACATGCACTATAGGAATAGTGACTTATACGTCTAGGACGTTTGTAGGTGCGAGACCATCTTTGCTATCCGCCTAGTAAGCCAGACAGAGTTTTCAGGTGAGTTTCACGGCCCCATTTTAAACTATTTTTACGTTTTTCGGGGGAAAGATATGTTAGGGAAAATGTTTGACGGATTTGTTACTTGAGGTGTGACCGCCACTCGGGGTTGAGTCCTCGCCTCTATAATCATTTATTCAGGGAAATGAAACCGGAGGAATATTGAATAGTACTATTGGTGCCTGACAAGGCCCACCCCTAATCGATAGCGTCGATTATGCATTAGGTTATGCCTGGGGTGCATATATTCTGAACTTAAGTCGTGGGAAACCGAGTAACGACTTGGAGCGGGGCATATTTATTATATACGTCTTGGTTTGATTATAGTCTCAAGTAGATTTATAGGAATTTGCAACTCCTATATATTGTCATAACATGGTATTTCCCAAGTATTCAAGTTTTGGAAATTAAAAACCTGTGAACTCACCAATATATTTATATTGACGAAACTTTTAAACATATCTTTCAGGTAATTAGATGAAGGAGAACCGGGCAAGCTGGGTCGAGGAATCCTCCAATACGGCGTTAAACATTTTGAGGGGTTTCACCTTTATTTCCCAAGGCTTTGGGATATATTTGAGAAACCTCTATGTTGTCTTAAAAACAATCTACTTTTATGTAATATTTGAACAAGATTTGACGTCATAATAAATGACCCATTTTCTTAAATTACTTGTGTTTAGCAATAACCTTGACTTTATGCTTTGAACCGTCGCGCCACGTGTTTCCGCCATTGTCGTGGTGTGACAGAAGGTGGTATCAGAGCCAAGGTTATAGCGAACTAGAGTATTTTCTTTAAAAACTAGACTATAACCGGATTTGGTTCAAAAGATAAAGTTTTCAAAAGAAAAATATAGAAAGACACTAAAGTAATTTTTCAAGAAGCATTGGGCATGAGGAGATTCCGACCAGCTAGCCAGGGGCATCGTTATGCATTAACTTAGTATTAGAGGTTAGAAAGGATACTGATAATGTACGCCTTGTAGATGCATTTTGCGACTAAGGATTGGATATACTATAATTAACACATGTTAGTGGATGGCCGAAGGTAGTTTAATATGGGCGAATGAAGATTAAGACTGGGCGAAGGTGAAGATAAACGGGCGAAGGTAGAACTGAAGTGGACGAAGGAAGACAGGACATGGAATGAAGACACATTCGACCACTCTTAGTGGGCGAATGTGGAAATTGCACCCATTCGACCTATAGAAAGGGGCGAATGTGCAGAGTCTATAAATAGTTTTTGAGTTTTTGATTATGTAAGAGTGTTATCATTTGTGTCCAGGTTCAGTTCAGGTTTAGGAGTGTTTTTGAGAAAGTGTCTTTGTGATTCTAGATTAACATAAACAGTGTAAATGCTTATTGATTGAAAGTTAATCTATGAAAATGATGTTGAAAATGATCTTGATTGTGTCGTGATTAGCATCTTATCAATTTGTTCAGATCTAGGGTTTCCGCACCTAGATTTGTGACTTGTATGATCATAAAATCCTGTTTTAGATAAAATCCAACGCTCACAAAGTGGTATCAGAGCATAGAGGATCATACAACAACAAGTTTGATAAGATCAGAGTTGATTTGGACATGTTTTAGACAATTTATCATCTGTTTTTACAAAAACTCTTATAAAACATAGTTTTTGATCGATTTAAAGGTGATTTTGTGGTCAAATTCAAGTTTTCCAAGACTTAAAGTTGTTCCAAATCAAATCCGAAACATAACCTGATTGAGATCATTGAAATCCATGAACTTTTGAAAATCTCAGATCAAAATAACCGTTTTTCAAACAATAACCGTTTTTCAAAAATGAGATCTGCTGATTTTGGGCGAACCTGGAACCTGGACTGAGTGTTGTGGGCGAACCTGACTAAAAGTGGGCGAACCTGAGTTTAAAGTGGTCGATCCTGAAAATTCTTGTTAAAATTTTTCACATTCGGGTTGAAAATTTCACATTCGACCGTTCTTATTTGGGCGAAAGTGGAATTGTGATAGTTTTTGTTTACATTCTGGTCATTTCCACATTCGGGTATCACTATTTGGACGAAAGTGAGGAAAAAGGGACGAGAGTGTGACAGATTGGACGAACCTAGAAAAATTTGGACGAAAGTAGAACTTTTCGGGCGAACCTAAGGATTTTTGCTGAAAATTTTTCTAAGTGTTGAGATTTTCAGATTGTGATCATGTGGCGTTTTCAGACTACTCAGGGATCAGCACCAACACAACCACAACAGCAGACAATGGACCCATGGACAGTGGCTGCTCAAAAGACGAACACGCAATCCTCACAACCACATAACTACATGACGACAACGAGCACGATGTCTCAGAATGTAGCACATCCGGCATTACAATCAGATTATTGGGGAGTAGCTGCAGCGGCGGTAAATACTCAAACCACTAACGCTATCTCTACCTTGATTAAGGATTTGTCTACAGGTAGTGGGACTCGGCCACCTAAGCTCATGGATATGCAAGAATACAACCAGTGGCACACCATGTTCAAGATCCATCTGGAGGGCATGGGAGTTGAAGGAGCTGAGGCATGGAGCATGATCATGAAAGGATACACAGCACCGATTCTGGAGAATACCGGTGAGTTGATTCCTCTGGAGAGCTTGACTGAGGATGAAAAGAAGAAATACGTGGTGGAGAAGAAGGAGTTCTCTCAACTGACACAGGCGATCACAAGTGACCTGTTGCATCAGTTTGGGACATGTACTACGTCAAAGCAGCTTTGGGATAAGCTGAAGAGGAAGCATGATGGAAATGAAAAGACCAGGAGTCTTAGAATGGAGGAATTAGTCAAGGAGTTTGATAATTTTTCTTTTATTAATAATGAAACTTTGAAAGAACTAACTCCGAGATATATGCATTTATTGTCTGAATTGTCTAGCTATGGTGTACAGATTCCCATGACTAAGCAGGTGGATAAGTTTGCAGATGCTTTGCCACCACAATGGGATCAGCATGTGGAGGTACTCAGAGAGAAGGATGCTTATCAATTCTGGACCATTTCAGAATTTATTGAGAAGCTGGAGAACAAAGAGCTGGAGGATAGGAGGAAAGCTAGGAGGTCACAGATTCCTCAGAATCCAAGTTTGTATTTTGGAGGTTCTTCAGTTTCAGCTGGAAATTCGAGCTCTGGAAGCGTTGCACCACATGTTGCATGTATTTCCAATGTCATGGATTCATCAAAACCAACCACATACACACCACCACAATACAATTCCTACACACAACAACCATCATACACACCACCACAATATACTTCCTACATTTCACCAGTCTCTCCAATGCAACAAGCTAGTTTTTACACTGCTAACCAATCACAACAACCATCAAACCAAGTTACTCAACATAAACAACCAGTGGTTTTGGATACATCCAACTTAGGAAACGTGACTGTGGAGGTTGCTCAGCAACACATTGCATTAGTCTCTGCAATGGTTTCATCCTACAATGGATTGGTTGCTAGTCAGATTGGGAACAACAACTTGACCAACGAAGACTACGCACAGATCGATAAAGAAGAGATGGAACTCATTGACATTCAATGGGCTTTTGCGAGTATAATGAGGAGAGCAACAGAGTTTATAGAGAAAACTGGAAGGACTGACTTGGCAACTTCTCCCAACACAACCTATGGTTTTAACAAGGAGAAGGTTACATGTTTTAACTGTGGAGAGAAAGGACACTTCAAACGGGAATGCACCCAGCCACCTAAACAAGGTAACCGAAACCCTTTCAATGCAAATTACCAGAACCGTCAACAAAACCAAGTTTCTTACCAAACCAACAACAACTACCAAAACCGAAACTTTAACAACCAAAACAGACAACCAAACACTCAAAACCAGATTCAAAACCAATCTCCTAATCATCCAAACCGAACAGTTGTACCTATCACTACACCTACTGAGACTCAACAGAATGCGAGTCAGAACCAAGCCTTGGTGACTCAGCAGGATGAGAGGTTTGACTGGTCGGGTATGCAAATAGGAGTTGAAGAAGTGACTACTGGTGGGAATGTGGCATGTGTTGCCTATCAGGTTGATTTGGAAGAGTCGGTGGTAGTTGATGAAAAGAAAGAAACTGAGGAGAGCGAGAGTGATGATTCTGAGACAGAGATGGAAGTGGAGAGTGAACCTGTTGAGGTTAAGGCTGAGGAGAAGAGATCTGGGATGGTGATTGATTCAGTTTCTGATGTTCCCGAGGAGTGTAAATCAGTCTATTCAGATTGTGAGAGCGAATCAGACACAGAGGGAAGTGTTGATTCTTTGGATGATGATATTGACCAGTTGCTGGCAGAAGCTGATTTCTTGATGACGAGGAAGTCGTGCATAGCTGATGATGCTTTCACCAAGATCGACTACTCAAAGTTTTTCACTGGAAAGGAAGCTCATTTTGCTTTGATGGCCATGACCGAACCGCCAAAACCTGTAAGTTCTGAATCTAGCACTGATGTCATGAGTGATAAATATTGTGGGACTTGTGATAGGTTGACAGAGGAGAATAAACAACTCCGAATTTCACGTGATAGTGCTATTCAAAACTGTCAATCTACTCGCAAAGAGTTAAATGCTTTTAACAAAGTGTTAGATGGCTATAAAAAGGACATTTCTGACTTGAAAAACACTTTGTCATTGAAACAATTGGCCATAAATAACTACATCAATGAAATTGAAAACACCAAGTTAGAAATGGCTGCCATTAAATGCTTTGCTGAAAAGGTTAACAAGAAGTTAGAAAGCTATAAGAATGTTGCTTATGTCGTGGATCATATAATTGATGATAACACCACCAACTACAAGTCTGTACCATCTCCGGTTCTTTTTGAGAACCATAACTATCATCAAGTTATACCGGAGAGTTCGGTGAAATCAGACTCATCATCAGAAATGGAATCTAATACATCGAGTATTGGTGATCCATATCCTGAAGATGTGAGACCGATTTTGGGCTTGAACAGTGAGGGTGTTTATGCTGAGAGTGATAGTTCAGATTCAGATAATGATGATACTGGTAGTGATAAATCTGATAATGAATGTGAGATTCCAAAAGAAAATCACATCATTACTACCGAACCAGTGTCACCATCTGATCATATTCATCCGATGGCAAAAGCTATTCATGATAAGAAGTCTGAAAAGTTTGATGTTAAGAAAAAGGTTGATGTTAAGAAAAAGAATGATGTTAAGAATGTGATTGAAAAGAATGAGCTGAATGAAACCAGTGACAAACCTGTAAAGGTGTTTTATCGGATGGAAGGATCCGATAAAATCATTGCTGATGAGGAATTTCCGATTAAAAATGTTAACTATTCTAAACTTGATAAAATCTGGCAAGAAAGCACAATTTGGTTTCCAAAACATGAAAGAACCAATGAAATTCCACCAGAAATTTTAAAGAAACTGTTTTCAGAAGTTCCTCAAGAGCCAAAAATTCATGTCACTGAGTTTATTCGACCTGATGATAAAGCAAATGGTTTTCATGAACCTTCTTACTCGAAAGGACCACTTCCTGAGAGTTTAAGAAATCAACAATATAATGATCAATTTCCTGTAAGATCATTTGCTTCACCAAATGCTCATTATGTGTTTGAGGAATATAGAAAGTGCTTTAAATGTGGAGAACGCGGGCATTTACTTGCTCAGTGTCCATATGTAAGGCACAAGAGACATGAAGTTGAGGTTAAGAATTCCATGAAAAAGCCGATTGATCATTATATTCCACCGCATAGACGGACTGTTCCTCAGCAACAACATTTTCATAATCAAAACAATTTTCAAATGAGGAACAACCGTTCATTTCATTATGATCGAAGGAATCGGATTGCAATGGAACAATCTTGGAGAAAACCAGTGGTGAACACAACAGCTGATAGACAAAAGGTTCCACAAAAACCAATTGTCAAGTCAAATGTTGGACCTAAGTTTGTTAATTCAGATAAGGTTGCTAAGAAAGTTACCTTCAGTAACAATGTTCAGAAACCTATTGAGAAACCAAAATCTCAAATCCGTATTCTCAAAAGGTCTGAACAATCTTGGACACCAAATGGTTCTCCAGGAGCCTCTACGTCAAAGGTGTGTGAGAAAAGTGAAACTGTTTTGAAAAATCAGAAAACGGTTGATTCAAAACAGAAAGTTGTTGAGAAAGTCATTGAGAATGATTCTTTGAAAGCCAAAGTTCAAAGGCCCAAGACTCAGGCTTGGGTCCCCCGAAAGAACTAATTGTTTACTTTTTGTGTGCAGGGAGCTTCAGTTGGCCCTATTAGCAGTCTCTGGATTGTTGATAGTGGAGCTTCAGGCCACATGACGGGGGATTTGGCGTTGCTGTTCGATGTGAAGAATATTAACGGAGGTTATGTTGCGTTCGCGGGTAATAAAGGAGGCTATATAACGATGGAAGGAAGCGTGAGTAACGGGATTGTGACTTTCGAGCGGATATCTTATGTCAAACAGATAGACTATAATCTGTTGAGCGTCAGTCAAATATGCGATAAACAATTTTCTGTGCATTTTGATGACAAATCCTGCTACATACTCAAACCGGGCTTCAAGATTCCAAAGGAGTGGGTTATGTTGATGGCACCTCGAGTCAACAATCTTTATATTCTTGATATGTCCAAGGCGATGACACCACAGGGGCAGATAACATGCTTTCTTTCCAAGGCAACTGAAAAAGAATCGATAATGTGGCACCGAAGGATGGGGCACATTCATTTGAGGAAAATGAATCAGTTAGTGAGAAATGGACTTGTCGATGGAGTAAACGTGAAACATTTCCATCTGAACGACAAGTGTGTGAGCTGCATGAAAGGCAAACAACACAGACAATCCCATAAAGTGAAGAAGGGTAACTCTGTTGAGATGCCGCTTGAGCGACTGCACATGGACCTTTTTGGACCAGTCAAGCGCAAAAGTCATCTTGGAGAGCTTTATTGTTTAGTCGTCACTGATGACTATTCTCGATTCTCATGGGTGATGTGTTTGAAGAACAAAAGCGACACCTTTACCAACTTACAAGTTCTGTTCACTCGGCTGGAGAATATCTACAATTTGAAGATCAAAAGGATCAGGAGTGACAACGGGACGGAGTTTAAAAATGCAAAGATGGATGAACTTTGTGAAAGCAAAGGGATACATCATGAATATTCAGCTCCATATACCCCGCAACAGAACGGTGTTGCTGAAAGAAAGAATAGGACTCTGATTGAGGCTGCAAGAACAATGCTCGCTGACTCACATCTTCCAGTAATGTTCTGGAATGAGGCGATTTATGCAGCAAATTACACATTAAATCGGGTTTTGACAGTGAAGAAGTTTGGAAAAACATCTTATGAGCTGTTACACCGACGAAAGCCCAATTTAGAGTATCTAGAACCATTTGGGGCGCCATGTACGATGTTGAATCCAAGCTAGAAGTTTAGTCCTAAAGCTGAGGAGGGATATTTTGTTGGATATGCAACCCCGCTCAAACGGGTATTCAACAAACGAACTCGTCAAGTGGAGGATTGGGCAAATGTGGAGGTTCAACGATATACACAAAATTTGCAAGGCACGGGCCCTGATTGGATGTTTGATTACAAAGATTTCTTTGAATCATTCAACCTAGATAGCCTGGTTGAAGAAGCTGTGATCAGATTACTTTACGAGTGTGAAAACGCGGCAACTTCACCGTTGATGCGTCCAATTACCGTAAACCCCCCACCAGCTTCTAGTGATACCAGTGCTCCTACACAAGAAGAAGAGTTGTTTCAAGAAGCTTCAACTTCATTAGACACTTCAGAATCTGAAGATGAACAATTTGAAGAAGCTGTTCTTGAAAATGCAGAAGATTTAGAAGAGCAAACTGTGAACCCAATTCCAAATCCAAATGTTGCTTCATCATCTAACACGGGTAATGATCAGGATGCTACAGAGAACTTGACTGCTCAGACGGGAGTGATTGTACCTGTTAATCCGGAATCTCGGATTCATCGTATTCACCCGCTGGAGCAAGTAATCGGTGATCCTGGTAGTGGAGTGATGACCAGAGGGCAGCTTAAAAGCGTTAATACGCCAGAGAGTTTTGGTGCTTTAGCATTGTATGCCAAAATTCAGAAATCTGGTGACCAAAATGATTGGTCGTTTGCATGTTATGTGTCACAGGTAGAGCCAAGGACATACAAAGACGCTTTGCAAGAAGATGCCTGGGTTGAGGCAATGCAGGAGGAGTTATTGCAATTCCAGAAATTGGGAGTCTGGACGCTCACAGATTTGCCGCCGGGTCGAAAGAAAATTGGCACTAAGTGGGTGTTTAAGTGCAAAAAGGATGACCGTGGAGTTATTGTCAGGAACAAAGCCAGATTGGTTGTGCAGGGTTTTCATCAGATTGAAGGAATTGATTACAACGAAATCTATGCACCAGTAGCACGAATGGAAGCTATTCGGATGTTCCTTGCGTTTGCTTCGTATAAGAAATTCAAAGTCTATCAAATGGACGTCAAGAGCGCATTTTTGTACGGTAAAGTCAAGGAGGAGGTTTATGTCGGGCAACCACCGGGCTTTGAGGACCCAATCCACCGGGACAAGGTCTACGTGCTGAACAAAGCTTTATATGGTTTGCACCAGGCTCCAAGACAGTGGTACGAGGAGCTAAGCACATACCTCATCTCCAAAGGATTCAAGCGCGGCCTCGTCGATTGCACCCTCTTTACGAAGAAGACGAGAGATGACTTGCTTCTAGTACAGATTTACGTTGATGATATTATATTTGGTTCAACTAACGAACTCTTGTGCAGAGAATTTGAAACTATTATGCAGGAGAAGTTCGAAATGAGCGCTATGGGAGAAATGCAGTTTTTCCTCGGCTTACAGGTGGATCAAAGACCCGACGGGATCTTCATTCACCAGACGAAATATGATGCCGACATCTTGAGCCGATTCCAGATGGAGGATTCTAAGCCGATGGATACCCCGATACAACCCAATCACGGGATTGGAGTCGACGCTAAGGGGGAGCTGACAGATCCATTTACATACAGAGCAATCATCGGATCTCTGATGTATTTGACAGCGTCTCGACCAGATATTATGTATGCAACGTGTCTCTGTGCGCGATATCAATCGAAGCCGAAACAAAGTCATCTGACGGCGGTCAAGCGTATCCTTCGATATCTGAAGGGTTGTCCATCAAAAGGACTTTGGTACCCTAATGATGATGATTTTGATTTTATTGCTTTTAGTGATGCAGATTGGGGCGGTTGTGACAAAGACAGCAAATCAACAACAGCCGGTTGCCAGTTTTTAGGGAGCAGGTTAATTACCTGGCAATGCAAGAAACAGACTTCCGTCGCACTATCTACATGTGAAGCAGAGTACATTTCAGCCTCGAGTTGCTGTTCTCAAGTGCTCTGGATCCAACAACAGATGGTCGATTACGGTTTGCAGTTTCTTAAAACCCCTATACACTGTGACAACGAAGCCGCAATTGCTTTAACTAAAAATACTGAAAATCATTCTAAAGCTAAACATATCCGGATTAAATATCATTTTATCCGTGACTGTTATGCTAAGGAATTGATTGACATGGTCAAAATCCATACTGATTACCAACGTGCAGATTTGTTTACAAAAGCTTTTGACAGATCCCGCTTTGAATATCTTTTGAAAGTAAACAATATAAAGGAAAAACAGGACTAATCGGCTCCTCGGTTTATCATTTTTCGTTTTTAGTTTTAGTTTTAAATTTTTGCTAATTGGGAATTTCTCTTTGCTAATTGGGAATTTCTTTTTACTATCATAATCCTCAAAGAAGTTGATGCTTTCGAGGGGGTGTTTAATCCTCAAAGAAGTTGATGCTTTCAAGTGGATTGTTTCTTTCAAATTCTGTTTTATTTTCTTTTTCAGAAAAATTAAAAACCCAAAAATATGTTCTTTATTTTAGGGGGAGTCATTTTATCAGAAAAACCAAAAACATTGAAAAATTTTCAAAATACCTAAAAATTAGAAAAACCCAAAATGATTTCCTGGATAAAAAGAGGAAATGATAGTACATCAGTGGGGATCTGACACAGGCTAAAGAATTGTATAGTTTTAATGAGACGTATGTTGATTACGTGTGATATGCTGATAGGCTTCGTAGACTTTATATTGCGTGCATTAGTGATACAAACATAACAAACTACGCGTTTGTGGATGAACACCTCATGGGCATATGGTCTTAGTACCGTAATTTCGTTTGATAGGGTGTTTGTACAAAACTCGGAGGTTTAGGGTCGTTATGTTATTAGTTGTCTGGGGATAGCCTATCTGATCTTCTGCTGTAAGTCATTACGGACCTAGATCAGACAGGATGTCTTTATAAAAGAGCTTTATGCCAAAACCTAAAGTTACCGAATTGAGGAACTTTCCATGTTATATGATGATCAAAGATTATCTATAATATCGTATTGATCATTGATGCAAGTCATGATTAATATCAGTCCTCAACCTGGTATGGTGCATATGTTACTTTGCTGCATTAATTTGCTGACCTGTATACCTCTATGCATTATATCTTGTACAATTACAGACGACGAAAGCATAATCACGCTTTACAATGAGTCTTTGTGCAGATTACTTCTTGATACGGGAGTATGTCGTGTGTGTGGGAACCACAATGTGTTAGTCTAATACATCTAATTCGTATCATTTTAAAGCATTGCGTAATTGTTTGCATGTGAGCTTATGTGGACAACAATATCAGCAATTGCCGTGTCACATATTGTTTCTAATGATAATATTGAACCAGATCAACGCTGTGTTCAGATTTCTCAGAAAACTGATATGATCCTCTTACCGGAAATCACAAAATGTTTACTGCTTTCATTTACTTTGATGCATTTTACTTTGTTGCATTTTACTTTTATTGTCAAAAATTTACAAAATCCAAAAAGATTTTAGGTGTGTTTTGATATAAATTTCAGAAAATCCAAAAGATTTGCATTTCTGCTTTATTTTTGATATCCGGGGATGCTTGATGGTCAATTTCTGAGATTTGATAACACCATCTGGTCTTTGTAACATTCAAAATGTGAAAATTTGAGTTTTGGAAGCATAACGGATTGAAAAATGTTGAACGGGATTCGAATTCGTGATTTGGCGAAATTTTCTGATTTTTCCATTTCACATTCGCCCCTTAATTGGGTCGAATGTGGAAAAATCATCTCATTCGGCCGTTTTTATTTTGGGCGAAGGTGGATTTTTCACTTCCGGGTGTGATTTCCATTTCCGGGTACCAGGTTTCACCTTCGGGTCTTCAAAAAGGGGCGAAGGTGGTCTACTTCTACATTCGTGTCTTTCATTAGGGGCGAATGTGGATTTTACTCACATTCGTCCACTTGAACCGGTCGAACGTGGAACCCTATAAATACATCAGTCACCTTCGAGTTCTTCATTCTGATATTTTTCAAATTTTCTGTCATAACAAGACCTTGTTGCTTGTGTTTTTTACGACTCACTGATTTGTTCCCTTGATATTGCTGATCATTTTAAGCGTAATCTTGCAGGTAATGGACTTCGTAACAGTTCTGAATCATCGATTCAAGAACACGACCTAGGGTTTCATAACTGGGGATTTTTGATGTTTATTAATGATTGTTTTTGATTGCCGAGCATTTAACATAGGTTTTAGGGGGAGAGTATGGAAGGAATTAGGATAATAACATGATTAGATGACAGTTTTGATCGATTGAACACATAGAACCCTAATTCCATTTGAAAACCTATGTGAAATGATTAATTGACAAAATTGATTGTAAATGAGTGTTAGTCGGCCTTGTTAGTATGTTTTAGAATCAAAATTACGGATTAAAACTAAACATGGCAAAATTTTAAATTTTTGGGGGAAAACTTTCCACCTTCGGTTGGTTAAACCGGGCGAAAGTGGAACGGGTGGACGAAGGTGGAACAAATGTGGACGAATGTGACTTTTATTAAGAACTTTTTCATTTTCGACCATAATTATCTACCTTCGACCACAAAATCTCACATTCGGCCAATCCAAAAGGGGCGAATGTGCAGAACAGTTTTGACCAAAATTTTTATAATTTGTCGTTTTTGTGTTTTGACGCGTTTTATTGATTTTTTTTTGTGTGCAGATGGCTGAACAACCAGAGAATATTGAAGCTCCAGCAGTGAACGTTGAGACTCCAGCAGAGATTGCAGTTCAAGAATCAGTACCAGTAGCAGAAACATCTACTCCAAGCAGTTGGCCTTTCGAAAGATCGCACAACTGTTGCGCGTATTTAGGAGACGTGGAGAAGAACACGGAGTTTACTGGCATTATTGAATTTCTGAAGAGAAGCAGAATTGTACATGCTCTAGCCACACCAACCATCATCTACAAAGACATAATAGAAGATTTTTACCAGAACGCTAAGTATGATTACTGGGATAATCAAACTATCATCAAGAGCAAGATTCAGGAGATAGATATGTTCTTGACTGAAGCCGACATTCGGGAAGCTTTACAGATTAAGTTCGAAGATAGAGAAGATCCCAGGGAATTATCTTGGACAGAACAGAAGGCGTGTTTCTTAAGGATGAAATACAAAGGTCCTATCACTGACGGATCGATGTATAAAGGGAAGCTGGGAGTGCAGTACAAGTACTTTGCACATGTTCTGATCCATGTTTTTGGTTGTGTTAGTGGTGGTTATGACGTGATGAGAAAGAGTTTGAGCTCATTAATGGTTGCGTTGACACTCAACAAACCATTTAATGTTTCTGGAATGATTCTTGACCACATGTTGGAGATGCTGAGGGGAATAAAGTTTAAGAAGTTCATGTTGTATCCAAGGTTTCTAATGATGATCTTTGATTACAAGTATCCAATGCTGAAGAAGGATCCGACAATGATTCTAGGGCAAGATCACATGAATATTAGAACCTTGATGAGGATGAAAGGTTATAAGGGTGTAGCTGATAATGAGAAACCACCCAATAGGAGATTGTTTGGCGCTTTGGCTCGTCCGGATTACACTGATCCAGGCAAGAACAAAGCAAGACATGATGATAGTGACTCAGACAACGACGATCCCTTAGTGTATGCTGATTCAAGCACTAAGCGGAAGCGTCAAGTAGTCAATCCTGGAACCAAAGGGAAGGGCAAAGGAAAGGCTATTGATCAGGGAAGCACAAAGCAACAGGCTGCTAGAAAGAAATCGACGGCAAAGAAAGGTTCGGGTTTGGTGGATGAAGAGTCTGTGGATTCGGAAGAGACTGAGGTTGATGAACAGTGGGATTCTGATGACGAGAACGTAAGGACCACCAAACGTAAGGCCACTATGGTTGGTGAGTCTGAATTATTGAACCAGTCGATAGAAGAGTCTGAGAGGAGAAGGAAATCAGTTGAAGATGAAGGTTTGGGAGTTGATTTAGCTGAGCTGAGTGTTGGTGAAACTGTAGTTGTTAATTTGCCAAAGAAGACTAAGAAACAAAAGACTATGGCAAAGAAGTCTAGTGTGAAAGAACTGAGAGAAAAAGAATTGGCTCAGTTGTTGAAGGGTAAGAGATTGCCTGATGCTGGAACACCTTCCAAATTATCTTCACCAGTTGCTAAGAAGCAAAAGAAAGGAAAGGAGGCAGAGACTTTACCAATCGATCAGTTTAATATCGATATGGATAAAGTGCTCGATATGTTTAGGAAGCCTCAAAAGGAAAAAGCTGTTGAAGTTGAGCCCTCCAGATCAAAGTCAAAGAAAATGACTGTTGATGATGATGTTATGAAACAAGTCAACAAGAAGATGGAGGATATGATGAAAATGCTGATTGCTCAACAAGCTGAAATCACTAAGTTCAAGCAGAATGAGGAGAAGATGCTCCAAATAGTAGTTGCTTCGAAATCGAATCAGGATGATATTAATGAAAAGATTCAGATGTTAGAAGCTAAGAATGAGAAGCTTGAGAGGAGATGTGATAGAAACAAGAACAAGATCAAACTGATCAAGGCTGACAACAAAGAATTGAAGAAGGAAAACAAACGCCTGTGTGGTTTGATTGAAGAGTTGTATAGCAGAGCACCCCAGTTGAAAGAGGGTGAAGAAGATGAAGAAGAAGATGAGCAGAAAGTTGATTATGAATATTCTGACTCTGAGAAAGAAGATGATGATGATGAGGATGATGATGGTTCGGATAAAAGTGATGATGACAATAATGATGATGATGATGACAATGATGATGATGATGATGATGCTGAGGGTACAGGGAAGAAGAAGGGTGATGAGTTTAGCAGTGGAAGTGATCATGATGGAGGAGATAATACTTCTAAGTATAGTTATGAGAAGAGAACACCGCAGAAGAAGAAGGATACTGGAGAATCGAGTTCCAAGAAGAAAGGAGGGAATGTAGATTCGGATGAAAGTATCTTTTGGAACGAAAAGGTGAGATCTCTTTCTGATGATGCTAAACTGATATACAAGAACATGTTGGAGAAGAGGGAGTGGACCATTGAGTTCACTGGATGCTTCGCTGAAATATTCCAGACTGATGATTTGAGATACGAGCTGGAATATGAAGATCCAGATCTTGAAGAAGGGGAACTACCTGCATCTGTGGCGAAAGAAATTTTAGATGGTCTTGCACAGAGGGTAGGTAAGACGTTTGAGGAGTTCATGATGGATGAATCGATTCCTGATATTCCTGAAAAGGATATGGGAAGTCATTCAGATGATGTACAGACTCCAGAAAACAATGAAGTTGAGATTGAAGATATTACTCATGAAGAATTTCCCCAGTATTTCAGAAAAGAAGATGAGAATGAAGTATTTCCTGACTTCACAGAGATACCAAACAAGTCAGCGAAACAGAAAGCGAAGAAAAGAAGCGAAGAGTTTGTTGAGAAGGTGTTTGGTGATGAAAAGAAAGATTCTTCTAACCAGTCTGATGAGTTGAAGAATTATCTGAAGAAGTTGAGGGAGATGGATGAGAACCGACCCAAACCTGAAGCTCAAGGTAATTTCTATCGATTTCATAATGCCAAATTCAAAGGCAGAGCTCTCGGGTGGACTTATCTTGGCAGACTGAAGTGTATTGCTGCGAAATGGGAAACCGGAATTCTGTATTTTAACAGATTCTGTGATTTGCTTACTCTACCGTACTGGGCGGTGAGAGATTTATGCAGATTCCCAATGTCAGGTGCCGAGGTAAATGGATCACATGTCGGTTGGTGCGCGGACAAATTAGTTTGGGAGAGTCGCACAAGATGGAACAGGTTTAAGCCTCAATATCCCCGCAGAAAAGTTCATAGGGATATTGATCCTCAAACCAATATGAAGCGTGTGACTTTAATCTACAAAGCACCAAATGTGATGAGAAAGATACCATTGATGCCAATGCCACAGCATTTCAGTGCTGATTTCATATTCTGGTATTACGATTGGAGGAAGGCAGAAGTAGTGATTGTGTTGAGGGATGGAAAGGACAAATACAAGCATGTTCATGTATTTGATCCTATGTGGCTGATAAACTACACTTTCGAAGACATCATCATGTTGTTCTTTAATCCGATCTATTATGAACCAAATGATTTTGCTCAAGCGAGGAAGTACACTCAAGTTGTGGGAGTTTGTTTTGCATACGACATTAATGCAGGAAGCAACTTGGAGGGTAAACTTGGCAAGACTGTGAAGATCGCCAATGTGTCAAAGCCTGTGAAGAAAACATTCGAGCCGCCAATGACTGATGAGCAAAAGAAGCAGCTCAGAATAAAACTGATGAACAAGACGATGGATTATCAGAGTAGACTATCCAATCAATAGTCGAGGGGGAGTTTGTAGATGCATTTTGCGACTAAGGATTGGATATACTATAATTAACACATGTTAGTGGATGGCCGAAGGTAGTTTAATATGGGCGAATGAAGATTAAGACTGGGCGAAGGTGAAGATAAACGGGCGAAGGTAGAACTGAAGTGGACGAAGGAAGACAGGACATGGAATGAAGACACATTCGACCACTCTTAGTGGGCGAATGTGGAAATTGCACCCATTCGACCTATAGAAAGGGGCGAATGTGCAGAGTCTATAAATAGTTTTTGAGTTTTTGATTATGTAAGAGTGTTATCATTTGTGTCCAGGTTCAGTTCAGGTTTAGGAGTGTTTTTGAGAAAGTGTCTTTGTGATTCTAGATTAACATAAACAGTGTAAATGCTTATTGATTGAAAGTTAATCTATGAAAATGATGTTGAAAATGATCTTGATTGTGTCGTGATTAGCATCTTATCAATTTGTTCAGATCTAGGGTTTCCGCACCTAGATTTGTGACTTGTATGATCATAAAATCCTGTTTTAGATAAAATCCAACGCTCACACGCCTTAACTACCTAATTTAAATTAATTCATATATATACATGTACGGTTCTTTTGCCAGGATGTCGGACGCTGGTAGCATAGCGCCCAGTTACGATAGCAGCTTGCAGATCATTCCCGCACCACCGCCTGAGCCAGTCGAGCTGGTTGTACTTGATGCGGAAGACGACGACGTGGAGATGAACGTCGCGGGAGGTTCAGATGACGATTCGGACGAGACGGATCCTAGCGAGGATCCTGACTGGGCACCCGCCGTGGTCGACGCGCCGCTACCTATTGTACCGGCCGCACCGTTAGCCCCACGCCCCATCCAAGCTATCAGGGACTTCCCTGAGGGCTGTGCCGGACCGTCCCGGCCGATCCCAGCCCAGTCGGAGACAGTAGAGTCTCCGTTCGACCGACAGGCTCACGTTGAGCATGAGCCAGCACCTGTACCACACATCCACATTCCTCCAGGCATGAGACTCATGCCGATCTCCCGTGGGAGGAACCGGTGGATATCTGATGACTCGGACGACGAGTCCGTAGCTTCAGTTGAGCACATGCTGGTACCCGAGATTCCAGCTGTTCAGGAGGAGCCAGTGGCTCCAATGATAGAGGACGCACCTGCTGACCCCATAGCCCCACCAGCACCACTTGAGCCCGCACCTCAGGAGGGGCCAGCCGTAGCAGCACATGTACTCGAGGGTAGCCCCGCCGATAGCTCTGAGCTACGCAGGGCAGGCATGGCAGCCTTTGCCACCGCGAGCCCTCCTACCCCCACTGTTGTGGTATCCACTCCAGAGTGGGCCACTGTTTCGGAGCCTCTAGTAGCCCCATTAGCCGAGCCTATGCCACCACCCCCAGTAGCCATGACTTTACCGATCCCCACCCTTCCCAGCATGACACCTGCACCGTACCCTCTGGGTGCAGGAGACCCTTACATGATGCCACCCCACTTTACCCTCAGACCACCAGGTTTTACCCCGTTACTACCACACATACCGATACCAGCCCCCTTTGGGCCATTCCCATCCGCACACCCAGATATACCCGGACCATCCCAGCCACCTAGGATGACACCCTTGTCTGGACCAGCATGGTCCACTGCCATCACCTTAGAGCGGGACTTTTAGACTCTCGCTGACACGGTGCAGCGCACCGTAACACAGGTAGAGCAGCAGACCCGTCTGATGTGGACGAGGATGATAGATGCACGGGATGCTTTGGCGCATTACGCGGAGGAGTTACTGAGCCTGGACGCTCAGTGTGGTATTACAGGGGATGCGCATTTTGCGCATCGATAGTTCTTGTATGAGCGTATCATGACGATCAGCATGACGATCAGTACGCATGCACCGCAGTACCAGTATCCGCCACCACCGCCACAGTGAGGATGTATCAGGGATGCACAGAAGAATCACCAGCTTATGTACATAGTAGCAGCAGTATGGTAGTACAGCACGGGTTATGACACTCGTCTGCATTTTGCCTAGCCGTACGGGTATTACGGCACATGATATGATGTTTTATTTATTTCAAAAACAATGTATTGTATGAGAGATGTATTCTCCATTTTGTTATTATGAACAAGCATTGTACTAGTATTATTGAAATTAATGAAAAATCTTATTATTATGGTGAAATATGTTGTTGCCTATGATTATTATTGCTTACTCCATATGTTGTGGTTTGTGTATTTGTGTGGTGATGTTGTGTTGATTACTATTTATTTCTGTATGATGTGTTGGTATGTTGTGTGATGACATGATGTTGATTATTGTGTTCATATTCTGGTTTGTTATTTAAGCCTTATATTGTATAAATGTTTGCCAAATTAACCTTTGATAATTATTATTGAAGAGAAATGGCACCGGCCACTAGAAGCAACAGCGGTGCAGACGGACTGCCCGCAACACCAGCCGAACTTGAGACCATGATTTCTGAACGCATAGCCCGCGCGATCGCGGAGCACGAAGCTGCTCGCTCCGAACGATCACGTGATTTGACTGGGAGTGACCGACAAGAAACCTCCCCCACTGGTAAGAAGTTGAAAATAATTGAAAAAGCGATGGGAGAATATCCTGAAACTCCTATCCCATAATAACATACAACTTTATTGATGCAGAAACGGCCTCACGAGAGCGTGGCTGCACCTTCAAAGCCTTCCTAGACTGCAAGCCGATCAATTTCAACGGCACAGAAGGATCAGTCGGTCTGGTCAAGTGGTTTGAAAAGACCGAAGCAGTCATTCGTATCAGTGGGTGTACCCCACGTCAGTCGGTTATGTACTCCACCAATTTGTTCTTGGACCAAGCACTGACGTGGTGGAATGGTCAAGTGTAGTCTTTGGGTGATGACACTGCTTACTCCCTGTCGTGGACAGAACTGAAGGAACTTATGATTGCTGAGTACCGCCCGGCGAGCGAGGTACAGAAACTGGAAACTGAGTTCTGGAACCTCACTATGATGGGAGCAGACGTTACTGGTTACACGTCTCGATTCCATGATCTTGCCAGACTAGTGCCACGATTGGTCACCCCTGAAAACAACAAAATTGAGCGTTATTTGTTCGGCTTAGCACCGCAAATACGCAGCATGGTCACTGCTTCTAAACCGACGACCATGCGCGCAGCCATTGATCTTGCGCTAAGCCTCACCGAAGATGCTATACGCATGGGTACACTGATCCGACAAGTTTCGGGATTGAAAATTTCTGAGGCAAGCAGTGTAGAAGCCAAGAATCAGGGATCAAACTCAGCTGTTGTGTCGAACGACCAGGGTAACAAGCCAAGGTTTGGGAAAAGGAAGCGGGATGAAGGAAAAAGGGACCGAGCGTCGGGTAGCTCAAACAAGAAGGGAAAGGGATATGTTGCCACGGGACGTGGTAATGGTAACAAACAGGGAAATCAGGGGAGAAATAATGGGTTGACATGTGGAAAGTGCCACCGCACAGGGCACAAGACTGAAGAATGCCGTTCTGGAGCACCGAAAAATGGAGGGGCTAGACCATGCTTTGCATGCGGGTCGCTAGATCATTGGAAGAAGGATTGCCCCAAGATCAACAACCAGGCCCGCGGGCGGGCATTTGTGATTGGAGTCGGTGATGCACGGCAAGACCCCAACGTGGTCATTGGTACGTTTCCTCTTAATGGTCATTATGCCTCTGTATTATTTGATACCGGTGCTGACTTTAGCTTCGTATCCATTGAGTTTAAAAGGCTACTTGGACTAAAAACTAGCAAACTAGATACACCCTACTCTATAGAACTGGCTAATGGTAAAACTATTGAAACGAGAGAGGTAGCAAAAGATTGTAAGTTAGAACTCTGTGGGCACGAGTTTGGGATTGATCAATTGCCGGTCGTATTGGGAAGTTTTGACATCGTTGTCGGCATGGACTGGTTGTCCGCGCACCGTGCCATTGTGGTTTGCAACGATAAAGTTATTCAAATCCCCCTCACAAGCGGTGAAACTCTCTCAATTCAAGGAGAAAGACACGGGACGCCACTAAGGATTATTTCGAGCATGAAGGCTCGTAAGTGTCTAAGAAAAGGGCTTGTCGCATTCTTGGCACACGTAGTGGACAAGAAGGCTGACGAGCGAAAGTTGGAAGACATTCCAGTAGCTAGAGACTTTCCGGATGTATTTCCAGAAGATTTGTCGGGGTTGCCGCCACCTCGACAAGTCGAGTTCCGCATCGACCTCATTCCTGGAGCTGCTCCTGTGGCACGATCGCCGTACCGCCTAGCTCCATCAGAGATGCAGGAACTGTCCAGCCAACTACAAGAATTATTGGACAAAGGTTTTATAAGACCGAGTTTCTCACCTTGGGGAGCTCCCATCTTATTTGTGAAAAAGAAGGATGGCACATTTCGCATGTGCATCGACTACCGAGAGCTGAACAAGCTAACCATCAAGAATCGCTATCCTCTCCCCAGGATCGACGATTTATTTGATCAGCTCCAAGGTTCCAGCTATTACTCCAAAATCGATTTGAGGTCTGGCTATCACCAGTTGCGTATACAAGAAGAAGATGTACCAAAAACGGCCTTCAGAACCCGGTATGGACACTATGAATTTTTGGTAATGCCGTTCGGCTTAACCAACGCACCAGCGGTTTTCATGGACCTAATGAACCGCGTGTGTAAGCCATACCTGGACAAATTCGTCATCGTCTTCATTGACGATATTTTGATCTATTCACGCACGAAAGAAGACCACGAGAATCACCTTCGGTTAATTCTTGAAGTAATACGCAAAGAGAAGCTCTACGCTAAATTCTCGAAGTGTGACTTTTGGATTCGAGAAGTTCACTTTTTAGGCCACGTGGTAAACGAGAAGGGCATACACGTCGATCCCGCCAAGATCGAGGCAATTAAAAATTGGGAAGCCCCTCGAACTCCCACCGAAGTACGACAATTTCTAGGCCTCGCGGGTTATTACAGAAGGTTCATCGAGAACTTTTCAAAGATAGCACAAGCTTTAACCATGTTAACCCAAAAGGATAAGAAATTCGAGTGGACGGAAAAGCAAGAGGCAGCATTCCAATTACTAAAAGAAAAGTTATGCGGCGCTCCGATACTATCACTCCCCGATGGTACGGAAGACTTTGTGGTTTACTGTGATGCCTCACATCAAGGTTTGGGTTGCGTATTGATGCAGCGAGAAAAAGTAATAGCATACGCTTCCAGGCAACTGAAAATCCATGAGAAGAACTACACTACACACGATTTGGAATTAGGTGCAGTGGTGTTCGCTCTCAAGATATGGAGGCACTATTTGTACGGAACCAAGTGCACGAATTTCACGGATCATAAGAGTTTGCAACACATCTTTGATCAGAAGGATTTGAACATGCGACAACGGCGATGGGTCGAATTATTAAACGATTACGATTGTGAGATAAAGTACCATCCCGGTAAGGCGAACGTCGTAGCCGACGCCTTGAGTCGCAAGGAACGGGTTAAACCATTGCGTGTTCGAGCTTTGGGTCTGACTATCCACACGAATCTGACTGAACGAATTCGTGAAGCTCAAGTTAACGCCCTTAAACCCGAGAATATCAAAGGTGAAAGGTTACGAAAGATGGTTGATTCACTGGAACCAAAAGCGGACCAGACACTGTATTTCATGAATAGAATTTGGGTCCCAGTATATGGTGGATTGCGTGAGCTAGTATTGGCCGAAGCTCACAGTTCTAGATATTCGGTTCACCCTGGTGCAGACAAGATGTTCCACGATTTGAAGGAACTTTATTGGTGGCCGAATTTCAAAAGGGATATAGCAGCCTATGTGGCGCGATGTTTGACTTGCGCAAAGGTCAAGGCTGAGCACCAGAAACCTTCCGGTTTGCTTCAGCAACCAGAAATACCGGAATGGAAATGGGAACGAATTACCATGGATTTCATTACGAAGTTACCTAAGACAACAAGCGGCCATGACATGATTTGGGTAATCGTAGATCGATTGACAAAGTCTGCACACTTCCTTCCGATTCGCGAAACGGACAGGTTGGAGAAACTGACCCGTTTATACATTAAGGAAGTGGTGTCTAAACACGGCGTACCTGTTTCTATCATCTCCGATCGGGATAGTCGTTTCACCTCGGTACTCGCCTCGACATGAGTACCGCATATCACCCCCAAACGGATGGTCAAAGTGAACGAACCATCCAGACCTTGGAGGATATGTTACGGGCATGCGCGATTGATTTCGGAGGTAATTGGGATACGCACTTGCCATTGGTAGAATTTTCTTATAACAACAGTTATCATACGAGCATTCAAGCCGCACCGTTTGAAGCTCTATATGGGCGCAAGTGCCGATCGCCATTATGCTGGGCGGAAGTTGGAGAAAAACAACTCACCGGGCCCGAAATTGTTCAAGAGACCACGGATAAGGTCTTTTTGATAAAGGAACGCCTCAAAGCGGCCCGGGACCGCCAGAAAAGCTATGCTGATATGAGGCGAAAGCCTTTAGAGTTTCAAGTCGGAGACAGGGTCCTACTGAAAGTGTCACCTTGGAAAGGTGTCGCGCGCTTTGGAAAGCGCGGAAAGCTGAACCCACGATATATTTGACCGTTCGAAGTCTTGTCCAGGGTAGGCACAGTGGCATACAAGCTCAAGTTGCCTCAAGAGCTTAGTGGAATACACGACACGTTTCATGTGTCAAATTTGAAAAAGTGCCTATCCGACGAAACTCTCATCATCCCAGCAGACGAAATCCAGATTGACGACAAGTTACATTTTGTTGAAGAACCAATCGAGGTGACTGATTGGAAGGTCCAAAAACTAAGGCGCAGCAAGATCAGATTGGTCAAAGTGCGCTGGAATGCCAAGCGTGGACCGGAGTTCACGTGGGAAAGGCTGGTGTTGATGCGTTTTGCGACTAAGGATTGGATAAACATAATTAACATGTGTTAGTGATTGGCCGAAGGTAGATATATGGGGCGAATGTAGATATTATGGGCGAAGGTATGTTGAAGTTGGGCGAAGGTAGACTGGATTTGATCAAGATGTACATTCGACCACTAGAAGTGGGCGAATGTGGAAAATGTTCACGTTCGACCAGTGAAAAGGGGCGAACGTGCAGTGTCTATAAATAGATTTTGTGATTTTGATTATGTAATAGAGTTGTCAGTTGTGTGTGTGTTCAGGTCAGGTTCAGAGGTTGTTTTGAGATATTGTGTGTGTGTTCTAGATTAACATAAACTGATTGTAAAGGCTTATTTGAATGAAGTTAATCTATGATATGATGTTGAAAATGATCTTGATTGCGTTTTGATTTGTGTTTTATCAATTTGTTCAGAACTAGGGTTTCCGCACCTGGTTTTGTGACTTGTATGATCGTATAATCCTGTTTTAGCTAAAATCTTTCGCTCACAGCTGGAACGGATGAAGCAAAAATACCCCGCCCTATTCGAGAAGACACCTGTACCGGAGAACTCGAAGTGAATTCCGGGACGGAATTCTCTTAACGAGGGAGAATGTAACAACCGGCAAAAATAAGGTAATTCCGTACAAATTAATTAATATATGATTAACGTAATTAAATGCAATTATGTGTGATTTAATTATCAAAGCCTTAGGAGATAGCAATTTCCAAATAGTGCATAGGAATGCATACGTTTAATGGTAAAACATGATTGGATCATGTGCGAATAAGCTATCCGGTATGGACGTTGGCAATTACCCGGTAATAATTAAATAAACGAAAAGGATCCCGGACACCCAGGATATAAAATAAAGGGTATTTTCATGAAGTATAATAAGTTTTGGAACTCCAAAACCATATGTGAAAACGTCTTGTACAAATCTCCCGGTAACGAATAAAATGCGCGTACCGCACCCGATACGCGTATAACTCATAATTTCACCGGCAAAGGCCTAAATAACCAATCAACGCTTAAATTAGACTATATTTAAGGGTTATTAAAGGTATTTTTAATGCCCGGATAACGCGTGATTAAAACCCGAAAAATACCCGAACGACACCCGAACGACGGGGGATTAAACATAACAAACAATGGGTATATATTTGAAGTTGTGGACCCCACTTAAACCCATCAAAGGGCCGGCCTACATGGCCAAAAGTTATATCCATGCTTTGTGTTTATAATTATAATCTAAAGATCTAGATAAAGCATGCATATGTATAAGACAAAAGGTGTAAGTAAACACAAGTACAAAAGCATGCAATCCTTGTCCCCCTTGTGAAATATTTCGGCCCTAAGGCCACAAAAATCCAAGACAAACTTAGCTAATCATCACACTAGTATGCATGCATGGGTGAGAGGTCTTGTATAAAATCCAAGTATAAGATTAAGTGTAATTATCAAAGATTTTGGAAAGATTACAAACTCTCCCTTGTCCCTTCAAAACCCACGGCCACACCACTATTCCCACACCCATCCAAGATCATTTTTGTACTCCATAAATCTCTTGAATCTTTAGTAATAATCACAAGATCCATGGAAGATTACATGTGATAAGGCTATAAATAACATGTGTTAGAGATTTGGATATCAAAGCAAACCAACTCCTCTTCTTCTTGTTCCTTGGCCGTGAGCTTCCCACCCTCCATACACATCATTCTTTCAAGTTTTTACATCTCCAAATCACTTAAAACAATCCATCATCCAAACCCCTATTGTGTGTTTCAAGCTTGGAGCTTAACCATTAAGGAAGAACACACTAAACCCCTCTCAAAATCCAAGGTTTTGTCTTCCCTAGCCTTGTGCTAGTAGTAAGCTTCTTAACCTTGTTTTTGATTATTATTATTCATGTATGTGTTCTTAGAAGCAAGTTGTACATGAAGGGTTTAAAAGGTGGTTTGAACATAATCTTTAATAGGTTTTACATGTGTAAAATGGATGATTAAAGATAGGTAAATAAATCATGGATTTGATGATGATAAAGTAATGATCTTGAAAATACATAAAGTTTACACTTAAACTTAGTAGGATGATGTTTTGGTTAAGATTTATGGAATGAACTTGAATATGTTAAAAAGTAGTGTTAATCATCTTAGAATGATCATACAAGGCATAATGTATGGTGGAACATATTAGAAGTTCAAGAATAAAGAAGATGAAAAATTAATGTTACTTAGAAGAATGATATTTTGTTAAAATGGGCAAATACATAAAACACACATACAAGTAGTCTTATATATAGAATATAAGACTAATAAAAGTGTTTTGATACAAAAATAACTTACCAATAAAAGTTGAATCTCCAAAGTCCACTATTTTGAGTGAAAAATGTTAACTTTGGAAGTTAGAGTGGAAAAATGCAACTTTTGAAAGTTAAGGGACTAATCTTGTAACTTTGAAAGTTAGAGGACTAAAATGGATATTTTAGAAACTATTAGTCCAAAAATGCAAGTATGGAAAGTTTGGTGTCAAACATGTAAGTAATAAATTTCTAAGGATGATTTTGGTAAATACTAGTAGATATACTTGGGTATTTTTGTATAAAAGTATATTTTTGAAAGTTATAAAAATATGGATTACATTAACATAAGGATTTTTATAAAATAGAGATTTTATAAAAATATTAAACAAACTTGAGAAACTTATACAAAAATGAATACTTTTATATAAATGGGAATATAAAAGTGTTGGAAACATTTTGTAGTTAAGTTAACAAGTTGGGTTAAAAATACATAAGTATTTTAAACCATCCAAGTAACATGTGAAAAGAGGAAGAAATATGGATAATATTTCTATAAAACACATGTTGGGAAAAACTTGGAAAAATTAACTAATCGAGTTAAGATATCGAACTAAGACGCGTTAACGAACCATACACGGACAAATCATGAGAAAAATGCCATTGCGGCAAGATAAGAAAAATATATATTTTAAGAAGTAAAATATATATACATTATGGGTGAAAACTAATGAACACTTTCCTAAGTGTTAAAAGAATTATTCGTGGGAGAAACACATGACATAAACAAATAAGACGTTAAACAAACGTATATACTTAACAAGAAAAATTACACATTTATATATATGTACGCTCGTCTCGGCAAAATTCTAGTATATCTACTTAATGGGAAAGTAGGTATGTGGGAAGGAAAGCCGCGACGAGAAGACAAAGATATATATATGTGTATGCCGTACCAACGAGATCCTAGTATATTTATTTGAATGGGAAACTAAATATACGGTATGGTGAGTTGAATCGGGCGTTAAGAATATACAATCGAACGACAAGATCTTAGTATATTTGTTTAAATGGGAAAACAAATGTGCGGCAAAGTGAGTCGGGTCGAGGGTTGAAATATATATTATATCGAGCGATGCGATCTTAAGTATAATTATTTAAATGGGAAAATAATTATATGTTAAGTGAAGTCGAGTCGATGATAATAAGATACAAGTTAAGGAAATATTAACAAGAGTGATATATAACTTGTAACACAAAGGGTAATCTAACGCCAACGAAACCTAGGATACGCGCTTAATTAAACGGGATTTGGAATAACTTGTGGTCGGGAGTTGGGTGTACAACTTGCCAAGGCACATGCACTATAGGAATAGTGACTTATACGTCTAGGACGTTTGTAGGTGCGAGACCATCTTTGCTATCCGCCTAGTAAGCCAGACAGAGTTTTCAGGTGAGTTTCACGGCCCCATTTTAAACTATTTTTACGTTTTTCGGGGGAAAGATATGTTAGGGAAAATGTTTGACGGATTTGTTACTTGAGGTGTGACCGCCACTCGGGGTTGAGTCCTCGCCTCTATAATCATTTATTCAGGGAAATGAAACCGGAGGAATATTGAATAGTACTATTGGTGCCTGACAAGGCCCACCCCTAATCGATAGCGTCGATTATGCATTAGGTTATGCCTGGGGTGCATATATTCTGAACTTAAGTCGTGGGAAACCGAGTAACGACTTGGAGCGGGGCATATTTATTATATACGTCTTGGTTTGATTATAGTCTCAAGTAGATTTATAGGAATTTGCAACTCCTATATATTGTCATAACATGGTATTTCCCAAGTATTCAAGTTTTGGAAATTAAAAACCTGTGAACTCACCAATATATTTATATTGACGAAACTTTTAAACATATCTTTCAGGTAATTAGATGAAGGAGAACCGGGCAAGCTGGGTCGAGGAATCCTCCAATACGGCGTTAAACATTTTGAGGGGTTTCACCTTTATTTCCCAAGGCTTTGGGATATATTTGAGAAACCTCTATGTTGTCATAAAAACAATCTACTTTTATGTAATATTTGAACAAGATTTGACGTCATAATAAATGACCCATTTTCTTAAATTACTTGTGTTTAGCAATAACCTTGACTTTATGCTTTGAACCGTCGCGCCACGTGTTTCCGCCATTGTCGTGGTGTGACAATTTTTTTTATACGTACAGTATATTGTATACAAATTATGCATTTTTGTTACGTTGAGAGGTTATTTTAAGCTTACATTAAGTTGGCCATACAATATGTGACACCCGGCATATTTGACTTGACATATTTAAACTTATAAGTCTACCTTAGCGGGAAACAGTTTAATTACGTACTTAACTGGGTTAGTCGAGTCGGGGTTTTCTTACGTATTGTCCACGGTTCAATGATCTGGAGGATCATTGGTGTCTTTTACACACACACAAGTCTTGATTCCCGTTGGTGGTGAATTACATAAACTAAGATTAAGCGTTATGCGTAGATTGATTCTTATGTGGTGAATTATATGCAAATACGTGTTTAAATGATACTTGGATGATTGTCCATGCTTATATATTTTAAACATAGATTAGGGTTACATGTTCATGTGTTAGGGTGCGTTAAAATGTGCTAAACACGACAAACTGGAAATCGGGAAAATGGCTCTTTCCTGGTTCGACCATTCGAAGGGTCGAACCTGGCCCTCAGCCTGTTAAAGGTCTCTATTGACCAAATAAAACCACGTTCGAACCATGTAAAGGGTCGAACCTGGCTATCTGTTTTAAAGATGCTACATTCGACCACCCAACTCCACGTTCGCCCACATGAAAGGGTCGAACCTGGACATACTATAAATACCATCCTTAGTCATTTTTCATCATTTCACAAACCCTAAACGCCTCTAAATACTCTCTTTCGACTCTTATCATTGGGGAAAGAGTTTTTGAGCTTATTTTTCATAATCCAACTCTCTAAATCATTACAAGTGAAGATCTAAGGTGTGTTCTTCATTCTAAATCCTTTTTAAACAATTTTGATTTGTTTTCATTTAAACCCTAAGAGTCCAGATCTGATCTCAACATGTTTTATGGATAAAAACCTTCATAATATCTTTCTAAATAAAATCTATTCATAAACAATGAGTGTTATAGAAATTAACATGTGTTAATGTGGTGTTATGTATTGTTTGATGATTACTTGTTGTATAGATGTTATAACAACGATCTAGGACTGTTATTGATGATGAGTTATGATTGAAACAGGTTACAATTGATTATTAATGATGTTTTGTTCATTATGGGGGTTTTGGGTTAGATCTAGGACTTGTTCTTGATGATAGTGATAAGGATATGATAGGGGGTTTCTTGTTCATGATAATCTGAGTATGTTAATTTGATTATTGATTGATTTCAGGAAGTTTCCTAATTGGGTAAAGATTGCATGCATTAGATGTGACATCTCCATAATTTACTATTTTGGGAAACTGGTAAAACGACTAGATTTTGGGGTAAAATCAGTAGGGTTTCGTGGGGATATGTTAATGATAGTTGACTGCTGTAACTCATGATGTTTCGTGATGTTTCCGGATGTTTTTGATGCGTTTTTGGGAGAATTAGTTGACAGGGTCGAAGGTGGGTCTCCAGGGTCGAACCTGGATTCTGATAGTCGAACCTGCACTAAATGGTCGAACTTGTCTTGAAACTGGTCGAAGGTGGAAGAAAAGGGGCAAATGTGGAAGTGAAAAACCACAATTGACCCTATGTTTTCCAAAATGAGATTTTTGATACAAACTACGTGTTTTATGCTTGAACCTTGTGTGTAATCTATGTGTACTTGATTAGCTCGTGTAATGGGTCACCAACGGGATGTCGGGTCAGTCTAGTGTGTTGGTTAAAATGTCAAACATGTTTTCAAACTTACTTAATCATGATCTGGACAATTGGGGACTAGTTAGCCTTGGGGTTATTAGTCACAACTCTTATACAACCTTTATTGATAGATCGCCGGTATTTGGGATCATCAAGACTTGTCTTAATTCTTGTTTTGGTAACGCAAACTAAGGTGAGTGTCACAACCCCATTCTTTACTGTTTTTGGAACATTCTGGGGGAGAGACATGCGGTAAAACTTTCTAACTTTTAAACCAACATATTACATGATACCTCATGGATACTTAGTGACCTTTACTTTCATCATTAAAGTCCTCGCATGTCTTAGTGAACCATCAATATGTGGGTACATAGCGGGGAAGGTGTGAATAGATCTATTGGGCTTGACTAGCCCCACTCGGGCCGACTGGAGGTCGGTGGCGGGTGCATATTTGTCCTATATCTTACGGCACCGGGTGATGAACCGGTGACGGGTTTGAGGTATTCTTATCTTGTCAGCAGTGGTTCACGACACTATAGTATCATGTAACGATGTCTAGCTAGCATCAGGTATAGATGTAAGGATTGTTGGGTTTGGTTTACTTATGATAAACTTTTACAAACTATATCTCTGTGACTCACCGACACTTTATGTGTTGTCTAACTTCGCATGTTTTCTCAGGTCGCTATGGTAGCAGGGAGTCTTAGGCGCACTGGAGTCGCACTGCGTCTAGTCTTGCATACATAAGCAAATCGGGTTGTGTTTGCATTCATATTTTGACATTGGTTTTGTAAACATTAAATTTTGCTTCCACTGTCGATTTCTACTTTACTTATAAACTGCGTGGTTGGTATTTCTACGTAACTTTTAATGCATATAGATGTCGTTTATTGTGACCGTTGTCTTGGATCCTGGTATGTCACGCGCCTCGCGGTAAAACCCCGCAAGTGGAATTTGAAGGTGTGACACAATAAATTTAAAACAAAACGTAAATACAACAACATTACATTATGGTATTCATTACTTTATATTAATGTGTAAAAAAATTATTATTATTATTATTATATATATATAAGTATAATTTGATTTTAAAATAACATAGTATCATACATTATACACAATATTATTTAGGCATGCTAAATTAAGTTTCTAAATTAATTTAATTGTACATACTAAAATATAAACCCATAACTAATAACAACATAAATTGAAATATATAACAACAGTAAAAAACAAGTAAGATAGACTTCTAATATAGGATGTTCAGTAAAATTATCAGTTTTTTACATATTATCCAGGACTTCTTTACGCACTTGTACTTTTAAATTGCATTTGTTAATTAGCATATAAACACAACTGGCCAACATATGTAACAATAGTCAACCATATCCTATATTAAAATTTGTATTGCATATCCAACCAAACTCACATAACATACTAACATTAAAAGGTTCCAAATAAAACACATACATTACAACTCATTTAACAAACATGCATGATAAACGATAACAAAACTGAATTTAAAATAAACAGACTGGGACAACTCTGTTACGAGAGCGAATTCCAACTCGTGGAATGTTGAAGTTCTTAAAAAAAGAATCCAGAGAGTCAGCAGTATCATCCAAGTCATCTTCAAAATCCTCATTTATATTGTGTTCCAATATAACTTCAGGCATATCATCGTCAACATTCATGAAATATATATCATCTCCAAAATTGCTTTCCACAACCGATACACGTTGTTCATTGTCACTTTTCAAGATATCCAACTGGGATAAAAAAAATAACTTAATTATATATAATATAAATTTAAATGTTTTTCACATAATTATTAAGACATGCCACATCTATAAACTCCGATGCCAAGGGTGATTCACACGTACTAAAATTCTCTCTAAAATCAGTAACATCCGCATTAACAGCATCAACCTGTAGCAAGAAAAAATAAAAAAATAACATACTAAATAAATTGCAAGTATACAACTAAGTTATATGGTAATTTAAGAACCTTTGCTTCAAAAGTATCCTTTTCAACATTCGGAATTGAGTCCACCTTCAATTGAAAGTATAAATAAATTAACGTAAATGTAACTTTATGTAATAACAACTAACATATAACATTACTTACTTCTGGTAGCTTGTGATGATGCTCATCTTCTTCAATTGTTTGATTGATCTCATGAACATGTACTGACTTTTCAGTCTCTTCAACCATTGCCTGTGAATTCAAGATGGAATAATATATTATGAAGTGGTTAAAATATAAAAACAAAATTAGCATACAAAGACAAAAGGAAGAAAAATGTATCATCGTTTTGATTGTGATTTTCACCATTTGTTTTGAATGTTGGGATATGAGAAACAACTCCGTATTGTGATAACAAACAAAGATATCAGTTTTTTGCTAACCCCACGTTCACCTTAAATAAACATACATAGACAACTTCCTAGACACTTTCTTATTATTTTTATTAATATATATATTTTATTTTGTTTATATTCACTTAAATAATAATAATAAACTTTAATTCCTTAATTTTTAACAAAGACATAAATGAACAGTCAGTAGTTCCAAATAAATGATGAATCAGTAGATAACTCACTTAAAAATTTCATTCAGATGTTAAAAAATACTATAAAATTAACTGAATTAAAAAACAACTTAAATGTGCTGTTTATTTGTACACCAATTAGGCCAAATCTATATTTCCATTTTTTTAAAATGTCTGTACATTATACCAATTTTAAAAAAACATTAACGTCAGTTTCTTATTATATATTTTTTAATATATATATTTTATTTTTTATATACTAACTTAAATAATAATATACTTTTAAGTCCTTAAATTTTAACGAAGACATAATTGATCAATCAGTATATTCAAATAACTGGTGAATCAGTAGCTACTCACTTAAAATGTCAATCAGATGTTAAAAAATACTCTGTAATTAACTGAGTTAAAAAAACAATTTAAATGTGTTTTATATTTGTACACCAATTACGACAAATGTATATTTTCAAAATATTAAAATGTATGTACAATTATACCCATTTTAAAAAAAAAACATTAAGCTCAATAACCATAAAATATAACAAAATACATGAAACATAAATTGGCATAATACTAAAAAAAACTAAAAAATTTAACATTGTTTACAAACAACCTAATAAAACATCGCCAACAATATAAAGTATATAACATCTTGATATAAGCATCAACAAATACAAACGTCAATGTTTAGTTATGATTAAAAACCCAGCTGCTTCATCAAACTTGAAACGACATGAATCACCAATTTTTAAGCCTTTTTGATGGAATGAAGTCTGTCCATCCACGAATAGCTAAATTAATGATAAATTTGTTAAAGTTAATTATTTTACCCAAATTATATACTTTTTTTTTATAAATATGTTGCAATGATCGTGTGAACACATCTATGTGTTGACGATATCTTTATTAACTAAATTTTAACTCATGTTAACTTATATGGATATTAAGTAAAACATAAAACTTATATGATTCAATTTAGCATCACAAAACATAAAAAAAACATTTATTACCGATTTTATATGATGAGTTTTGAGAATTCAAGAATATATGAAATTGGTGTGAAGCACAATACTCTATGTAGGAGAATACTGGTATAGAGATTAGATTTTAGAGATAGATAATAGCTTCATTCGTATCATATAAGTGAAAAAAATAATTAAGTGAACAAAATGGCCGACGGATTGTACATGAAGACCTAAAAAAACACCAAATTTACATATAACAAAAATAATATAAACCCAAAGTACCACAAATTTTAGAAACTAAACATAGTATGATAGTTGATCTACTTATTTATAAAGTTAACATCCTTATCAGCTAGAAGATCAACATCAATGACATCAGTCCATTTCCAAGTAGCCAAGTTTTCCATCCGTTTGTTGAATAAGTGAAACGTACGGATCTAAACAAAATTTTATATATATATATATGTATATGTATATATATAAGTAAGTAAACAATTTAACAAATAAAATCAATAATTTAAGATTAAAGAAACATATACTTATAAGTCACACCACAACCTTTTCGTAGCATGAACTTCAAGGAAACAATGATGTGCCATAAGCGAATTGCGTTTCATTTGAAGAACCACTAACATTTTGACAAGTGTAAACCTGATAATAATTAGGTTATATAAATAAGTTTACATTATATAATCCACACCATATGCTATATGTTATTCTATATTATTAATAATAAACATAACTTATCATCGGTAGATTTACCAAATGTCAAATACGGATCTATGCTATCATACTTGGATTGGTTAAAATCCACTTCAAGGTCATATAAGCCGTTTCTGAAGTCAAACTGATACAAATCAAACATGACAAAACATTAACCATTCAGCAAAGTATAAATATATATTAAGCCTCAAATATTATAAAAAAACGAAAAGACTTACAAATGAATCAAAATCCCCATCAAATACATCTTCTATCACGAGCTTCCTTTTTTTAGACATTTCACTACCACCACCATCATATATACTCTTATCATAAACTTTTGAATTTTGAATTGTTAAAGAACATCCATTTGAAACGATATCCCCAGCATCAGACGTAATCTGTGAAGATGAATAAACGATGTATATAATATACGTACTACACATATATGAGCGTATCATAGAATACTAATAACACTATTAACACATTTAACTCAGTCACGTAACATACAACATGCATGCATGAAATAAATGTTACCTTAAACCGTTAATTATTTGGTTTATGTGAATCAATAAACAGTTTATCATTTTTCAGATCCGACTGATCACGAATGACACTCGTACCAAGAGAATTCAACCACAACATCTGAAAGAAACTATACTTCCTACTATTACCTTCAAACGTATAAAATATTAAGTGACATGTGAGTATATATAAAGTCAGACAAAAAAGCCAAAATATTAAAAAATCAAAAACAAACAAACACAAAAAACAGTTAAGTAATCCTGATTTTAAGCCAACTACACATTTGAAACATGGGTAGTTATAATAATCCGTGATGTGTTACGATTTAGTGGGTTGTTATTATTTAAAAAACTAATACATTCACATAACGAAATTTTTGAATTCAAATTATGTGACTTGGATAATATGTAGCGAAAACAAAATATATAAAAATAAAAATAAAAAAAAAGTTAATAATAATAATAATAATAATAACAAATTAAATCAAATAAATAAATAAAAGAAAAGTAAGACTATACATAACATATGATATGATATAAAAGGTATTGATTATATGCAATAACTACTGATAGAAATAATAATCAGAAGATACAAATATGTTGATAAACATATTCCCATCAGTTGTTCATAAACTATGAATATAATACGATAACTACTGTTTAACAAATATGTTTCATCAGCAGTTTGTCCATATGGTTTACCAGAATTTTTTTACAATACACAAGTTTGACATAGGCCGGTTATAAACTTCAGTAAGAACATAACAATTACCTTAAACATCGAATACAATTAAAGTTTGGAATTGACATCCACAACAACCATGATGCCCTGCATAAGATGCATTAAATAAATAACTGATGAATATACAATTAAATCCTAATAAATAATTCAATGAAATATAAGTTACAATCTGACATAAAATTATCACATAAAAGCAAATTACCTTGCTTGGAATTGCTATACAGAACAACAAATGCTGGCCTGCATATAATATCCATTCAATAAATAACTTATCAATATAAGATGAAAGCAAATTATATCTTACATTGAAATATAAGATATAAACTGAAATAATATGAGCATATAAATTCAAATTACATGTTTGGAATTGCTATACAGAACACAAATGTTGGACTGCATATAATATCCATTCACTAAATAACTGATGAATATAAAATGAAAGCAAATTAGCTACTACATTGAAACATAATCTATCGACTGAATGAATATACAAATATGTACACAAAAGTAAAAAACATTAATTATTTGATTTCCAATACAGCTGCTGGTTACATCCACAAAACCACTGATGTGCTGCATATGATATCCAATTAGTAAATAAGTGATCCATATAGTATGAAACTAAACTATAAAATAAATTGGAATTACTATGTTTTGATTTGTCATCCACTACACCAAAGATAACCTGCATATAAGATCAGTAGATAAATGATCCATATAATAAGTAATCAATTTTGCACATAAATTGGAATGTAACATAGCGATTGAATGAATAACTGACAAATTAATAATGAGAAGCTGCGACCCAAATAACTAATAGGTTGAATGATATATGTACATGAAAAACATGCAACGAAGATATGAACATTTGCTTAATCGAAGGGGTTGATGTAGGAAATGTCTGAATAATCAACATGCCATTTTATAGGTGCCAACTCGCCGTGAGGACATTTACAACTACTTATATCGTGCAGGAGCGTATGAGAGAGAGCGAAAAACATTGAAGATTAAAAACCGCAAGGGCAAAAAGCATAACCGCCAAATTTCAGGACTGTCAACGGCTGAGATTAAATCTTAGGGAAGTTATTGGCAGTTGAGTTGAGTTTGGACGGCCAGGATTAAAAGGTGAGGGTGGTTTTCGGCAGTTTTTGTTACGCGGTCTATATATATTATAATTGTTATAACATACCAACCTAATACCAAACCTTATAAAAAGGAAGTTTTTAAAATATTGACACAATCAAATAAAACAAGTTCTAAACTTATTTTTACAACTTGTGAAATTTATCATAAAACAAATAGTTTGTTTTTAAAATAAATAATAACCACTAGAGATTTTGAAATTTAACAAATATTTAACTTTCTAAAACTCAAAACTTAATAGTGTTAACTATTAACTTTAATTAGTTATTCAAGTCGTGACAAACTTAGTTTTAATAGGTTAGTTAAAATTAAGTGTCCCGAGTGATGAAAGGGTTAATTATACTGTCATGAACATTATATAGTATAACTGGCTTTTACAACCCTATTCGGTAAAAATCTAAAATTAAATCCCATATTTAAAATCAATAGTCTATGCCATCCTATTATAAGGAACCTTGTCCGAGAATTGTGGAACTATACGACCGGAGTGTCGTATATACACTTTTACTGTTTGGGGAACTGAGGGGTGAGAGTGACGCAAACGCTTTTGACCTCCATCAGTCCATACTAGCCGCCCTAGTGCCATTAACCACAATTGCTCGTGTGAAAGGTTGTATGTCAGTACATAGAGGATTCCAGTCCGTGTGAGGACACGGGAATACCAACCGCTACTACAAACAACCTTGAGTGTCCTCGAGAATGTCGACTATTCTGTGATCCGGTAAGATCACCCGTTTTAGTAAGTCAAATGAGCGAATCTAATTATCATGTCGCCTGAGGCATCTTGTGGTCGTGATGTGACATGGGAAATAATTGATTGTTGTCTAGAACCCTCTCATCCCCTACTCATTTGTAGCTCTGATATGAGGCATATAAATAGCCACCTATATTCTTGGAGAGTTGTGACTAGACCTTGGATCGCCAACTCTTAAAATATCGGATTGTCGTAGCCATTCTACCTCAAGATCAGCAAACCTTGTACACAAGCCTGAGATACTCAATTTGATATGAGTATGACTTGTCATCCTCGAACAAATGAATTGAATGTCCTTGACTGAACTGCTCGTGTTGTTACGATTGATGTCTGTGGCAAATAGAATTCGTGTGCCTCATCGCCAAAATTCATATATGATAGGAATTATCCTCCCAATGTTTGGGGCGTATTGCTCAATACCCTTTTGGTGGGCATACGTGTACATCTCCAGTGCATTGTGTGGCAAACGGAGATAAACACTTAATCTGGCTTGAATTGTTCTAGAGATGACCAATAGATCTTGTAGATCTAAGGCTGCTTGGATGAGGTGCGAACCTATTGATAAGTTGTACGAACAAGGCCCCAGCCTTAGGATCTTCGAATCGGTAATAGGTCGCTGCTGGGAGTTATATCCTGAAAGGGTGCTGTTAAGCATGGAAATCATAATGGACCAAATTCTTGATACTCTAGTGGCGTGCAAATATCGGTCAGGATTGGTCTCATGATGAATAAACTCAAACTATCGCCAAAGCTAAGTGGGCCTCTTGGTGAATCCCGCATGTCAAGTCTGAGGATGTGTTGTCAACTCCTCGACTGACTGGATCCAGGTTGGCGCTAAAGCTCTACTATTTTCAGGAAGCCGATGGATGTGTCGGATTGGGAAATCCAAGAGCTTAGTCGTAGCCAAATCATGATATTGTGTTTGTTAGAATACTAAGCGTGAACCTGAGTTCACTTAGGAGAGAAGAGATCACGTAAAGTGCAAACATCTCGCACTGTTCAAGGATACTAATGTAGTGGATAACTTAAACTGAATTCTGGGATGGAATTCTCTTAACGGGGGGGGGGGGGGGGGGGGAGTGTAACATCCGGCAAAAATCGATGTGTTTCTAAACGTAATTAGTATATGTAATTAACGGTAACTAAGTGCAATTCTAAATTAATTGTATTAATTTTGCCTTTAAAGAATAGAAAATACCCCATAGGATGCATAGTAATGCATTTGTTAAATTAAAATCACGACGAAATCGCGTGCAAATAAACTTGTCTGAAATGGACATTGGTGATTACTCGGTAACAATTAATTCACCAAAAATGATCCTGAACACCCAGGATATAAAATACAGGTTATTTTCAAGAAATATTATCTGTTTTGTAACTCCAAATAAAAATCTCCCGGTAACGAATAAAGTTCGCGTATCGCACCCGATACGCGCATGACTTATAAATTCACCCAATTAAAGCCTAAATAACTTACCAATACCTAAAATAATTAATATTTAAGGGTAATTGGGTGTAACACCCCGCCCCTCTCACCACCAATATTGTCCGCTTTGCCTATCCAGATCTCACGGATTTGTTTTTGGTTGCCCGGTGAAGAGTTCCCAGGAGGTCACCCATCCTGGAATGTCTCCCACCTGAGCACGCTTAACTGTGGAGTTCTCCTCTCATCCACTAACATTAAGCCCCAAAACGCGTTGGTGATTTAAGAGGCAAGACATTACTTATTAACCAAGGATCTCTCATGGCCACGGCCGATGTGGGATTTTCCTAGGGTGTCACATTCACCCCCTGTTAGAGCCTCATCGTCCCTGATGAGGTATGCACCCACCATCCCGAACGGCACAGGAGTGGCTCTGATACCATCTGTAACACCCCGCCTCTCTCACCACCAATATTGTCCGCTTTGCCCATCTAGAGCTCACGAATTTATTTTTGGTTACCCGGTGAAGACTTCCCAGGAGGTCACCCATCTCGGAATTTCTCCCACCTGAGCATGCTTAACTGTGGAGTTCTCCTCTCATCCACTAACATTAAGCCCCAAAACGCGTTGGTGATTTAAAAGGCAAGACATTACTTATGAACCAAGGATCTCTCATGGCCACGGCCGATGTGGGATTTTCCTAGGGTGTCACATTCACCCCCTGTTAGAGCCTCATCGTCCCTGATGAGGTATGCACCCACCATCCCGAACGGCACAGGAGTGGCTCTGATACCATCTGTAACACCCCGCCTCTCTCACCACCAATATTACCCGCTTTGCCCATCTAGAGCTCACGGATTTGTTTTTGGTAGCCCGGTGAAAACTTCCCAGGAGGTCACCCATCCTAGAATTTCTCCCACCTTAGCACGCTTAACTGTGGAGTTCTCCTCTCATCCACTAACATTAACCCCCAAAATACGTTGGTGATTTAAGAGGCAAGACATTACTTATGAACCAAGGATCTCTCCTAGCCACGACCGATGTGGGATTTTCCTGGGATGTCACATTCACCCCCTGTTAAAGTCTCATCGTCCCTGATGAGGTATGCACCCACCATCCCGAACGGCACAGGAGTGGCTCTGATACCATCTGTAACACACCGCCTCTCTCACCACCAATATTGTCCGCTTTGCCCATCTAGAGCTCACGAATTTATTTTTGGTTGCCCGGTGAAGACTTCCCAGGAGGTCACCCATCTCGGAATTTCTCCCACCTGAGCACGCTTAACTGTGGAGTTCTCCTCTCATCCACTAACATTAAGCCCCAAAACGTGTTGGTGATTTAAGAGGCAAGACTGTAGATGCATTTTGTGCGACTAATGCTTTGGATTACTATTAACATATGTTTTTGTGTTCTGTCGAATGGGCGAAGGAGGATTAATATGGGCGAAGGAGTGTTTTTGTTTGGGCGAAGGAGACATAATGGTGCGAAGGAGAGAAGGAGGTCGAAGGTAGAATGAGTTGTTAATGTATAGCTTGGTTCGACCATGATGAATGGGCGAACCTGCACATTCGACCAAGCAAAGTGGGCGAATGTGCAGGCCTATAAATAGGTCAAGTTCATTTTGAATGTTAAGTTTTGGTCATTTTTGTTTCCCTTCTGTTTGAGTCTCTCTCTAGGGTTTTGAGTCAACTTTATTCACGTCTGTATTTGATTATAAACATCATTTTAACGTGTAATTGAGTTTGATAATTAATGAAATGAATGTTTTGAAGATGATTTCTGTGTTTTGTTAGTATTGTTATCATTTTGTGATTGATTCAGGGATTCTGCACCTGAATCAAACTTGTTTGATCACTATCTTTGTAGATTTGACGATCCTAAGCACATACAAAGACATTACTTATGAACCAAGGATCTCTCCTGGCCACGGCCAATGTGGGATTTTCCTGGGGTGTCACATTCATCCCTATTAGAGTCTCATCATCCCTGATGAGGTATGCACCCACCATCCCGAACGGCACAGGAGTGGCTCTAATACCAATCTGTCACATCCTCAAATTTCCACTGCGGGGTTTATACCGTGAGGCGCATGACATACCAGGATCCCATAGCCATAAGTCATATGAACGAACTCTAAATGCCCAAACCATTTAGTTCGTTTTCAAAAATAAAGTTTTGTTAAGATGCGGAAGCGTAAACCAAATTTAAACCTTTTAAAACCATGCGCAAGACAACGCGCCCAAGTTAAAATCAAATACAAGTCATACAAGACTCCAAATAGCCACATAAATGTTCATTACATAATCTGCGTTTTTAGGACAGATTATGCGCTGTGAAAATCAATTTATTAAAAATACTTATCCAATGAATTAGACTCCCAAAAGTTTACTGAATATTCCAGGGAGTCTACTGGACAAGTCTATATGTTTATTTCGTGACAAAACCATATACAAAAATTATGAAAAATCATACAATATAGCTAGGTCCAGAAAATACTCACAACAGATCAGATTAGTAGAAAAATTCCCAAAAATTGTGTATTCATCCTAACGTGATGAATCCACTTGGAAAAGTCAAGTTGCATCAATATCGACCTACTTTCCAAATTTCATAATCTAATTCTTTGTAAAACTCATGTTATGATCGTTTAAAGTTGACCTAATTTACTAATCCGAAAATCTGATATGACCTTTAATCAAAGAAAATTCCAAAAACATATCAACCGATGTCCAAATCAGATGATTTTGTCCATTCTAAAATGCTAAGACCTTGTGCAACATGATCATGCAAAGAATCGATCAAAAAGATATATTTAAGTCGTGATACAGGGCCTACAAGTCGACATTCAGATTCTGTCCAGATTTTAATCATGCAATATTATCAACTATATCAAACCCTAGTTGCATATCATCAATCAAGAACATCAAATAAACATCATACAAGATTCATCACACATAAATCTGATCAAAACATTCAAGTTTCTTGGTAAATATCATCATCTATAAACCCTAGATGTTCAATAATCCTTAATCATACAACAACATAACATCTAACACATAATAACACACAAGACCTTGTTTAATCCCATTAAACCTTTATAAAAACCATGTTTTAATATTTGTAAGTTTATTTCAGATCTTGGACAACTTGTTTATGGTGCTTTATAATATAATAAAGAAGATAAAACACAAAATGTTTGATAATATACCTAAAGCTCTTCATTCGGGTGATAAAAACTGAACTAGAACTCCAAAACTTGATTGATTATGGTTATGGCAGAGGTTAGGAGGTAAGATTTTTGTATGGTGGTTGTTAAAAGTGATTAAGGTTGTGTTATAATGAAAAATTAGGTTAAAAATCAATTTTTTATAACAAAAACCAACTTGGGCCGATCTGGGCCTGGCCTGATCTTTTGGGCTGGTCCAAGTCCAAAGGTTTTATTATATATATTTCATTTTTTCTTTATAATTAGGCTTTACATATAACACCTAGTCCATAAAATACTCTACTCAATATTTTACAACTAAAATACGTTCCCGGTTCGTCAGGTGTCAGTTACCGGCTTGGTAACACGTTTCGCTTAAATACACAGAATTGTACATTAGTTCACAAATAAATTCAATTAAGCACATAATTGCAAATAATATCAAATGAGTTATTCTACGATTATTTATTTTGTTATTTCACCAACGTTCGGGGTTCGATACTCGTGTACGTAGTTCGGTAATTCTCCGAATTACCGTTTCATGCAGTTATTGACCTATAACTGTGCAACGTGTAACTCATCTAGCTAACCCTACTTAAGTAGAATGCAAGGAATGTAAGTACTGGTAATTAGAGTTTAGTTAAAGTAAGAACCTGAAATTACGGGGTGTACTGGGAGTTAAATATACGTTCGAAATTTATCTATACTATATTAATATGCATATAAGAGGGGCAACTTTGGTCATTTGCCACTTTTAAGAGATGTACAAGAGTTTGAGCATATTGTACAAGACAAAATGCACAAAAGAAAAAAAAAGCTGAGGATGGATAATTATTATTAGGGTTTCAGATCTCATCTCATTCTCGCTTCTATATTCGCATCCAAACCCTAACAAACCATAAATATGCGTGCAATCCTCCACATCCAAGGCGGCCAATGCGGCAACCAGATTAGAGCCAACTTCTGGTAAGTAGTCTACGCCGAGCACGGAGACTCGGAGCTCCAGCCGGAGCGTATCAACGTCTATTACAATGTCAGCCTTGAATCTGACGTGCCGTCCTTATGGATCTGGAGCCTGGTACCATGGAAAGCCTCAGATCTGGTACCTACGGCCAAATCTTCCTCCATCTATTCTCTCTCTCTCTCTCTTCTCTCTCTCTCTCTCTCTCTCTCTCTCTCTCTCTCTCTCTCTCTCTTTGGCAAATCAAGGCGGGCTTTTCAAATTTGAAACCTGTCTTCACTTACTTCTCTCTCATCAAAAACCCTAATCCTTTTCACTCCCATTTGTTTCATCTGTAAGTTGATGTACCAAATCCGGAGAGTTAGGATGCTGGAGGTTCATAGCAAATCCTGCAAGGTGTCCGAACGCAGTTTCAGCAACGTCGGTATACTGTTTCGACGAACCTCTTTTCACTACTTTTCTCCATACACAAGGGTGAATTCTGACTTTTTAGATTTCGTTTATTATTGTTTCAATTAAGTTGAATTTAGCACGTGTTAGGCAAGATGCTGAGCGTTGATAATATTCACTTATAAAGAGTAATTGTTGTATATGACCAAGTAATTTTAGTCTGTAGTGGTAAATTTGTTGTAGCGAACAAATGTTGTTGTATGACTTGATTGAGCTGGGCCTTTGGTCAAAGTGATGTTAAAACCTTTAAACTCTTAGCCTATTTGTTTCTTGATTTCATTCGGTCTATTATGTTTAATGTCTTATGGGACTTTTTTTTTTATTCTTTTTGAGGTGGAATAATTCTTTTTTACAATGTTTTTGTTTTGTGAATACTACAACTTGATGATTTTTGTATGTGTAGGAGCAAAGTCCTTCAATTGAAGACTTCTTTAAGATATTAAAGGGAAGTGATAAATTTTCTTAGGCAGGAAGCTGAGGCATTCAAAAATCCATCTTCTACGTTTATCACTTCCCCTTTAATAGCTTCAAGAAAATTTTTCAATTTCACAGGTATGGAACATTTATCACTTCCCCTTTAATAAACTACGTTTATTTTTAAATTTCACAGGTATGGAACATTTATGCTTCTGAATGACAATAAGTCAACTATTGGAGTTTGTGTGTTCAACATGGTAAACTTACTCATATTTTGAACATGTGATTTAGTTATTTAAGGTGATATGTGGTGGTTGGTGGAATCTTGTTGACGATTAAAGATCACTGCTAAGCTAAAAAGAATATATGTCTTCAACCCATACGGACCCGTTTTATATTCAGTACATTTACTATGCTTTCATTTGTGGTTGCATTTGTGGATAGTCGGACCACTCAACAAACCCTAAGGTAAGATCTTGAGTTTTCATCACTCATTACATGTTTTGGTTTATGTTAGTAAATATATTTTGTATTGGTCATGAAGAAACCTGTAGAAAGCATCCAAGAACCCGAACAGACTATATAGACCTACTAGGATCCAAACAGGCTGAAGAGACCTATAGCACCTTCTTCATGTTCACGTAAGTAATCTTTGTTCTCTCATCGTCTTAGTTCAGTTTTTGTTCATGATTTGTTTATTTTGTCTATTTCTTTTTATGTATGTTTAGTTCAGTTTTTGCTAGTGGTTTGGGGCTGTTTCTGATGTCATGTGGACGGTTTTTGCAGTAGTAATGTGAGATAATTTTGGTATGTTTGCTCTTGACACTCACTTTTTTGCTCTATTGTATTAACAGATTGAATGGTTTCCCAAGATGATTTGTAAGGTTTGTCTTTTTCCCAACTTCCCATGATTACTTATGGCCTATAACCTTTCTTTAAGTTTCCTTTAATCAAATTTTATCATTTTCATATTACTTGCAGATTAAGCATTTCAGTGTGTTTACTGGAGTTGGGATATCAACTTCTTGTGGTATACCTCATTTTCTTTGGCCCACACCACATGAATTTAGACACTTGAGGTATGTGTTACCAAGCTTTCCTCCATGTCATGTTATATGCATAAACAATCTCTCTTTTAATATCTATAATACAACTAAAAATAACACATATTGCTAAATGCTAGGTTACATTTGCAAATCTATTATCAGTTGATATTAATTTGGTGCAAAAAAGAGGATTTTTTTAACAAATCTCTGAAATGCTTTGTCTGCTCATGCAAGATGCAGTGCCCTTTGAAGAAATGAATCTAGCCGAGGTGCAATGTAAAAATGCAGATGTATTATGCTTGGGTACCAGGTAACTAAATATGCATATATTACTTATTATGTAGTACGGCTGGTTGGAACGTATAAATACAAATCCTTTATGGGTATTTCAGTAATTTCTACCCTATACATTTTACATGTAATTCCTGCATCACTTTGCCCCTGAGGTGTCTCTGACTTTCTGGAGCGGTGGCAAGCTTGTGATTTTGAATTTTCAAGTATTTCAAGTTTAACGATGGTTAAATATGCATGCTTCTTTCAACTATGGTTATTTTTGTTATGTTTTTTTAGCTATATACATTTAACTATTTTCTGGCTTATGTTTAGAGCTATGCAAAAAACATTAAATGGATTCTATCCAGGTGGGCATAATTTCTTCCTGAATATTATTAATAATCTAACATTCGATAAAACGATTTAGAACATTTAATTTATGCGATCATGAGCATAGTTATTGTTTACTTTTACTGTATGTTTTGTCTGTAGTTGAATAATAGATTGACTACGTTCATGATTCCGGTCCACATTTTTAAAAATCATAATATTGGAATGACTTTTGTGTATGTTTTAATCATTTGATTCTCATAGTCAAACAGTCATGTTGAGATTCTAAATTTGTGACACCCGGCAAATTCTGGTTAACAACGTTGTCTAGATTAAAGTCTACCTTAGCGAGTCACGCGTATATTATACTTAACTAGGGTTAGCTAGATAGCTAGATAGGACATACGTGCATTGTTGTGAGTTAATATGTGATTACATGATTAGTGAACCTCGGACGTTGGTGAATAATAAACTTATGTGTCTCGGTGATATCTGACAAACTTATGTGAAAACCATACGTGATTATGTGAACCTAAACCGAACACGTTAATAAAAATCATTAAAAGTGGAGCATGAGGTTGATTAGGGTCTTAAAGCATTGGGTTACACTTGTTACGGTCCGAAATAACGAAAACGTCGATGGATAACGCGTCGGGAGGCGAAACGAAGCAAAAGCGCGCGCCTCGGACCTGTGAGCGGCCGCTCACAGGCTCCGAGCGGCCGCTCGAATCTCCCTGACGGGTCTAAACCGCCTCAAACTCATATTTAAGCATCCTTAACCCCCATGCAACCCCCATACTCAACCCTAATCGCCCCCTTACTGCCCCACACGAATATTTCACTCCAAAAACTCCTGCCAAGGCTCAAGATCATCAATTGGGAGGCTCCAAGGCGCGCGATTGATTGATTTGAAGAGCTAAGGGTATAACTTATGATTTCTTACGCTTTTACCTTATGTTTTTACTATAAAAATCATATAACAAGTTTGTCCAGGTCTGAATGGGTTTACGAAACATTAAAACATGAGTCTTTTTGAAGATTAAACGGATTAAACATATTAATAAACGCTTAGTAACATCATAGGATACTTGTTGCGCAAGTTATTGGTGTTTTGATCCTTAAAGCTTTGATCTTGACATGTTTAATAATAGAATCTGATGGGAATAGGTATTAGGAATGTTGTGTGTTGATGATTGATGGTTGTTAATTGTTTTTATGCACACGGTAGGCGAGTAAAGTATGATTTAGGCGAAACTAAAATCTGGACAGAATGATTAGTTGAACTTGTAGGAGCTGTAACACGGCCCTAAAACAATGATTTTAGTATTTTCCTTGCATGATTAGGTCACACCTGGTCTTAGCTTTTCATAATGGGTAAAATCATGTGTTTTGGACGTCGGATGAGTCGTTTTTGGAATTTTCATTGAAAATAGGTCAGATCAGAATTTCGGGTGTCAAACTGAGTCAACTTTGAAACATCATAACTCAAGTTTTATAAAGAGTTGGGTTTTGAAATTTTTACAGAAGGTTAATATTGGAGTTTTGCAGGTTTTCCAAGTAGATTCATCCCGTTTGGATGAATACACAATTTTTGGGAAATTATTTACCAAACTGACCTGTTAGGAGGGTTTTCTGAACATCGGTGAGTTAGACGAATTTTAATTATTTTTGTGTTTGGATTTAAGACTAAACAAAAGTAGGTATTGTCAAGTGAATCCCAAAGAAAATTCAGTAAAAATTTGGGAGGATAACTTACTGATTTACTATTTTAAATGAATTCGTTTTGATGGCGCACAATCTGTCCTGAAAACACAGATTGTGTATTATGTGCTTATGTGATTAATTGAGGTCTTAGGTGATCTGGAATTGACATATAACTGAAGTACACTTGTTTGTGACACATACGGGATGTAGAAACTAATGATAACCAACTCATTAACCAACGAGTCCGTAGGGTTTACTATTGCATGTAGAATCACTAGGCGTCACATACACACTTTTGAACATTTAAAACGCCTTGGACAAACGAGTTATATGGTGTAATGATATTACGCCTATACTCACTTAATAACACTGTTATTAGGGTGTCGGTAGCATATATTACTTGCTGTTCGGATTCTTTACTTGCACGTTAAGGTGAGTTTACGGCCCCTCTTTTAACTGGTTTCACTTTTTGGGGGAGAAAACATGTGTTAAACTTATGTTTTGGTAACAACTGTCATACTATGGGTTTCTATGGTTTACTATACGATCTTTGGAAGTCCCGGGGGAAACCATGAATGTGCGGGTTAGCACAACGGGGAAATGTGAATAGATCTATTGGGAGTGACCAACCCCGCTCGTCGGCTTGGAGGGTCGGCGAGTGCATATTGTCTCAAACAGGAACAGGTTTACTATTCGGGCACGACATCTGGTTTGCGAGTTAGTAATGGTTTTCCAATCGTAGAAGTAACAAAACATACGCCTAGCTAGCGTACTTTGGTTTGCAAATTTATATAGTATGGACAGGTTGAACTTGGTACTTTAATTACAAACCTGTGAACTCACCAGCATTTTTGTGCTGGCGAACTCTTACATGTTTTCTCAGGTCGCTAAGGTAGCACAATGGAACTAGGGCGCACGCGTCTGCACGGCGTCTAGTTAGGATTGCATGGTTTTCGAACATTGAATAATTTGGTTTACTTTTGGATTATGATTTGAGAATAAGCTTCCGCTGTATTTGGGGATTTTAAACTATGTTTTTGAAATTGCATATGTTCATTTAGATTTGTTTATTGTGATCGTTGACTTGGATCCTGGTTTGTCATGCGCCTCGCGGTAAAACTCCGCAAGTGGATTTTGAGGGTGTGACAGATTGGTATCAGAGCCAATGGTTATAGTGAACTAGGACTGCATGTAGAGTCTAGTCTATAGCCGAGTCGCACACACTAGACGATCACATAGTACTAAACATTATGGTGGATTACGTATGGCCTTGTCGGAGTGTCTCTAAATCATCTGACCTTCCTATGTTACATCATCCGTTCTATCTTAGGTCGGGTTACTTGCTCTCTAGGCAGTGTGGTATATTGGGGTAAATAGTGTACTCTTGAGATTTGTCCAAGGCTCGGACATCTCCCTTTCATACTCCAATAGAAACACTTTGTGACATCCGGAAACCAAGCATACATTTTTTTTTAGCTGGCTTTACTGTTTACTTGCTGAATTTCGGGACGAAATTCTTTTCAACTTGGGGATGATGTGATACCCCGAAAATTCAGGTTCTCACTTTAACTAAACTCTAGTTACATTCCTTGCATTATACTTAACTAGGGTTAGTTAGATAAGACATACGTGCATGGTTATGAGTCAAGGTGTGATTGCATGATTAGTGAACCTCGGACGTTGGTGAATAATAAACTTATGTGTCTCGGTGATACCTGACAAACTTATGTGAAAACCATACGTGATTATGTGAACCTAAACCGAACACGTTAATAGAAATCATTAAAAGTGGAGCATGAGGTTGATTAGGGTCTTAATGCATGGGGTTACACTTGTTACGGTCCGAAATAACGAAAACGTCGAAGGATAACGCGTCGGGAGGCGAAACGAGGCAAAAGCGCGCCACCCGGACCTGTGAGCGGCCGCTCACAGGCTCCGAGCGGCCGCTCGAACCTATCTGACGGGTTTAAACCGCCTCAAACTCGTATATAAGCATCCTTAACCCCCATGCAGCCCTCATACTCAACCCTAATCGCCCCCTTACTGCCCCACACGAATATTTCACTCCAAAAACTCCTGCTAAGGCTCAAGATCATCAATTGGGAGGCTCCAAGGCGCGCGATTGATTGATTTGAAGAGCTAAGGGTATAACTCATGATTTCTTACGCTTTTTACTTTATGTTTTATTGTAAAAATCATATAACAAGTTTGTCCAGGTCTGAATGGGTTTAATAAACATTAAAACATGAGTCTTTTTGAAGATTAAACGGATTAAACCTATTAATAAACGCGTAGTAACATCATAGGATGCTTGTTGCGCAAGTTATTGGTGTTTTGATCCTAAAAGCTTTGATCTTGACATGTTTGATAATAGGATCCGATGGGAATAGGTATTAGGAAAGTTGTATGATGATTATTAGGTGTTATTGATTGATAATATGCAACTAGGGTTTGATATAATTGATAATATTGCACGATCAGAATCTGGACAGATTCTGAATGTCGAATTGTAGGGTCTGTTTCGTGGCTTGAAAATAATTGGTTTGATCGATTCTTTGCATGATTGTAACGTACAAGGTCTTAGCTTTTCATAATGGGCAAAACCATCGAATTTGGACATCGTTTGAGTCGTTTTTGGAATTTTAATTGATTAGGGGTCATATCAGATTTTCGGATTTGTAAACTGGGCTAACTTTAAATGGTCATAACTCGATATTTACACGGAGTTAGGTTATGAAATTTTTACAGTAGGTCAATACTGGAAAAATAGAGCTTTTCCAAGTGGATTCATCTCGTTTGGATGAATACACAATTTTTAATAATTTTCCTACTAAACTGACCTGTTGACGAAATTTTCTGAACACTGCTGTGTTGTACGAATTTTTATAATTTTTGTGTTTGGAATTAAGACAAAACAAAAATAGGTATTGCCAAGTGAATTCCAAAGAAAATTCAGTAAAAATTTGGGAGGATAACTCACTGGTTTACTATTTTAAATAAATTCGTTTTGATGGCGCACAATCTGTCCTGAAAACACAGATTGTGTATTATGTGCTTATGTGATTACTTGAGGTCTTAGGCGATCTAAAATTGACATATAACGGAAGTACACATGTTTATGACACATACGGGCTGTAGAAACTAATTATAACCAACTCATTCACCAACGAGTCCGTAGGGTTTACTATTGCATGTAGAATCACTAGGCGTCGCATACACACTTTTGAATATTAAAACGACTTGGACAAACGAGTTATATGGTGTAATGATGTTACGCCTATACTCACGTAGTGACACTGTTATTAGGGTGTCGGTAGCATATAATACTTGCTGTTCGGATTCTTTGCTTACGCGATAAGGTGAGTTTCACTACTCTTTTCTCAAAAAGCATGCGTCTCGGGTTGAGACAACTTACGTAACGTTTCTAGTCCGGGTTGGGACTACTTTTACACATCCCGGGTTTGGGGTGCATGATTTACGAGGTAAATCTACTTTTACTAATTCATATATATGTCCTTGATGAACTAAACCAAACACATCTTTTAAGTCCTTCAAAATACCGAATCAATTGCCGGTTGGGCAAGCGGGTTAATTAGTTGATAGCGCTATTAGGTCTAACAAACCTCACATCGTGCTGGGAGCACGGATGTGAACTATTAGCTTCAAACATAGTCATTGTTGATGGGCAATGACGCAAGGCACTTTTCTCCCGGTTATGGGAACTTGTTCATTAGTAGTTCGGTATTCGCCGGTTTTAGTTATCATGAGTGGGCTAGCTACCCCTGGCATATGAATTAGCTATTTACTTGTGGCCAAGGAGGCCGACGTTCTTACTTACTGTTATGTGGTCTGGGAGACCGACACTTTCATTTGGTTACATGGTTTGGGAAACCTACGCTTTTACTTACTCACCTACTTTACTTAGTGAACTCACCAACATTGTTTGTTGACCCACGATTTACATGCTTTTGCAGGTAGTTAGCTTCCGGTGCCAGGATTAGAAAGCACTGTACACTTCACTGCATCTGGGCTCTCGGGCATACACATAAATTATATATTATGCTTTCGTATGGTTTTAATTTGGGTGCGTTGTTTTGCGCAAGTTTTAATTGGTTTTAAATTTGGTTTACGCTTCCGCAGCTTAACTAAACTTGGTTTTTGAAAACGAACTAAATGGTTTGGGCATTTAGAGTTCGTTCCTGTGACTTATGGCTATGGGATCCTGGTATGTCACGCGCCTCGCGGTATAAACCCCGCAGTGGAAATTTGAGGGTGTGACACACTTGCCATAAACTACCGTAGCATTACGGTGTATAGCTAAGAGTCTATGTTCGGTGATTTGAACTTTGAACTAGGAGAACACTTGGAGGACCATGTAGAGCGGTTTATCATTTTGGGTGCACACAAAATCATAAACCGAAATGCATGAAAGCCCTAGTGAGCTCTGGGTTTAAATGGATAGTCCTGGGTTGGATCTAGCTTTGATCTTGTGAACGCTAGTGGTTACCATTAGCTGTGAAACTAAATTTTCTCATCCTTTTTGTCAGAATCATGTCTGGAGTACGAGGAGGACGTGGAGGTGGCCGCGCTGGTGGGCGTGGTGGTGGTCGTGGTGGTGGTGGTCGTGGAGGTGTAAACCTAACACAAGAAGATCTGAACAACTTGCTGCAAGCTGCCTTTCAGTTAGGGCACAATGGTGGTGGTAAGTTGACTTATCCACTTTTGCCTCATTGGTGAACTTTGTTACATCCTTCGTGGTTTCTCATGAGTTTCATTTCAGGTGGTCCTGTTAACCCACCCCCACCTATGTGTACCTACAAGATGTTTCGGGACTGTAAGCCCCAGGAATTCTCTGGCACTGAGGGTGCGGTGAGCTTGCTCAGGTGGCTGGAAAAGGTGGAGTCAGTGTTTCTGATGTGCAACTGTCTCCCAGAGGATCGAGTCAAGTATGCTGCTGCGTTATTCCAGGATGTTGCTTTGACCTGGTGGAACAATATCACCCAGAATATGGGTATAGGGGAGGCTTATGCTATGCCTTGGGAAAATTTTGTTCAACTACTGAAGCGAGAGTACTGTCCAAGGGAAGAAATTCAGAAGCTAGAGCATGAGGTGTGGAACCTCAAGATGACCGGGTCAGAGATTGAAAAGTATACGGTAAGGCGTAATGAGTTGGCAGTGCTGTGTCCTGATCTGCATGTGCCAGAATACAGGAGGATTGAACACTATATCTCGGGGCTAGTACCAGAGATCGCAGGGTTGGTGGCTGCGGGGAATCTTCCTACATACTCAGAGGTGGTCCGATCGGCTCACAGGATGACAAACTTGAAGGTGAATGAGGGTATCTTGCCTGCTAAGGGTTCGACTGTCAAGGCCCCGGAGAATAACAAGCGTAAGTTGGATAATGAGGGGAAAGGATATGTGCCAGCACCAGCACAACAGGGTAAGAGATTCGATAGCGGGGGTTCTTCTTCTTCTGGTACCAAACCGGGTGGTTATGCGGGGAAATTACCTAAGTGCAACAAATATGGGCGTCATCATCAGGGGGACTGCGACCGTAATCGTTGCCATCGCTGCCAGCGACTTGGGCATTTTGCTAAAGATTGTCGGGCGACACTTCCATCGACCCAGGCCCCAAGTACTACCCCGGCTCCTACTGCTCAAGGAACTACGGGAAAACAGGGTTGTTACAACTGTGGGGAGACTGGGCATTACAAGAAGGAGTGCCCGAAACTGAAGCAGGGCGGGGATGTGAGGGATAGAAACGGTAACGGGAACAACGGGGGCGGTGGCAGGAATGCACGTGCCTTCGTCATTGGAGCCGCAGAGGCTAGACAGGATCCTGACACAGTTACCGGTACATTCCTTCTCAATAATCGCTCTGTTAGTGTTTTATTTGATTCCGGTGCCGATAAAAGTTTTATATCTATGGAAGTTAGTCGACTGCTAGATGTAGTACCCGAGCCATTAGAGGCTAAGTATGTAATTGAGTTGGCTGACGGTAAAAAGATTGAAGCTACTTGCATCCTTCGGGAGTGTCAACTAGAGTTGTCGGGTTTGTCTTTCCCTATCGACCTTATGCCGGTACCTTTGGGTAGTTTTGATGTTGTTGTAGGCATGGATTGGTTGTCTTTGTATCGCGCTGAGATCGTTTGTTACGACAAGATTATTCGGATTCCCCTCCCTGATGGAGAATTCCTTTCTGTGTACGGTATCAAGGGCGGTGCTCCGCTAAATCTCATCTCCAGCATGAAAGCCCTTAAGTATCTTCGAAAGGGTTATTCGGCCGTTTTGGCACTTTTATCTGTTTCCTCTACCGATGAGAAGAAGATCGACGATATTCCTATTGTACGCGAGTTTCCTGATGTATTTCCCGATGATTTATCTGGTCTACCTCCCCATCGTCAAGTTGAGTTCAGTATTGATCTTGTACCGGGAGCTGCTCCTATTGCTCGGGCCCCCTACCGTCTTGCACCTCCCGAGATGCAGGAATTGTCCAGTCAGTTACAGGAACTCTTGGACAAGGGTTTCATTAGACCAAGTTCTTCCCCTTGGGGAGCCCCGATTCTGTTCGTTAAGAAGAAGGATGGAAGTTTTCGATTGTGTGTGGATTACAGAGAATTGAACAAAGTGACCATCAAGAACCGTTATCCTCTTCCACGTATTGATGATCTATTCGACCAACTCCAGGGTTCTAGCTACTACTCTAAGATTGATTTGAGGTCCGGTTATCACCAGTTGCGCGTAAGGGAAGCTGACGTTGCAAAGACTGCCTTTCGTACACGTTATGGCCATTTTGAGTTCTTGGTCATGCCTTTCGGTCTCACAAACGCACCGGCGGTTTTCATTGATTTGATGAACCGCGTTTGCAAACCGTATCTTGACAAGTTCGTCATCGTGTTTATTGATGACATCCTGATTTACTCCAAGAACAAGACCGAACACGAGGAACACCTGCGCTTGGTTTTGGAACTTTTGCGACGGGAACAACTTTACGCTAAGTTCTCAAAGTGTGCCTTTTGGATACGCGAAGTTCAGTTCCTAGGACATGTGGTTAATGAACTAGGAATTCATGTCGATCCAGCTAAGATCGAAGCGATCAAGGACTGGGAAGCACCAAAGACGCCAACTGAGGTGCGGCAATTCCTAGGCCTTGCGGGCTATTATCGTCGTTTCATTAAGGGGTTCTCGAAGATCGCTCAACCCCTCACCACTCTTACTCAGAAGGATAGAAAATTCGCCTGGGGTGAACCACAAGAGTCAGCATTTCAAAAACTTAAGTCTAAACTTTGTTCTGCTCCTATTTTGTCCTTGCCTGAAGGCCCTGATGATTTCGTTGTTTACTGTGATGCTTCTATTCATGGTCTCGGTTGCGTGTTGATGCAACGCGAGAAAGTGATTGCGTATGCTTCTCGGCAACTCAAGGTGCACGAGAGGAACTACACCACCCATGACTTGGAATTGGGTGCAGTGGTTTTCGCGTTGAAAATTTGGAGACATTACTTGTACGGTACCAAATGCACCATCTACACCGATCACAAGAGTCTTCAACATATTTTCGACCAACAACATTTGAACATACGACAGCGTTGTTGGATTGAACTCCTGAACGACTATGATTGCGCCATTAAGTACCATCCTGGCAACGCGAATGTAGTAGCAGACGCCTTGAGCAGGAAGGAATCAATTAATCCTCGTCGCGTTCGGGCGTTGCAGCTCACCATTCATTCCTCTCTACCTGACCAACTCCGTTCTGCTCAGTTAGAAGCTTTGAAGGAGGAAAACCTTAAAGCTGAGACTATGCATGGTGCCGACAAGCACCTCGAGCGAAGGCCTGATGGCCTGCACTACTTCGCAGAACGCATATGGGTTCCTTTATTTGGGGGACTTCGGGAGCTTGTTTTAGATGAGGCTCACAAGTCCCGGTATTCTATTCATCCTGGTTCGGATAAGATGTACCAAGATCTAAAGGTGCTTTACTGGTGGCCAAACATGAGGTCGGATATAGCCTCATACGTGAGCAAATGCTTGACCTGTGCAAAAGTCAAGGTGGAATACCAGAAACCGTCGGGTCTCTTGCAACAACCTGAAATTCCGGAGTGGAAATGGGAACGGATTACAATGGATTTTGTCACGCAACTACCTAAGTCACCGAATGGGAATGATAAGATATGGGTGATTGTTGATCGGTTGACGAAATCAGCCCATTTTCTCGCTATTAAGGAGACCGACGCCATGGATCGTTTGGCTCGTCTTTATCTGAAGGAAGTTGTTTCTAAGCACGGGGTGCCGGTTTCTATTATTTCGGATCGTGACTCCCACTTTACTTCTCACTTCTGGAAGTCTTTGCACAAGGCTTTGGGTACCCAGCTAGACATGAGTACCGCTTATCACCCACAGACTGACGGTCAGAGTGAACGCACGATTCAAACCTTAGAAGACATGCTGCGGGCATGTGCGATCGATTTTGGCAAAAGTTGGGAAGCCCACCTACCGTTAGTAGAATTCTCTTACAACAACAGTTACCACACGAGCATCAAGGCAGCTCCGTTCGAGGCACTGTACGGGCGGAAATGCCGGTCTCCTCTTTGTTGGGCTGAGGTGGGTGAGAGTCAACTCACTGGGCCTTAGCTAGTGTACGAAACTTCGGAAAAGATCGTACAGATTCGTAACCGGTTGGCAACGGCACGGGATCGGCAGAAGAGTTATGCCGATCAGCGTCGCAAGCCATTGGAATTCCAAGTTGATGACAAAGTACTTCTGAAAGTTTCACCGTGGAAGGGCGTCATACGCTTTGGGAAGCGTGGCAAACTCAACCCTCGGTATGTCGGCCCATTTACAATCCTGGAACGGATTGGATCGGTGGCATATCGTCTTGATTTACCGACGGAGCTCGGCAACGTACATAACGTCTTCCATGTATCCAACTTAAAGAAGTGTCTGGCTGACGAGTCTCTTATTGTTCCACTGGAAGAGATCAAGGTTGATGATCGTCTTTGGATTGTGGAGGAACCTGTTGAGATTCTTGATTACAAGATTCGTAGCCTACGTCATAGCAAGATTCGCATTGTTAAGGTTCGCTGGAACTCGAACCGGGGACCAGAGTACACTTGGGAACGGGAGGATCAGATGAAGTCTAAGTATCCTCATCTCTTTCCTAAGGAAGCGTTCGAATCGAAATATGTTACCACTGCAGCTGAATGAATCTCGGGGCAAGATTCCTTTTTAACGTGGGGATGATGTGACAACTAGGGTAAATCTCTCTCTTGGTTTCTATCTTTTGTCTGTTTCTTTTGTTATTCATTTTGGTACTTGCGCAATTTTCGGGACGAAAATTCTTTTAACGTGGGATGATGTGACACCCGGCAAATTCTGGTTAACAACGTTGTCTAGATTAAAGTCTACCTTAGCGAGTCACGCGTATATTATACTTAACTAGGGTTAGCTAGATAGCTAGATAGGACATACGTGCATTGTTGTGAGTTAATATGTGATTACATGATTAGTGAACCTCGGACGTTGGTGAATAATAAACTTATGTGTCTCGGTGATATCTAACAAACTTATGTGAAAACCATACGTGATTATGTGAACCTAAACCGAACACGTTAATAAAAATCATTAAAAGTGGAGCATGAGGTTGATTAGGGTCTTAACGCATGGGGTTAAACTTGTTACGGTCCGAAATAACGAAAACGTCGATGGATAACGCGTCGGGAGGCGAAACGAAGCAAAAGCGCGTGCCTCGGACCTGTGAGCGGCCGCTCACAGGCTCCGAGCGGCCGCTCGAATCTCCCTGACGGGTCTAAACCGATTCAAACTCATATTTAAGCATCCTTAACCCCCATGCAACCCCCATACTCAACCCTAATCGCCCCCTTACTGCCCCACACGAATATTTCACTCCAAAAACTCCTGCTAAGGCTCAAGATCATCAATTGGGAGGCTCCAAGGCGCGCGATTGATTGATTTGAAGAGCTAAGGGTATAACTTATGATTTCTTACGCTTTTACCTTATGTTTTTACTATAAAAATCATATAACAAGTTTGTCCAGGTCTGAATGGGTTTAAGAAACATTAAAACATGAGTCTTTTTGAAGATTAAACGGATTAAACATATTAATAAACGCTTAGTAACATCATAGGATACTTGTTGCGCAAGTTATTGGTGTTTTGATCCTTAAAGCTTTGATCTTGACATGTTTAATAATAGAATCTGATGGGAATAGGTATTAGGAATGTTGTGTGTTGATGATTGATGGTTGTTAATTGTTTTTATGCACACGGTAGGCGAGTAAAGTATGATTTAGGCGAAACTAAAATCTGGACAGAATGATTAGTTGAACTTGTAGGAGCTGTAACACGGCCCTAACACAATGATTTTAGTATTTTCCTTGCATGATTAGGTCACACCTGGTCTTAGCTTTTCATAATGGGTAAAATCATGTGTTTTGGACGTCGGATGAGTCGTTTTTGGAATTTTCTTTGAAAATAGGTCAGATCAGAATTTCGGGTGTCAAACTGAGTCAACTTTGAAACATCATAACTCAAGTTTTATAAAGAGTTGGGTTTTGAAATTTTTACATAAGGTTAATATTGGAGTTTTTCAGGTTTTCCAAGTAGATTCATCCCGTTTGGATGAATACACAATTTTTGGGAAATTATTTACCAAACTGACCTGTTAGGAGGGTTTTCTGAACATCGCTGAGTTAGACGAATTTTAATTATTTTTGTGTTTGGATTTAAGACTAAACAAAAATAGGTATTGTCAAGTGAATCCCAAAGAAAATTCAGTAAAAATTTGGGAGGATAACTTACTGATTTACTATTTTAAATGAATTCGTTTTGATGGCGCACAATCTGTCCTGAAAACACAGATTGTGTATTATGTGCTTATGTGATTAATTGAGGTCTTAGGTGATCTGGAATTGACATATAACTGAAGTACACTTGTTTGTGACACATACGGGATGTAGAAACTAATGATAACCAACTCATTAACCAACGAGTCCGTAGGGTTTACTATTGCATGTAGAATCACTAGGCGTCGCATACACACTTTTGAACATTTAAAACGCCTTGGACAAACGAGTTATATGGTGTAATGATATTACGCCTATACTCACTTAATAACACTGTTATTAGGGTGTCGGTAGCATATATTACTTGCTGTTCGGATTCTTTGCTTGCACGTTAAGGTGAGTTTACGGCCCCTCTTTTAACTAGTTTCACTTTTTGGGGGAGAAAACATGTGTTAAACTTATGTTTTGGTAACAACTGTCATACTATGGGTTTCTATGGTTTACTATACGATCTTTGGAAGTCCCGGGGGAAACCATGAATGTGCGGGTTAGCACAACGGGGAAATGTGAATAGATCTATTGGGAGTGACCAACCCCGCTCGTCGGCTTGGAGGGTCGGCGAGTGCATATTGTCTCAAACAGGAACAGGTTTACTATTCGGGCACGACATCTGGTTTGCGAGTTAGTAATGGTTTTCCAATCGTAGAAGTAACAAAACATACGCCTAGCTAGCGTACTTTGGTTTGCAAATTTATATAGTATGGACAGGTTGAACTTGGTACTTTAATTACAAACCTGTGAACTCACCAGCATTTTTGTGCTGACAAACTCTTACATGTTTTCTCAGGTCGCTAAGGTAGCACAATGGAACTAGGGCGCACGCGTCTGCACGGCGTCTAGTTAGGATTGCATGGTTTTCGAACATTGAATAATTTGGTTTACTTTTGGATTATGTTTTGAGAATAAGCTTCCGCTGTATTTGGGGATTTTAAACTATGTTTTTGAAATTGCATATGTTCATTTAGATTTGTTTATTGTGATCGTTGACTTGGATCCTGGTTTGTCATGCGCCTCGCGGTAAAACTCCGCAAGTGGATTTTGAGGGTGTGACAAAATTGACTCATGTTTTTTGACTTGTGGTTTACAATTTCTAAAATATTTGCAAATTAATGCTTTAATGGGTTCCATTCCACCTACAAAGTGCCATTGATTTTATGGTAATCAAGTCAAAATCAAACATTCAAAAACTTTTTACTTTTGTTGACTTGTATAGTAATTGTTTACTTTTACTGTATGCTTGAATGGAGCTTTTCCTAGGTATATGTAATGCTTTAAGTGTGATACATAAGGCGTTATGTAATTACTTACAAGTGTTTGTGTGGTTCTCGCTGTTTACTTCTAAAAATGGTTATGTATTGAATGCCTCGCTATATACACATTTGTGTAATTTTAGTTCTAATAACCATGAATTATTAATTCATATGAATGTTGATGTGATATTGTCTTGCTAGGTCCATAACCTGCATTTTAGAGGACAAAATATGGTTAGCGGTCATTGAAGAGTTGATGTCAAAAATTCTTATCAGGTACTCCTTTAACCATTTGTTCGTTAATTAACTTATTTCAAGCAAAATAACCTATTTGTCCATTACGATTGTTTGATGCTCAACAAGGTTATATGTGATTATCAAAGAGTATTTTATTAAAAAAAATTTCCAGTCAAAGTGTGACACTTGTGCTAAAATACATATGCTGTTGGCATTCATATATTTTCTGGTGTTGGGGGCATTAAGGGGTGTTATTGACTTATTGGCTAAGGTGACTAGGGACGCACCACCCCACATCACCCAATCTTACAGACATGCTAAATTTTCCACCCTTGGTGCAGCTCAAAACATTAATTTATTTCTTTGTATGATAATTTTTTCCAACTATATAAATCATTGCGTATTGGAATATGTTTATTTGCTATAGGCCAATCAATCAGCATGGAACTGACCTTTGGAAAGAGTCAGAGAGTTGGATTATGTGGTTAGTTCTTCGTACGTGTTTATGCTACACATAAATCTCATGGTAAGGTGAGATTTTGCGTATTATACATTACTCTGCAGTTTTTAATCAGGTATCAATCACCCTAACTGATTTTGCTTATGATACCTTACTCTGCAGTTTTTGATCAGGTATCAATCACCCCTAACTGATTCAACATCAAATAGCAATGGTGTCACCCAAACTGGCCAACACTACTTCTAGATTCATTTTTTTGGAGGCGCGCATCGAGGCGAGACGCTAAGAAACCGTGTCTCATGATGTTCTTTTTATACGTGCGCCTCAAAGGGCCGAGGCGCTAAGAAACCATGTGCCACTGCCACGTGTTTGCCTCATGAGGTTATACGTCTGCACAATTCACACGCTTAAGGCCTTGTTAGTTGGTCAACCTGAATGAAGAGTCGATCTCACCATTTATTATGGCCAAGTGTTTTTGTTCATATGTTGACATCGAATCTATAGATAACTGTTTGATTTGAGATGACTATTAATTAATGGAATTTTTAGTTAATATCTTTATTTTAGTTTTTAACCACCTACAGAATACTCAAGTCTTTAAAAGTTTTCTTTAAAACCACCCTCTTAACTGAAACCAAATGAAACTACTTTAGAGTCCCCAAATCATGTATCCAGTTATCTTTTTTCTTATAAAGAAGGTGCAATTGACCCAACATCCTTGTACTTTGGTGTAATTACTACACGTAATTTCATTTATTTGACATACATATATTTTTATCAGTGTGTCAAGAGAAGATTAGACAAGCTGTTGAAGATAAGCTCAAAATAAAAGATTTACTGTAACCAGTAAGTACATAATGTTTCTTTACGTTTATCGCTATAAGTTATCATTCTTGATTATCAACTATTGACCACGGTTTGCAATTTTTGTTTTGCTTGTTAGAGTATATCATTTGTGGTGGACCCTTTGTCCACGCATATGTGGATTCAATTTCTTTAGTAATAAAGACAATCCATAATCAATCACTTTTAGCTTGCAAGCCTAGCAAATCAGTTGACATATGCAGTGAATTTGTTATCCGGTACAAGATGGACATTCATGGGGAAAACTTGTACTTTGAACAAATTTATAACCATTCTACCTGCTTGAATTGGAACGTGAATGTTGCTACCAGCTTGAACTTGAACAAATTGATAATGAATCTACACTTGACCACAAATTAGCTACATGGTATCGCATTGCAAATTGTCTCCACCGCTGCATCGCGCGGGTTTCCCACTAGTTTTAATAAACACGCATTAAAATCCCGAAAACCCTAACCGAAACACTTAGGATCTAACTAGAAAGTTATGAGATATTTTGCAAAACAAATGGGACCCACTAGAGGGTGCTTTGGGCTGGTACTAGGGTGGCCTCTAAGCCACCCTTGTGTCCCCTAATATAGCTTCAAATGATGGTGTTTGTTGCATGTGTGTGGAATATTATATACCTAAGATAAACACATGTTGAAATAACACTTATATAACCATATCAAGCATAATATCTTCATCAAAAACCAAAAAACCACCCTAAAAGGGCTGCTGTAGCCATGGACTTTAACACACACATACACCCTTCCATTTCATGTTTACAAACTCAAAAGCATCTTGCTTTCAACCTCCCTTCAAGTCCTTTTGAGTGTTGTCTAGCTTGGGCTTAACATACTTGGAAGACACACATAAAACCCCATCAAATGGGGTTGGAAATATGGTTTTAAACATAAGATTTTGTATGTTGTTTCAAGACTAAAATGGAAAGTTATAAAGATGGATTTGGGACGTGGGTTAGTGGTGATGTTGTAGTTGTTTTTGTAAATTAAAAATATACACACGCAATTGCATAAAATAATGATCTAAACACAATTTTTTGTGTATTTTATGGAAACAAAATAAACCCCTAAAAATCTAGATGTTGGCTGTGGGTTATGGTTGTTATTGTGATTGTTTTTGTAGTTTTAAAAAGTTAACAGAAAACCTATTCTTGTAAGTCATGTGAATGTTGTTAAAGGGGATGACATGTAAACACTTAATAATGGTTTGAAACATCTTAAAATGACCATCTAAGACACAGTACAATGATGGATACATGAAATGTTACAAGATCTAAAAGTTTCATATTCAAAGTTACTAATTTCGAAACATCAAAAGTTTACATTTTGGACTAAAACTGCCAAATACACATATTATTATCCTTAATAATATCATTATGGACTATTAAAAGTGTTGAAACACTAAAACAAACCATGATGAGAAAGATGACAAAACTAAGTTACAAGTTTAGTAAGAATTTGTCATTCTTGAGAGAATAAGGATAAAAATGTAACTTTTAAAAGTTGAGGATGTTATTTGGTAACTTTAAAAGTTAAAGGGTGAAAATTGTTATTTTGGAAACTTATGGCTAAAATGTAGCTTTACGTAAAATTGATTGTTGAAAATGGAAAGTTGTGACTTTCCAAGGTTGTTAATAAAAGTATTTTCAAACATACCAAATGGATTTTTGTATATATGTATTTTTATAAAATAGAATTTTATAAGAATATAAATTACCAAACATGTTGGATACAATATAAAAACAAAGTTTTTTATAATACATTGGTAATTGAAAAGACTTGGAAAAATTTTATAAAAACACGTTCGGTTCCTTGGCACCAGAGGCGGTGTGGTTTTTGGCTCGGGTTCAATGAGTAGTGCACAACAACTTTTCCTCCCCCAAGGGCGGGGTTTTGTTTTTAGCAGATTGTGATTTTCTATTCAAAAAGGGGTGGCGACGCAGCTTGTTGCCCGTCTACCTACCATCCTTATGTAATTTACCCTTTTTTGTCAATGAAAATTACCAATTTAGATTAAAAAAAAACACTTTTATATCTATGAGAATGTAAAAGTGTTGGAGCGTTTTTGTTATGTAAATAATCAAGTCTTGGTTTCAAAATATATAAGTTATTTTATAAATTCCCAAGTAAAAAGTATATAGAAATTTAAGGATGATTAATTTCAAGTAAAACATATAGATGGAAATTTAGGAAAAATAACTAAATACATACATTTGGATGTAGGAAAATAATATTATGACAATAAGTAATTATTGCTACAAAATGTACGTGTGAACAACTTGTATAATTCTGGATGTGAGGATGTATAAATACAAATAATTAAATGTTAACCTATTTATATTACAACGTGTTAACGGACAAAATGTGAAATGGACGGATAAGTATATATTGTATAACTTCCTACAAGATACGTATATGTGTTATTGCGTCAAATGTGGCATGAAAATATATATTTTTTATGTACTAAAATATATAAGATTAATTAAGGGTGAAAAATGTGTAACACTTTCCTAAGTGTTAGGAAAGTATTCTTGGGAGAATTAACGTTAAATAATCAATAACGATTACACGTTTAAGCGAAGTTAAGTATGTAAACTATGTCATCGAATCAGCAAGATCCTAGTAGATTTATTTAATGGGAAAATAAATATACGGTAAAGTGAGTCGAGTCGAGGATAATGTATTGGGAGTTAATTAATACAGAAATATAGGTGTAACTTATAACAGGGGTAATCCATAACCAACGATCTTATGACATATGTAATTAAACGGGGAATTGTATCTAATAGTGGTGTTGGGAGTTGGGTGTACAACTTGCCGGATAGCACGCGCTATAGACTTAGGGACTTATACGCATTAGGACGTTCGTATGTCCTTGACCTTGTTCTCTGCTATGTGATTGCACGTTGTACTTCAGGTGAGTTTCACGACCCCTTTTTACTGTTTTGTTTTGGGGGAAAGATATGTTTGTCAAATGTTGTTACATGTCAAAATGTTTTTAAATGTTAAAATATGATAAGTGGCATGATGAGTACTTGGGTTTTGTTGTTTGTACACCACTCGGGGTGAGTCCTCGCTACTGTAACCATTTACTCGTGTGTTGTGTGTGTGTTGAAATCAAGAACCGAAGGAATATTTGGAAGTACTATTGGTGCCTGACAAGGCCCACCCGTAATCGATAGCGTCGATTATACAACTGTGTATGCCAGGGGTGCAAGTATTCTAAACTAAGTTATTATTTTCCAAGAAACAACTTTTGCTCGCGGGGCATTATTAGTCTTGGTTTCGTTATGGGCTTAAGGGATTGCTCGTCATCGTAGTTTTGTAGGAGCTAGCTACTCCTTACAAAGGCCACTACTTGTGTTTGTTCCGCACATGTTGTTGAAATGTTGTTGTTATGGAACTAAAACCTGTGAACTCACCAATATTTTTTATATTGATGACTTTTTAAACATATCTTTCAGGTAAATAACTGCTGAATAGATATGAGGCTAGTGCGGTGGAATATGGGATGTTGGATACTTGTTGGGGTTTCATCAATATTTTCCATTGGGTTGGGACTTGGATGGAAAAACCCATGTATGAACTTGTTGTTTGTTGTTTTGTGAAATGTTGTAATAAGGTACTCATTTTCGTCATCTTAATAAAATAATATTTTCTAATTAAATATGGTTTATATTAATCTTGATTATGATATGCTTCCGAGCGTTGCGCCACGTGTTTCTGCCATTGGCGTAGTGTGACATTAGGGTTTTCTAGACTAGGTTAGGGGATTTTGGAGTTTTTGAATTGAACCATAATTAAGTTTAAATAATTTTTAATATTTAAGAAACTGTACAAACTTAGTTATCTTATAATGATTATATCAACCTATGGAAATAAAAAAATACATGATCACAACGGTTTAAGTTTCTCATAATTTTAAAAGTTTTAATCAAGAGTGGTTTTACGTAAGGTCAAAACCCGTATGATTAGGTGTTGATCGAGTGATTACGGGTTAGGGTCTTACAAAGAAGTACTGCTTGGTCATCATTGATGACTACTCAAGACTCACATGTGTAACACCCCGCCCATCTCATCACCAATATTGTCCGGTTTGCCCATCCAGAGCTCACGGATTTGTTTTTGGTTGCCCAAGTGGAGACTTCTTAGGAGGTTACCCATCCTGAAATTTCTCCAACCTGAGCACGCTTAACTGTGGAGTTCTCCTCTCATCCACTAACATTAAGCCCCAAAACGCGTTGGTGATTTAAGAGGCAAGACATTACTTATGAACCAAGGATCTCTCCTGGCCACGGCCGATGTGGGATTTTTCCTGGGGTATCACATTCACCCCCTGCTAGAGTCTCATCGTCCCTGATGAGGTGTGTTCTGGGGGTGTCACATTCACCCCCTGTTAGAGTCTCATCGTCCCTGATGAGGTGTGCACCCACCATCCCGAACGGCACAGGAGTGGCTCTGATACCATCTGTAACACCCCGCCCCTCTCATCACCAATATTGTCCGTTTTGCCCATCCAGAGCTCACGGATTTGTTTTTGGTTGCCCAAGTGGAGACTTCCCAGGAGGTCACCCATCCTGAAATTTCTCCAACCTGAGCACGCTTAACTGTGGAGTTCTCCTCTCAACCACTAACATTAAGCCCCAAAACGTGTTGGTGATTTAAGAGGCAAGACATTACTTATGAACCAAGGATCTCTCCTGGCCACGGCCGATGTGGGGTTTTTCCTGGGGTGTCACATTAATTTATCTGTAACATCCGGCCCCCCTCACCACCAATATTGTCCGCTTTGCCCCAATGGGTCGCCCATCCAGAGCTCACGGATTTGTTTTTGGGTGCCCATTGGAGACTTCCCAGGAGGTCACCCATCCTGGAATTTCTCCCACCTGAGCACGCTTAACTGTGGAGTTCTCCTCTCATCCACTAACATTAAGCCCCAAAACGCGTTGGTGATTTAAGAGGCAAGACATTACTTATGAACCAAGGATCTCTCCTGGCCACGGCCGATGTGGGATTTTCCCGGGGTGTCATATTCACCCCCTGTTAGAGTCTCATCGTCCCTGATGAGGTATGCACCCACCATCCCGAACGGCACAGGAGTGGCTCTGATACCATCTGTAAACATCCGACCCCTCTCACCACCAATATTTTCCGCTTTGCCCCAATGGGTCGCCCATCCAGAGCTCACGGATTTGTTTTTGGGTGCCCATTGGAGACTTCCCAGGAGGTCACTCATCCTGGAATTTCTCCCACCTGAGCACGCTTAACTGTGGAGTTCTCCTCTCATCCACTAACATTATGCTCCAAAACGCGTTGGTGATTTAAGAGGTAAGACATTAGTTATGAACCAAGGATCTCTCCTGGCCACGGCCGATGTGGGATTTTCCCGGGGTGTCACAACATGGGTCTTCTTATTTTCCAAGGATGAGGCAGCTGATATTATTAAATTCTTCATTCTAAAAGTAGAGAAACAATATTCTCTCTCTTTCAAAGTCATCAGAAATGACAATGGGACAGAGTTCAAGAACAAAAATCTGGATGAATTCTGCCTGTCTAAAGGGATTGTTAGACAGTTCAGCATTCCCAAAACTCTGGATCAAAATGGTGTGGTAGAAAGGAAGAATAGAACGTTGATTGAAGGAGCAACAACAATGTTATGCTGATTCAGACCTACCTCTTTATTTCTGGGCTGAAGCAGTCAACACAGCTTGTTATGTTCAAAATAGAGTCCTTGTCAACAAAAGGCATTCCAAGACTGCTTATAAAATTCTTCATAGCATCAAGCCCCTTATCTCCTTTTTCACGGCCTTTGGATGTCAATGCTTTATCCAAAATATCAAAGACTCTATTTCAAAATTTGCTGCGAAAGTTGATTCATGTTACTTTCTTGGTTATTATTCCACAAGAAAAGCCTACAAGGTTTTTGTTGGGTCTATAATAGTGAGACGGATGCTATCAAATACATATCTGTGATCAATGTGTGGCTTATGATATTTGGAACCGATAACACTAAGGTTTTCGGTTAGTTTTAGGTGTTTGGGCCGAGAACTCATAAGTTCTCAGTTGGATTTGGGCTAGGCCATGTGTGTCAGTGTGGGATACCTAGTATATAAGTTAATGTTTTGTTCATTTGTTAGGTTAGCGGTTTACATTTTCTAATAAAACACTCTCTAGTATCAGACGAATCCTTTAGAGATCGTATGCTATTGAGGTTGTTAATCAATCGTTTATTTTGTTCTTGAATCATATAATCACTAGATTCTGCCTATTGATTATATTACTTGATATCGTGTTATTTTGGGACTTACAATTGGTATAGAGCCATTGTAGTCATTTGTGGCTCGGTTTGATATCAAGGGATTCAAGTTTTTGCTGCTGCGTTTTGTTGGTTCAACAGGGTTGGGTGTTTCGGGAAAAGCAAAGCAACTTCAGGAACTGTGCAAACACCTCTGATCGGAAACAAAAGCTTCAACCGCACCGGAAAGCCAGTTTACAACCGGAAATCACCTCGACAACCTTCATTCGGGAACTCCTCATTAGCACTCGAGAACAGAAACACCCACTCGAGAACCCCAGTCGAGAACAACCATCATCTCAGTCAAAGAACAGAGCATCATTCGAGAACACACCTTCACTCGAGAACTCATTAGTCATCCGAGAAAACATTTCACTCGGAAACTATTGAGCCACTCGAGAACAAGCTGTCCATTCAAGAACAGTTTGATCATTCGAGAACTCGAAAATCAACCGGAAACTTGTCACTTACCCGGAAACATTTGACTCCAACTCAGACTCGATCTAGAATCCACCACTCGACCACCAACCGGACAACCCATCCTCAACTCGGACACTGTTTAACCTGGGAACCTTTCTTGGCCGGAAATACCTAGCACTCGGAAACCTCACCCTTTGACCAGAAACCACACTACAACTCGAAATCTGTGGTTGGACACACTTGAACCCGGACACCCACCACCACCCGATCCACTACCTGCAACCTAGACCTATCCGGAAACCCAAACCGAAAACCCAACCCAACCCGTCACCATCACCACCCATCCTAAACCTCATCTCCGATTTTAATCTGAAACAAGAAAAGGAGAAAATAGACAGATCTAGAGAGGAGAGGATTTGTAGAAAGTGGTCTGGATTATTGTTGGTAAAGTTCATTGAGGGAGAGGGGGAAATTAGACCAAGTGAAAAGAAAGTGGCAAGAGATAAAGAAAGTTTGAAGGATTGTGAGTCTCAAGATCAAAGAAACAGAATTGAGAGAGTGTATATAAGAAAAGGAGTGCAAAAGAAAAAGGTGTTAGGGTTGATAGCATTTAAAAACCATTTTGAACTTAAATTATAATAATAATAACTCTAGTAATAATAATAATAATAATAATAATAATAATAATAATAATAATAATAATAATAATAACCAAAAGGGGTTCACATGAATCTCAATTGTTTTTATTTTTATAATAATAATTATTATAATTATAATAAATCAATCAATCATACCCAGTATATCCCACGAATAGTAGAAACTATTGGTAGGGTCAGGGGAGGGTGAGATGTAGGCACACCTTACCTCTACCCATAAGGATAGAGAGGCTGCTTCCAGAGAGACCCCCGACTCAAAAGGAGAGAACAGAAGACAGGCAAGTATACAAGTAAAGAGACAAGTACCACAGGAATATTTCGTTATCGGCTAACAGACCAAGTGTAGGAGTAAGCTAGTAAGATAGTGCATAAAAATATAATACATTGAACATCATACAAATATGTAAACGGGACGACAACCACATGTAAGTTTCACATTCCTTAAGAAAACCGGATAAATAGACACATAAATCAAAATAGGTTTAGAGATCCTATAGTTAAGGTCTCGTAATACCCAGTTCTGCTACCTAATTATAATAATAATAATAATAATAATAATAATAATAATAATAATAATAATAATAATAATAATAATGGTATTACATGGAGTGTACTAGTTTAATTTGGGGTATTTGACCGTATTGAATACGGATTCATACGGTTGACAAGATTGTTTACGGTTTGATTTTTTTTCTTGGACGTTCTGTGTTTGGCCTGGAACTTTTGTAAACGTCTAGATTTTTGGGGGATCAAAAAAATCAAAAGCTCTTGGTTTCTCTAGTTCTCGGTTCATGTTCTTGGATTTAAAGTGCAAATGGATTCCAAGACTACAGTCATGCATGCAACAAATACATGGGTTCCCATGTTGATGTTGGGAGAGTCTTTTGGTGAATGGAAATTTAGGTTCATTGAACATGTTAAAGAAAAAGATGCCAATGTTTGGAGAGCTATTTGCAGAGGTCCTACACCAATTACTTACGTTACAGATGAAGAGAAGGGTACTACACTACCTAATCCTAAATCTGAATATACAGAGAAAGATTGGGACTAAGTCAAGCTTGATGAAAAGACTCTTAACACATTGACTATGGGCTTAGCACCAGAGATCATCTCAAGATATAAAGACACTAAATCTGCCAAAGCATTATGGGATTCTCTGATTGCATTTTATGAGGGCAATGATGACATGAGGCAGAGACAAAGGGACATACTGCGGCATAAGTTCAATCTGTTCAGTTGCAATCTGGGTGAAACCCTTGAAAATCAAATTGCGAGATACGTATCTCTAGTAACTGACATGAAGACCGTTGGCATAACTTTGAACAATTCTGAGGTAAATAAGAAGTTGTTAAATGCTCTTCCAAAGAATTGGGATACAAATGTTGCCTTGATCAAGAAGACGGAGGATCTTGCTTATTTGTCTCTGTCAGGACTTATCTCCATCATCAAAGCTTGTGATTTGGAGGACAAGCAAAAGGCACAAAATCATAATGGTGCTGCTCAGCCACAACGCACACCTGCTCCGACTGTTTCAGTACCTGTTGAGCATCAGGTTCCTGTGCTGGTACGATATATCAAACAAGCTTCACATGAGGTATTTTCTGATCTATTCTCTAATTCTTGTGTTGAAAAAGCTAAATATTACAAAGGTTATAACTCTGAATTAGTAAGAGAGAACGATGAGCTAAAAGGGAAGATTTCTTGTCTTAATAGCCGAACTTCAGCTTACAAACTTAGAGTAGAAGCCTTAGAAAAGGATGTCATTCAATACAATAATGATTTAAGCAATAAAACATGTCTTGTATTGCATCTAAAGAAAGTTATTGATGAACTTAGTGCTGAGCTAGATTCGTTAAGATCAAAATTTGAAAATGCTGATTTTCATTTTAGAAGATTTGATTGTTCTAGTGAGCGTGTTGAGAAAATGATAAGTTCAAAACTCAAGTTCAGGGAAAAAAAGGAGTCGGTATAGGTTTTGTAGAAATTGAACCTCCCTACAATCACAACTACACCGGATTGCCTCTCACAGATGAGGAAATAGAAAATGAGGGAAATATGGAATATGGGAAGTGGTTGGTGGTTGAACCCGCAAGAAGTGTTCCCATAAAGATAACGGAACCAAAGGGGTTAGTTGTAGAGCTGGTTAAGTCTGTGCCAATTAAGATTGCTAAACCAGAAGGGCACAAGAAACAATCTAAGTATGTTGCTCCACTTAGTGATGTTACTATTTCTAAGTTCGTTAAATTAGAAAGCAATGAAATGGGCAACCATGTTAAATCTGAAAATAACAACTCTGACAATGTCGATGCTGACAAAGCTTCAACAAAATCGAATTCCTCGATAGGATTAATTGAATCTATGTTGTTTAAAAGCATTGCAAAATCTATCAACTCTGAAAGCTCTTCAAGCTCGTTAACTGTGTCAGAAACATCAAATGAATCTGACTCCAAAAATTTGTTTGATTCAAAAACTGTCGGGACAAGAACAGTAAAAGAAGTAACTATTGAATTTAAATGTGTGAATAATTCTGATGCTTCTACTTCATGTGCAGAAACAGTTTTAGTTAAAGAATGGATTGAAGGAGATGAAGAATATTTTAATTCTAATGACTCTAAACTAAAAACAATTTCTGATTCTTCTGTTAAAAGTGATGCTAGTGTAGGCTCCGTTCTTAAGAGCAATGAATCTACCTCAACTGCTTTTGCTAAAACTGATAATGGTTGTTTGAAAACTTCAAATTTGTCAAGTAATGCATGTCCTTATGTGCCAAAGTTTTTATTGAAACCAACAGTAAATGGCATAACTAATAAATATGTGCCACCAAAACCTGTTTTACAAAATGAAAAATGTTTTCAGAAAAGAAGAAAACATATTTGTTCTAACTCTCATAAACAGTTTCAGGTCACACAAAGAAGGGCACAGAAACAACCAACTACATAAAGAAAAATTTGTCCTCATCAATTATCAAGAACTGCAAGTGCTAACAAATCAAAGAGTGGTGCATTTTCTAAACAAAGCAGAAAGTTTGAGGACAGTTCGAGCAAATCATCTAACAGATCTTATCATTCGCATATATCATCTTTTGTTGGATCGAATGGACCAGGATATGCTCCTTACGTGAAGAAGCAGACGTGTTACAATTGTGGAATTCCTAGTCACATTGCTCAAAATTGCACACATCGTCCTTATGTGCCTTATTATAGACAACATCAGATAGTTAGACCTAGGGATAACTACTACTCTAAGTCGATGAAGGTTTCTCAACCTAAGAGAAAGAAAAATGTAAATCCAAAGGTTAAACCATCTGATGGTGACTGGATTGCTGCTAAGAACAAACGAAAGGTTGTTAAAGAACAAAAACAGATTTCCAAATCTAAACAACCTGAAAAAACCCAAGGTTACTACTTCAAAGGTAACAAAACTGTTTATTAAGCCTAAACAACTTTGGAAACCAAAAGCAACAGCAATTCCAAATTTAAAGGACATGTGTTTGAAAGAAGTGTCTTACATTGATGCTTCTGGACTGCCCAGGACTATTATGGCCTAGGTACCGATGTCTAATTAATCTCCTTATTCATGCAGGGACAGCCAAGGAGTATTATTGACAACCACTGGTGTGTTAATAGTGGTTGTCCCGAGCAGTTGATTGGCGACATATCTATGTTACATTATGTTAAATCTTTTAACAGAGGATATGTTTCCTTTGAAGGAGATAATAGAGGTATGGTCAGCTTGGCAGGTAATTTTAAATTTGATGCACAAATTTTAAAAAAGATTGATTTGTCGTTATTTGAGAATGGTTATAGAAAAGAACAAAAAGATTTTTCTTATTTTAGGTAAATTTTATGCATAAATTTGTCTTTTCCCTTTATTTATGGACAAAATTTAGGGGGGAAGGGAGATAATCAAGGAAAATACAAAAATAGTGTTTCATTTGAGTTATGTACAAAATTTAGGGGGGGATGGAAGAGAAAATAAGAAAAATACAATAACATGTGAAAAAGAGAAAACTACAAAAAGAGTTTTTATTGTATCACTTGTGAAAAAGGCTGACAACCATAAGACCAGTATTGAAATGGTTAGGCTCTAGGGTGATATGTTGGTAGGCTTGGTCCTGACGAATGGAAAATTGGCTGATCTAGTGACACACTTAAAGATAACATATGGCCTCAGTAGGAAACGTCACTTGGAATTGGTACATTTTTTATTTGAATGCTTGTGTGACGTCCCGATACACACTGTGTTCAAGGTCTGAAACCTTTTCTGAAAAACTCATGTATCTCCTTTGTTTTGTGTAAGCAAAGACCTGGGGATGCTAGGTAATGTCAGCTTCTGCTGCATCTAGATATATGCTGACCTAGCTGTACATTTCCGCACTATAGATTAAAACTCCAAAAGAGGCGAATGAGCCCAAAAAGATGCCAATGTGCACAACAAAATAGGCCCTCTAGAGCCCAAAGCACCAAAACCTATATTATTTGAGATATCAAATTGATTTGTATATTATACCACTCTATTTCTTAATGATCTATTCTTTTCCCTTCTCAATTAAGTCCTAGTTAAGGTTTCAGAATTCTAGAACAGACACCGTGAAAATATGTGGTAGGGAAACTGCTTGCATAATAGAGTGTACCGCATATAATTCTAGGATTTGATTGTGACTTGCTTGAGTTTCCATAATTAATACACCAAAACATAATAAATTAATCACGGACAATCAAATAAGAAGGTCTAAGGCAATATGTTTAAGTGGACGAATATACTGGCAATTGCTCAGACCAACTAGAGTAGATCCGTGTTGATAAGTGTCCCTGAGTCTAAATCACAGTGATTCAATACCCTTAAAAAATGTGTAGTTATTTTATTTCAATTTCTATTTCATTTATATTGATTCTTATTGTTTTGCTTTTGAGTTTAATTTTATTTTAGTTTAATAAAATCAACCATTCTTGAATATTTGACCTATCATCCACAGTGAAAGAAATCCGAATTTTTGAAATTTTCGTGTGAAAGTAGTCGGAAGAACTAGGTGTTCATGATACTGGATCCTATGTTATATTTAGATGTTTGCTTACAAAGTTCTGAGAATGTGCAGAATTTGATCTGAATCAAGAAACAGGGGTTGATGAAGAATCATTTCCAGTTGCTGACAAGAATGAAGCCTCGTGATGAGAAGATGTACCTGAGGTAGAAGATCTTGATGTGATTGCATGTTCTGATAATGAAACACATGCAGAAATACATGTGATCCTACTTGAAGACAATGATTGGAAAAGAAAGAGATATGATAATCCTCCTCTCACATCTTCTTTAGCAAATTATCAAGCGAATGCTGATGATGATTCAAGTGTGGATCTTACTCCCATAGAAGAAGAAAAGGCCCGAGTTTGAGAGTACAGAAAAGAAGACTTTCAACAAAACAACACCAACAACCCAGCAACAATCTAGGGGGAGATCACAATGCTACATTCAATTATGAAGATCATTTGATAGCATCAGTCTAGGGGAGATTGTTGGGTCTATAATAGTGAGACTAACACTATCAAATACATATCGGTGATCAATGCTTGGCTTATGATATTTGGAACCGATAACACTAAGGTTTTCGGTTAGTTTTAGGTGTTTGGGCCGAGAACTCATAAGTTCTCAGTTGGGCTTGGGCTAGGCCATGTGGGGCCAGTGTGGGATACTTAGTATATAAGTTAATGTTTTGTTCATTTGTTAGGTTAGCAGTTTAAATTTTCTAATAAAACACTCTCTAGTATCAGATGAATCCTTTAGAGATCGTATGCTATTGAGGTTGTTAATCAATCGTTTATTGTGTTCTTGAATCATATAATCATTAGATTCCGCCTATTTATTATATTACTTGATATCGTGTTATTTTGGGACTTACAGTTTTCAATTCCAGAACCAAGATAGTTTAAGAAACACTAAATGTCAAGTTCAATGAGTCTAAACATACAATCATTCCAGCACACCCTGCTGAACTCTTTGATCTTGACAGTTTTAATTTCGGACCTGAGAAGACTGCCATCACTTCATCTAAACCCACTTATTATGGTGATCAATGGTTTAATGAGTCCTCCATCTTGGACTCCAAATGCAGTCAAATCAACTCCAAAACCATCAAAAGTTTCACAAACTTCTGATTCAACAAACCAAACAACTTCTGATTTACCATAAACTTCTGATTTAGTTCCCAAAACTATTGAAGCTGTACAAATAGCTGAATCAGACATCATTAATCTTTGTAGTTTGTTTAAAGAAGTTCAAGAGACCACTCCCACAACACAAGATCTACAATTGATTGAACACAGAGATCATCCATTGGATCAAATCATGGGTGACATTGCTGCAGGAGTACTTACAAGAAACCAGCTCTCCAACTTTTGCTTTTTCTCAGCATACATTTCACCATTGGTATCAAAGAAGTACCAGGAAGCCCTCAAAGTTAACAATTGGGTTGTAGCTATGCATGATGAGTTGCTGTAATTCAAGAAGCAACAGGTCTAGGAAATTTGTCCCTTGCCTCCTAACAAGCTACCAATTAGCACAAGATAGGTTTTCAGGAACAAACAAGATGAGTCTGGTTTAATCATCAAGAACAAGGCAAGACTGGTGGTCCAAGGTTTCTCACAAGAAGAAGGAATTGATTATAATGAAACTTTTGCTCCAATTGCAAGGCTTGAAGTCATCAGGTTATTCTTGGCTTATGCTATTTCTAACAAAATTAAAGTTTTTCAAATGGATGTAAAGAGTGCATTTTTATATGGCAAAATAAAAGAGGAAGTGTATGTTGTCAACCACCTGGGTTTGAGGATCCTGCTCATCCCAATTGGGTATACAAACTTGACAAGGCTCCATATGGGCTAAAACAAGCTCCAAGAGCTTGGTATGATACACTTTCAACATTTTTACTCAAAAATCACTTCACAAGACGCTCCATTGATAAAACTCTTTTCATTAAACATGTTGGATATCACATCCTCCTTGTTCAAATTTATGATGATTATATCATTTTTGGTTCAACCAATACAAAACTGTGTGAAGAATTTAATAAACTCATGCAATCAAAATTTGAGATGAGTATCATGGGAGAACTGCAGTACTTTCTAGGACTGCAGATAAAACAACAAGCAAATGGAACTTTTATACATCAATCTAAATATGTTAAATAATTATTGAATAAATTTTCTTTACAAGACTGTAAATCATGTTCCACTCCCATGAGTCCAACCACACAAGTTGAACCAGATGATCAAGGAAAATAGGTTGATCAAACCACCTATAGATGTATAAGTTCCCTTCTTTACCTAACTGCTTCTAGACCAGATATTATGTTTTCAACATGTGTTTGTGTTGGATATCAATCAGCTCCTAGGGAATCACACCTCATGGCAGTCAAAAGAATTTTCAGATATCTGAAAAGAACTCCTAATCTTTGAATTTGGTATCCTGCTATCAGCAGAACCATATTGATAGCCTTTTCAGATAGTGACTGTGCATGGTGTAAAATGTTAAGAAAATTAACATCTGGTGGATGTCAATTCATTGGAAACTATCTGGTGTCATGGCAATCAAAGAAGCAAACATCTGTGGCAACATCAACTACTGAAGTAGAGTATATTGCAGCTGCAAGCTGTACTTCACAGATGCAATGGCTTCAAAATCAATTACTTGATTATGGAATCAAAGAGACCAAGACACCATTGGTCCTAGACAGTACCTCAGCCATTAGCATCATTCAAAATCCTGTTCAGTTCTCAAAGACAAAACATATTGAAATCAGGTATCATTTCATCAGGGATTGCTATGAAAAAGGCAAGATTTAGGTTAAATATGTGTCAACAACAAACCAAATTGCTAATATTTTCACAAAACCTCTTGACACAACAACCTTCAGAGGTTAGTATCCATGCTTGGGATGCTAAATTTGGATTAATTTTTGTAAGTGTTTTCATTTTCTGCACATATTTCACTTTCACTTATTTTGTTACTCATATGTCACAAAAACTCTGATGATCATAAACAGAGAAAGTACTGATGTACAAAACATCAATATGGGAAATTTTCTGCAAAGAGAAATTGCTGATGATAATTATCATCAGAAGTTGATTTGGGTGTTTTCAAAACAAAAACTCACCAGTTGTTCAAAACTACCGAAGAGTTAATAGGAAAATAGTAATGAACATTTTGTTTATTAGAACTTTTAAACAAAAGGGCAAATCCTTCTTTTCCTATTTCAGAAGTTTGACCTAAGGCGGTTATAAACTTTTGGAAACCCCTCTTTTAATATTTATCATTTCAAAAACAAAAATTCCCTTTCTCATACACTCTCTGAAACCTGCAACTGTTCTATCAAACAACCATGGCTCTAGTTCTTAAACAGAGACATAATCAAAGAGGCTACTTCACAAAGGATGAAGCCTGGTCCCAATACGACGAAATCATTGATTTGGTCGTTAAATCTCAATTTTACATGTCGTTCACCATTGACCCACTAATCCACACTGAAACTCTAATTGAGTTTTGTGAAAACGCTGAGATTGTTACCGTGAATGGTAAAGTCATTTCCCTGAAGACGTCGATCAAAGGGAAAGTTATGGCAATCACACCGGCTACCCTGGGAATCAGACTAGGTTTGAATGATGCTGAAGCCCCTGAACAAATTCCCAGTGGAACCATTCAATCAACCATAACTGAGTGTGGTTACCAAGGTACTCTGTCACATGCTACCATCTATAAGAATTTTTTTATCCAAAATACAAACTTTTGTTTCATTATATAATTATGTGTTTGAGTCCAAAAACTAGATCATATGATCAGATACCCTCAACTATACAACCAATTTTCCATTCCATTGTGAATGAAACTACTTACAAGGCATCATCATATTTTTTCAATGAGTTGGTGTTGCATCACCAAAATGATAAAAAGAAATTTTTGTTGTATCCAAGGTTCATTATGTAGTGTATTATTAAAGAACTTGGAGAAGAGGTACTTGTGGGTAAAACAATTGTATTAAACCCTCTAACCTCACAAGTATTCTCTATGCATAACAAACCGGCTCTCTTGCCAGAAGATGACCAAGGGGAACAAGCCACAATCCCCAAGGAACCCACATCTTCCAAACCCACTCCGAAAAAGCATAAACAGCCAAAACAACAAAAATCCAAACCCACCAAACCTAAAAGAAAGGCAGTTCAGGAGGTTGAGATGCCTGAAACTGCGGATGTGCAATCTGCACTTCTAAAAGATGTGACTGAATCTTCCTCTAAGTCTCATCCATCTCCAACCCCCAAAAGAGCACCAATATCCATTCAGTTTTCAAGAAAGAAACTTAAAAAGACCATAACTACTGACCCTGCTTTTGAAACTACTGAAACAAGCCCAACTGCTGACCCTAAAACTACTGAACCAGAACTATCACATACAACAGTTGAGATAGCTCATATTCTCTCTGGGCTAAAACAAAACATCCCATCAGACAATGTCAATCCCTAATCACCACATAAAACAGAGGATCAAACCACAGATATGGACATTGATGAGGATTTTATCAACCCTATCCCAAGAGATGAGGAGGAACCAAGGATTCTAAGCCCAAACTTAGAGTCTTTAGGTACATTTGAGGCTGCTACTACTCCTATACCACTCTTTGGTTGATTTGAGGACAATAGTAACATAGATAAGACCTCACTTGTGGAAACCACTAATAAAGGCCTTGTGCCTGAGGCAGGAAAACCCCAGTACCGAGAAAAAAAGGGGTTTATGAGAAAACTAGGTTGGGCCTAGCTCATGATATAACTGATGACTTCATCATTGATGATGTTGACAGGGATTCACTGCTGCCCTACCAGACGCTCCAACATCTGATCAATGCAAGGGAGAGGAAAATGGTCTTTCCTGGTGGCGTCTTTCAGTCTCGTATAATCAATACAGACACATAAACTAGTAACAGTACGAGTGGGAATGAGCTCATTCTTCTCATTAATGACCACAGTCATCCCTCCCTTCTTCGGGACAACCTGAGTCGGGCTCACCCACGAGGAATCAAAGATCACACATGGCAATTTCTCAAATTAATTTTTCAAAATCCCTTTTGTGATTTCAGTATTGCATAGGAAATCGAGTTACTCTGCAGTATGACTTGACATAACCTAACATTGTTGGACTATGGAAAGGGGTTTGGGCATTGACTATTTTTTCAATAATTGGGTCAGGTCAAATTTTTGTATTTGCGTCTTGTACTAATTTCAACATTGTAGGGATTAATATTGATGGGTCAAAAACGAGTCAATCGGAATGGGTCGGGTCAAACGGGTCGAAGCGAGTTGGGTCAGTTTAGTCATATTTATCTGATGTGTTATTGGGTCAAATTTATTAGTTCTAAAGCTTGGGTCTGTTTTAGTTTAGCTGGGTCAAGATGTGTGGTCATCGGCAAGCAGCGTCCCTTGTTCTACAAGCTTGCATTCTATATTTATGAAAAAGTAGAGCCATAGTATTTGTTTAATTGTGTTTTGTTACTGGTTTATTACTAACCAAAGGCCTAATACCCAACACACATTATGTCCTCTTTTTGTTGTTGTATAAATTTGAATTCCAGAACGTATTGGTCCTTGTTTGCTTCAAAAGCTATAATTTCATTGTATTATTTGCTCATAATGGCTTTATTTGCTATTTGTTTCTGTATATTAAGAATTACAGTGATTGATATATTTCAAAACCATACTATTATTTTAATCGTATTTTATATGAAATATAGTTAACTATATATAAGTAATATAAATAAAGGCAGTAAATTTCCTTGAATTCGCAATTTATAGCTAAACCTTAACAACATTCCTGATTTATAGCCTAACTTTGACAATGAACTCATTTTCAAACTTGAAAATGATACAAATCGTAAAACAACGAAATCGAGCACCACGTTGCAAATTGTTACTGCTGCAGCATCGCGCGGATTTCCTAATAGTATATATATATGTATATATATAATATAAAAAGGAAATGTAAAACGATATTTTTTTATTATTCTTTTGGACGACGAATTTAATAAGGATATATATATATATATATATATATATATATATGCAAGAAGCGATTTGCATAAACACAACGTGTGAGTTGTGATTATGACTTATGTAATTAGTCATAAATGAAACATCAATTGTATAACCACATCTTGAGAGAATTATGACTAACGTGGCAAGTGTATTGAAGTTAAATACACAAAAACAAGATATGTCATCTATTGTTGAGAGTGTCAACATAGAAATCCACAAATGTGTGTTTTGATGACTATAACATATGAAAGAAATATAGCCTAACTTTGACAATGAACTCATTTTCAAACTTGAAAATGATACAAATCGTAAAACAACGAAATCGAGTACCACGTTGCAAATTGTTACTGCTGCAGCATCGCGCGGGTTTCCTAATAGTGTGTATATATATATATAATATAAAAGGGAAATGTAAGACGATATTTTTTTTATTATTCTTTTGGACGACGAATTTAATAAGGATATATATGCAAGAATTGATTTGCATAAACATAACGTATGAGTTGTGATTATGACTTATGTAATTAGTCATAAATGAAACATCCATTGTATAACCACATCTTGAGAGAATTATGACTAACGTGGCAAGTGTATTGAAGTTAAATACACAAAAACAAGATATTTCATCTAATGTTGAGAGTGTCAACATAGAAATGCACAAATGTGTTTTTTGATGACTATAACATATGAAAGAAATATATGTCATTATTTAAAAGTCTTTGATAAATTTTGCGAGACTTACAAGAGTGATGGACATGTAGAGTTTCTATAAACCGTCAGTGTTGATTGAACTATGTGAAGGATTAGTGCTATGTTTTGGGAGAGTGTTCCAATAAATGGTTTGAACAAAATGTTTATATATCACTTAGGCGTATGTGAATGTCATGTCGTTGTGTGTCAAACGCATTGACTCTATCACAAGATATGGTGATTTTATATGGTTCTTGTTGTTGATCATGAATATGCTCATCAAAGTGACTTATAAAAGGACTTATGTTTACTTCCTTAAGAGCCAATGGTGAAGCCTTGGAGATTAAAGGCAAACGAGATTTGATTCTAATGGATGTAATTAACTATGGTTTTAAAACATTCTTAAAACCAAGGTTTTGGAATGGAAAAACAAAATCTCATTATTGTGTCTAAACTAAGACGTGAATGTTAGGAAGAGATAGTGTGATATCTCTTAAGGCTTTGAAGAATCAGAATGAGGCATCTTCTATTCACATGCTAAGTATTTGTAGTCTAAAGCATGCTAGACTAATTCTTGTTAATTTAGATGCTCCATGGAGAATGAATTTTGTTAAAACAAATTTATAATTCATTAAAAGGATTACTCAAGGGGACCGAATATATAGTTCATTGGTTATGATTCTATTTGGCTTAATATGAGGAAAAGTCATATAGCTCAGAAACAACTTATGTGCGAAATCTGAGTAGAGTAAAATAATGGGATGACCTCAATAACACAAAGATATAGATAGTCTCTATCTTATCACGGGTATCTAATGTCATCGTGAGTGATATTACTCAAACTTAATCAAAGTGCAAGAAATGTGGGGGAAGATCCATTTAAGAAACAACTCGTAGGGATGTAAAAATGGTACTTGAGATGTTTTTTCAAACAACATATGAAAGGAAGAAACTTTCATCACCCAATTTGGTAGTTATCCAATAACACTTAAATGTGGAGGTTACTTTCATTTGAAAATGGAAGGTTTGACATGAACAGATGTGATTTTGGGAGTAAAAATTACACGAACCTAGAACGGACTTGTTATAAGTCAGTCCCATTATCTGGACAAAATTCTTGAGAAGTTAAATGAAAATGATTCTAATGTGGCTAGAACTCCCATTGACACGAGATCAACATCTAGCTAAAAATCGAGGTGATCCTGTTAACCAAATTATAGTGCTCAAGAATCATTGGCAGCTTGATGTATCTGATGAATTATACCAGATCAGACTTAGCAGCAAGCTAAGTAGATACACGAGCAACCCAAGTTCAATTTATTGGAGTTGCGTGACACGGGTGCGTCGGTACTTAAGATACATACGAGACTACAGGCTGCAATATAATAGATATCCAACAGTTATTGAAGGTTACTGTGATGCGAATTGGATATTTGACACGAATGATTCCAGGGCAACGAGTGGGTATGTGTTCATACTTGGAAGTACAGCGATATCGTGGAAATCATCTAAGCAAACGGTTATTTCTAGATCCACGATGGAATTAGAATTCATCACTTTAGATAAAGCGGGTGAAAAGGTAGAATGGCTAGCTACGTCAATTTGTTGAGGATATACCAAGGTGGCCAAAGCTGGCATCGGCCATATGCATACAGCATGATAGCCAATAGAAAATTGGCAGAGCTCATAGCATAATGTATAATGGTAAGAACACACATATAAGACATAGGCATAACATGGTACGACAACTAATCTCTACAGGACTTATCACTGTTGACTATGTGAAGTCAAAGGATAATATCACGGATGCGCTAACAAAAATGCTTAAGCAGAGAGTTAGTTAAGAAGTCGTCCATGGGGATGGGACTAATGCCCTTGAAAATTTAAGTTCATGCGAAGGAAACCTAACTCAGCTGATTGGAGATCCCAAGATCTGAGTTCAATAGGACAACCTAATTGTATGAACAGGTGAGGTCACTATCGGGGAAGAGTTGACGGAAACCCTGCGCTTTGAAAAGCGGAGTTTGCTATAGGAATTTGGTAAGCTTCCTAGTCCATTCCTAAAAGTGACAAGTTTGAGGCTAAGCCTACGGCTTTTAATGATTCGATTGAGGTAACCATTCCTAGTGAATCACCTATGTGAGAGATAAATAGGGTCGCTTCGAAGGGTATAGTTGGGGCACAATACTTAAGAGCACTCGCAGAACCAGGCACATGCCCATGACGATAACGGACACAACTATGAGGACTTGACTTTGTCAGTGAGAGTCTTGTGTGAAGCGTAATGTCGTCTACACAAACGGCAGACGAGTTCAAAGACATCACTCTCTACTCAGAGCCAGTGGACTAAGTGCGTTTCAGTAGTGAAGGTACAAAGGTTCACCTACCTATCGTATGCAAACTCAACTGTTGAAATTTATCGGAATGGGGTTGCTTCTGAGAATGACTCCCATTCATATGGGGGTTAATTGGAAATTTTGTAAGTTTTGATCAATCCCTATTCATGTGGGGGATTGTTGGAAAACTAAAAGGTGAATGTAGATTTAATTATAATTTAGTGAAATTATAATTATTAGTTATATTCTTCATGTGGTGAATTCAAGAGAAACTCACGAGTAAAGTTTCTATATGAGACTTGATTAGAGTTATAAGGCTAATAAAGAAAATTGAAGTCTCTAATTATGTTAGAAATTTCACTAGCCATGGTTCATGTATACACAATAGGCTTCGTGCTTCATTTGAAATGAGAGAAAATACACTAGGAAACTCTCGCAACACACACAAACTCAATCGTAGCAGCCAAGTTTTAATTATATTTTAGGCAAGTGTGTAAGTTCGGCAGTGCACTACCATTGTTTAGAACCATTGTACCCTGAAAACAAACCACGAATTTGTTTAAGGGAATTGTGTCAAACACAGGCCCAGTTCACGTTCATGATTTAGTCTTCGATTTCGATGTAATTTCTAACAAACTAGTAGGCTTTGTACGTCAATTGAGATGAGAGAAAAATACACTAAGATACTCTCGCAATACACATACCCTCAATCGTAGCTGCCAAGTTTCAATTATCATTAAGCCAAATGTGCAAGTCCGGTAGTGCACCATCACTGTTTAGAACCGGTGTACTCTGGGAAGAGACCGTGAATCTATTTAAGGGAATTGTGTCAAACACAAGCCCGGTTCACGTTCATGATTTCATCTTCGATTTCAATGTAAGTTTTCTAACAATATTCTCAATACGATTTACAACTTATATTATAATATGGCTGGAGAAGGCTTAATGTTTCCAAGACACACTTTAACACTCGAGTTCCAAAAAAAATATTTGGATTAGGAACTTGAAGAAAGATTTACAAATTGAAAGTTTTGAAAGTTAAGTTGTTAAAGTAGGATTTATGTAGGATTTAGTCCAAGAAACATCTTCAAATTCCATATACACAATGCGGTACTCATATAAGACTACCGAACATTACAGGTACCTATACGGGTTAGTATCGAATATGAAAAGGACCTAAAATGAAAACCGGTAACGGTACTGATACAGTTTTACTTTGACCGGTACTGGTTTGTTATGGTGTCGGTCGAGTATCGGTACTTGCTAACGTATGCTCATCCGTATGGTTAATTGAACCACTAACGTATGCTCATCCCTATGTTTACTTGAATCAGTAACATAGGCTAATCACTATGTTAATTCAGAATATGTTTTATCAATGAGACATGTTTTAGTTATAAAAGTTTTAAATTTGATGCTCTTTTGTCATCAAAATTTGTTTTATGTAGAACTATAAAAAGAATTGGTGTACAAGTTGACTGGGAATAAAGGATCTTTAGTTTTAGAAAACTATAAGAAAGTGGGTAGGTATGTCATTTTAGGGTTGGGGTTGGAAGCATCATCTGAACAACTTCGAAGCTTGGGAACAATTACTGGCTATACAAAGGAATACGCACATGAAGGCGGGTAAGGATTCCGGGGGTTTGGTCATGGAAAAGGAAGCTGCTTTACAGTTAGAAATGTCACGGTGGATCTCAATGATTTAGTAAACCAAAGTAACAGAAGCAACAAGATGAGGTGGTATAATTGGGCGCTACCTAACGTCAACATGATGAATTCGATGTGTCTTGTTGGTAGAATTCCGACAAGAGTGGAGCTTATTAAATGAGGTGTACAGGTTGAGAGAGCACTGCGTGTCCATGTTGGGGTATAAGTGAAGAAACGGTCGACCATGTCTTTGTATCGCGTATGTTGGCAAGATTGGATGAGGTGTCTAAACCTACCAGGGGTGGCAAACGTTAGTGACATTCTTAACAAGGTGACTCGTTTGACAGCATAGAAGAAGTAGATTTTTTTTTTGATGAAATAGTGTAAAAAACAAATAATTTTTTTTTGTTATGGTTTATGTCAGAAACGATTTTTGGAAAATGGTAGAACCGCAATCTTAGATTGCGGTTCTTGCATATGTGGTTGCTGACTCAAAGAACATCGAAGAAGGGACGATGACTTAGACGGTAGAACCGCAATCCAAGATTGTGGTATTAAAAAACATAGTCTACAGTAAATTCATTTGGATTGAGATGATATCTTTAATTCTAACCCATGTTATTACTGTCCAACGAGTAAATTTATCTGGAGCAGCTGTCAGCTGTTCCCTATACAAGTATTTCAGCCATGTGACCATAGTCTACGGACTTCAAGAATACGATTGCTAGAATCATAAATATATAAATAAAAAGATGAAAAATGCAAGTGTAAAATATATGAGAAGTAAACATTGATATGGTTTATAAGATCAGAACCTAGAAATCAAAACTTTCAATCTTTCATCATCAAGTACACACAACGTACTAGAAAAAAAGCCTTTTATGACGCGCATTACGCGTCATGAAAGGGTGTTTATGACACGCCAAAGAATGTCATTATAGGCATAGTCATAAAATTAATATGACATGCAGGCGCGTGTCATCTTTTAATGACACGCATTCATGACACGTTTTTTTGACACACGCTTATGACATTTATTTTGCGTGTCATGCTTTTTTTTACCTAAAAAAAAATTTAATACAATATATTATTAATAATCTGCTGATTTCCTATAATAACCTGGATTAGTGCACTAATAAGCTACAAAATCAATAAATTCCCCATAATAATATGCATATATTATATATACCAAAAACCCATTACAATAGCATTTGTCGATTTCTACATGTATTAAATGGTTACAAAAATATTGTGTCAATAAATTACGTTGTCTAGACTTAAAAATATGGATCACTTGAAAATGAATGTTGCTGCCTATCCTGACCATTCTTCACGATTGGCATCCATATCCGCATCCGTGTAAACTTCTACCCCCCCCCCCCCCCCCAACCTGAAACAACAATTAAATTAATAAGATGAAAATGTTAAGGTTCGCGATGGTTTAGTTTCAAGAAAATAAGGGTAGCTAAAATTTGCCTCGATCAACTTACATTATCTAATATTCCAAATCCGTCCTGAACGATCTCTTTCATGATATAATAACCACATTTTGTACTTCCTGGCTGGATTGGACACTGCACATTTAAAAAATTACAATTGATTATTAACATTCCTAAGGCTACAACTAATTCTTGTAAACTATAACTTTCTTTTGGCTTTCTTGGCAAAAGGCAAATACAATCGTTAAAGCTACATGCATCGTGTATGCTTTAACAATCTTAGATGATACATCAATAGGATTCAAGTTAATAGAAAAGTAGAACAGTAGGAACAAAAGCTGAAATTTTGAACATAATAACCTTAGAATAGATTATCAAAACCACAGCAATCAGGATCCAACCATTATGTAATAAAAATAAACAAAATGTTATAAGCCACGACAAGGAGGATGATGGCTGATTAGGTTTCTGAAGTTGAAGTGAGGACGATGAAGTTGAAGTAATAAAAATAATGTTACCTTTCAACAGCTCTGAAGTTGAAGTGAGGATGATGACTGATGATGTGAGCAAAATTGCCACCATTACTTGAGTAAACAGCATAAGTTGATATGCACCTTCAGCCCCCAAATGCCATATGGATTGAAGTGCTGGGATTAAGGCAATGAATCTGATTGTTGAGTGATGACACCAGCCGGGAATGTCGATTTTGAAAAAATTAAGGAGGACCGATTGGCCGCTGAATTTCCACGTGAACGCTGTTGTATGATATGAAAGAACCAGAACTATAACTAAAGCGAAAGGTGCCATAAGGCTCCTAAATACCTGTAAAAGATTTTTAACAGACAAATTATTCAAAAGTATGATCATAGTTAATAATTAACATACAAGAAATTCAGATAAAATTAGATAACTTTGTTTTTTGCAGCGTAACCTGGTCCATTAGAGACAATGCATCCTGAAAAGTAAGCAAATCGAGGCCCGTGCTATAGAACACATTTGCTGCAGAGTTCATGAGAAAGCAATTGATGATGAAAATGCCACTGAAAACACAAGAAATGGCGAAAAGATGGTCATGGCATAAAGCTCCCTTCGAAATTTGTGTTAGTCCCTGATCTTGCTGCAAAGATATAAAGCAATACAAAATGCAAGATTTAACTTGGCACATGGTTTAATGTCCTACCATAATGCACTTACAACTTTATTGATGAATTATATATACACTATACACATACATATAACCATCCCTGTATCCTTCCAACCCATATCCAACCTGACCTGTATCCTTTTTAAACATTATCAAATTCAAAACTGAGGAAAAAACTCAGCCTTTAAATAATGAACCACATTCAAGTAGAACAATATATCTGTACCATAGACGAATGCAAATAAAGATTGTGAGGCATGATACTTGCACCAAGAAGACCCATTAATGCAAAAGCACTCTCCCCGCTTAAATTTGTAAGCATCCCGCCCATTGACAGTGACGTGTCACGTTGACTTGTAACCACCCCAAAGAAATAAGAAAATATAGCAACGGCTGCTAACCACATACATTCTGGGTTTTAAAAAGCGCGCCTGAGGCGCAAGGCGCATCAAGGCGCAGCTTAGGGCGCCTCAGGGCTTTGCGCCTATCCTTTTTCCCAAAGGCGCGCGCCTCAGGCGCTTTTTTGTCAAATTTCAGGCGCTTTTTTGCCTGAGGCGCACGCCTCACGTATTCTGGGTATTTTTTATGCATAATTATGCATAAAAATGTTGTGCCTTGGTGTTTTTGGCTTGTACATATAGGTAAAATCACATAAAAACCTTATTTATAGCTATATTTTGGGTAAACGAAGCTAAAAACTCATGGAATATATATGGGATATATAAAAAAAATTATATAATTAGTGTGCGCTTCGGGTACGAAAATCCCACGCTTTTTGCGCTTTGCGCTTCGCGCGATGCGCTTAGACCTCGTCGCTTTTGTGCGCCTAGCGCTTTTTAAAACCAAGCATACATATGACCTTTGCTTTCCCATTCTCCTACACAATATAGCATGTCACCATATAACTCAAAACGATAGAAAATGGAAACAAATGACTGAGGTCAAGATAGAAGATTGAGCTTACCAAGTAACTAGAAATAACTGGAAATAAAAAACCATCAAGAGAAGTGAAAAGGACACAAGTGAAGAGACCGATGCCAAATGTAAGATTAAGCGGATGTGCCTTGGTTTTAAAAAGCTAAAGCGCACAAAAGCGACGAGGTCTAAAACCGAGGCGCAAAGCGCGCCTAGGTGTGCTTTGCGCTTAAGCGCGCCTCAAGCGCGCTTTTTAAAACCAAGGCATGTGCAGTTCCCCAAATCTTGCAAAATAGGAGAGTTTTTACATTAGTATGGTCAATGATGATTGTAATATGTTAAATAACATATGTATGTAAGAAAGCTAAGGTTTACCATTGTAAGGTCCAAAGCGATCATCGATAGTTCTGCTTGAATTCCCAAGAATACACATGTGATTGTATCATACTCCGTACTACAAATCTACAAAAACATATAGAATAGAATGTGATTTCGTTAACAAGGAAAGCAAAAAGGTTACACAAAGAAAAAGAGAGAATATTGTTTGTATTTGTAGTTTTCACGACTTAAAATGTAATACAAGATGTATGTTTATAGACCAAGAAATAGGGGTGTAAACGAGCCGAGCCGAGCCCGAGCCCGACTGGGCTCGAGCTCGGCTCGTTATGGTTTTATGAAGCTCGGGCTCGAGCTCGAGCTCGGCTCGGTTCGAGCCTACAACCTTGAGCTCGAGCTCGGCTCGCTAGCAAAATCAAAAGCTCGAGCTCGGCTCGGCTCGGCTCGAGGTGATTTGAGAACAATCTCAAATGAGCTCAAAGCTCGGCTCGGGATCGCAAAAGCTCGGCTCGCGAGTGTTATTAAATGGGCCTATGAAATAAGGACTTGGGCTTTCGAGATGTGGGCTATAAATTATAAGAGAGATATATAAATACTTTGGGCTCGTTTAGGCTCGCGAGCCCAATCGAGCTTTGTATCTAGGGCTCGAGCTCGGGCTCGATAACTAAACGAGCCATATTTCAGGCTTGGGCTCGAGCTCGGGCTCGTTAAGGCTCGGCTCGTTCGGGCTTTTTGCCGAGCCAATCCCGGGTAGCTCTCGAGCCGCTACGTGTCATTTACACCCCTACCAAGAAAATACCTGCTACTAACAAACTAACTATCAATAACAAAAATAGTTGCAACTGAATTACCAACTTGCTACTTGGCTAATGGTTGACTTTACCTTGACTATCTTAAAGAAAATAATCCACGTCCTTGATATTTGAACAAATATATTTTGTTTATGATTATTTAGAGGTGTGATTTGCACAACTTTCTTACTTCACACTCAACAATTAATTTGATAAACTTTTTATTGCAACTTCACAGAATAACTCTGTTTCCAGAAGAAGAAGAAGAAGAAAAATCATTCTTGGTCAATTTATCATAATTTTTAAGCAGACAAAAAACATAATTTATCATAATTTTTTACAACAATAGAATAGTATGAACAAAAGCTGGAATTTTGAACATAATAATTGAAAACTTAACAGAATTCAAGTTAATATCTATTTATTGAACTGTTTGACAAAAAATTTAAGGCATCTTTTATTGTAAAAAAAAAAGAGAGACAAAAAAAGGGCAGAAATTAGAAGATTCATCAAAATATAGATCTGCTATAAAGATCTGCTATATTTTGTTTTATCTTCTTCCTCAATTAGGGATTGAAATGATAAACCCTAACCTTAGAGTAGATTATCAAAACCACAGCGATCAGGATCCAACCATTCTGTAATAAAATAAAATAAAATGTTATAAGCCATGAGGAGGATGATGGCTGATTACACAACGAGAAGGATGATGGCTAATTAGGGTTTCTGACGTTGAAGTGAGGACGATGAAGTTGAAGTAATAAAAATAATGTTACCTTTCAACAGCTCTGAAGTTGAAGTGAGGATGATGGCTGATTAGGGTTTCAATCGATCTGAAGTTGAAGAGTTTAGATAGTGTTTTTTTTGTTATATATTATATACAATGACACACTATTTTGAGAGGATTGAGAGGGCGGGACTTTGTATGTGGGAGGGAAATTGAAGTTGTGAAGGAATGACACTAACAATGACACGCGACCTTTTATTCCGTCATGATTTTAAATTCTTGACATTATATTCTTGACACGCTAAAAAGCGTGTCATTATTTAACTAGATTTTTTAAATTATGACACTTTTTTTATGACACACGCTTTTGCGTGTCATTAATAAGCGCGTGTACTCCATTATTATATTCAAACCTGCAATCTCAGGTTGCAGGTCTTTCCTGTTATGTCAGCAGCCAATTCAAGAAGAAGCGCAATCTTAGATTGCGGTTCTATCAAAACTCAAATTCCTAATCTGACATCTTCAATAGGCACAAAAATTCATACAATTCTACTAGTTCAGCCAAAAAAATTCAAAGAAGCAAGGGAAGGTAACATTATCCATTGCCATGGCAACTATGTGGATAATCTAGATGCATATAAACGCAAACTTTTTTATGGTAGCTCAAATATTGTTCTCGAAAATTGTGGAGGAGATGAAAGAAAATATTTACTTGTGAATGAAGTATAGAGCAAAACATTAGAAAATTTTGGTAGAGAATTGGATAAAGATAGTTTTTATGCATCGGATATGTGATAGCCTGAGAGGGTGCTTCCTTTTTTTTTTTTTTTTTGAAACGTTGATAGGGTACTTCCTAACCCCTGATTACAAAACGTTTTGTTGTTTGGGTTTTCATGGAATAAATTGCTCCCTTCTTCGAAAAAAAGTAAAAAAAAAAAAATCTAATCAAACACCCGGTTCGGTCTTGGGCCAACCCGAGACGGTGCACTATAATTTTGACCCGACGTATATCCTAGATTCTACTTTAGATCCTCCACTTATATTGTTGGTTGGCGTAAGTTGACTTTGGAAGTTGCAAACACTTTTGCATTATTATCCATTTCATCCGTTCTAACTTAAAATTTTCTATTTAAATACTTTGAACTTTTATAAAAAAAAAAAAAAAAAAAACAGCATTAAAATTTCAAGGAGATTAGTTTTTTATATAAAACAGGTGTAAATCGGGTCGTCTTAGGAGATTAGAGCCTCAAACATGAAAATTATGTCACGCTCAAGTTCATAACCACGGCAAAAGACATGAACAACATTTTCAGCATGAATTTTTAATTAATATTTTCCGTATTAAAACTTTTAAATTTAAAAGTTCCGAAAAAAATACAAAATATTCATTCAAACTATAAAACTTGATATACTCCGTACGAACACAATGGTGTATTCAACTTTCTAGGTGTGAATGTGTAATTTTTTATTACTCAAGTACCTTCCCCATTAGAATTGGATGTCCAACTTAGGTATAATGTTGTCAAACTATGTGCATTTAAATGGACGCAAATGTCGGACCATTGAAGCAAAAGCGTTTACACATGTAAACATGCCGCATCCTTAATATTTATAAACAAATATATAAGCCTAACATATAAAAAATTATGTGCTTATATGTAACATATGTACATATATTTTATATATAAACACCGATGTGTGGGTGCATGTGATTGTGTGTGATGTAGAAAAAAGTAGGCTTACATGAAATATTCTACGATGTTGACAGAAATTAACTAAAACAAATTACCAAACGCGGTATAAAACTGTACTGAATTACTTGATATTAAAATAAAATTAGCATGATTGATCTTAAAACGATCAGTTAACCAAGCATGTGTGCAAATTGGTTGTCTTAGTGTCACACGAGTCACCTTTTCGTTGAGACACACCATTATATAAAAAAAGAAAACTAGTGGACATGATTCATTAACCACCATCTATTTTGTTGCACAATGATGCAACTTCTACTAGCAATTCTTTGTGCTACCAAAATAAAGTCTACCGTTGCAAGTAGCCTTTGAAATATGTCACACTCAAAAAGCAACGTTATCTGATTGTTTCCAAACTTGCCTTTTATATATAAGCAACCCAACAAAGGATCATGTGGCTTTTGAATAGATCTTTGAACTTAATTTGGCCCTTGGAAACCAAAAAAAGGAGTATATAACTTGGCTTTTGGCACTATAAGAAGCTTTGACGCACGAGATTATATGCCATACCTACAAGGCAAATAAAATGATGGCTAGGGAACAATGGAGGGCTATGGATGGAGACCACGAGATTAGTGCAATACTTGGTTTTTGGGCAAGTGTGATGATGTTTGCACTCATGGTGTTTGGGATCATAATCTTTTCCTGTGCGCAAGGAGCGGAGCCAAGAGACAAATCAGATGATGTTGCTAACACTGCCGCATGCGGTGGTAGCGCGTGTGTTGCAGGGTGTGGTGCAGGTTGTGGCGGCTAGATGAAGTCTAGCAATCGTGACTAAGTGATAATGACAGCTGAGTTAGAACTTTTTTTTTTCTTATGCTCGGATAAGACTTCTTATGGTTTTGCGTAATTTTCATAATGTGTTAAACCTGTCAAATGTGAGAGCATATAACTCTTTATGGCCTATTACATTTTCTTTGAGTTTTATGAGTTATTTATTTATAAAGAAAATCATCTTAGAATTAGGATATATCGATCAACCATCATCTACTCAAGTAAATTTATTGTTATAAGTCTACCACTACATTTGTCATGAGCATGTTATATATGGGAGATCAACAATGGAGAAACTACATTGAATTTCATGTTTCTTGAGCCAAATTATAACAGGAAACAAAGTACTTCAAGGATTAAATCCTAATTGGAGTTGAAGTGGGATCGAGATAAATCAAAAGATCAAAAATAAAATTAGTTTTGATTTAGTTATTGGGTTATTAGGTCTAGATAAGTATTAGTATTTTTTTTTATTGAAATATGTGTATCTAGTTATGGTCTAATATTTATTTAATTACTGGTCGAGTCTACATAGGATAGGATTGATTTATTATATATAGGGTCCTTGTAATCATTTATTTGGTGTGATTTGCTTATCTATACTTCATTATAAAGGAGGAGAAATGGCTAAAATAGTCACTTCATGTCAATTTTAAGATAGCATACAAAAATTCACAAGGTAAACAACTATCTTTTTGTCAAATCCTTCCCTTTATGCCCATATGTGCAACATTTGATTACAATTGTACAAATGACTAATGCAAGTCATTAACTTATGCTTAATAACTAAATCTATATCTATACTATATATAAATACATTTTTTATGGGTAGGATGGTAAATTGTCAATAAACAAGTTTTAAACCAACATGTACAACTATCTGCTGCATCTATACTCCAAGGGACGTAAGACGCGTCTCTCTGGATTCTTTAAGACGCCGGAGGATACCTATAATTAATGATCATTGATGGTAGGGTTCAAAGACAAGCGACTGTTCTTACCACTCCCCATTGAATGCTGTAATTGAAGCGTTCAATGACTACTGTTAAATGTTCTTCGAAATCAACAACGGTCATTCATGAGGTTTCATTTTTTAGCTCAGTTCCACAGGTTAATTTCACACGGTGTCGATCGGAATCCGGCTTTATCAGGTTCCAATTCCTCCTCTTGTTTTATCTCAATAATTGCAGGTCTTTTTGTATTTTTTGATGATCTATTGTCTGTACAGTTGTTACATGATGTGTTTTGTCATGATGTGTAAATTAGGTAATTTAAGAGCTATAGTGTGTAACTAAAGCTAATAAATAATGAAATTTAATCTTTTTTTGTCATGTCTTGAATACAACTAAAATGGGGATATTATTAATTGTGTCACATCTTTCAGTAGTTAGCTTTTGATCATAAAAAATGCCCATGTACGTGAGGAAGTTGTTCTTGCTTTGCTTTAATATGCATCAACATCAAAATTACATTGATGATTACAAAATTAGATTGGTTATTTCTTCATGACGAGGTTTATTTAATTGATATACAAAAGGTGGTTTATCTTAACTTCCAGAAATTGAATACATCTCATATTCAGTGGGCTCCATCACTGCTAGAGAAATTGACATCTCATGTTCAATGGACTCCACCATTGATGGAGAATTTGTTGTATTTGGTTACAGAACATCAAACTATTGTTGGACATTGATGGAGAATTTGTTGCATTTGGTTATAGAGGGTCCATATTGTTGGATAAAATAGTTATGTTATGGACAGATGTTCACTTCATGTTTCTAATTTTGTAGGCCTTTGTTTCCTTTAGTGACGACGTAATTCCCAAATTTGTGTCCATTTGCTGCAGTGAATGTGCAGCCTCTTTAGGGGTCACCGGGTAATTTCCATGTCTATACTTCATTATAAAAGGCCCATGACAGAATCATGGCACTTGATCTTCTACGTGGTAGGCATTTGTCACATGGTTTAATCTGATTTTTATACTTATCTTGCTAATCTTGGACTGATACACTTCTACGGACATAGCTTCTTTAGGAAGATGTACATTGAGAGATCTGGTGCTTATACAATTGTAATAACCAAGGTCACTCACAATCATACTAGCGCGTCTTACTATAGACATAGCATGTGGCAAAATGGGCATGTAAAGTTTCGGATCTAAATAGATAAACTTTCTTGTATTGGTTGGGTTGACCCTAAACTTTTTTTGTCAAAGTTTTCTTTAATTTTATAAAAAAAAAAGTTTATCTATTATGATTGAAAATAATCAAACTTTGTAACATACACTTTGGAAGATATTTGACCCATTTGACTTGTTTGACCTGTTTCTTTTTTTACGGAATTTCTTTTTATTTAACCTATTTGACCCATCAAGATAAAACCTCCAATTGATTCACTGATAAGTAAGTGGGTCAAAGTTCCAGCCCTAAACATACACAAGAACATGAATATACAATCATATTTTTGTACACTTGTTAGATTTAGGACATGTGTTGTATTTTAACGTGGTTTTAACCTGAAACAAACATACTTATTATAAGGTGGAATGATGGATTAGGTCATTGTGAGTTGTAGAGTGGAGATGTAGAGGATAATCTTTTAGTGGTTGATTTGCAAGGACCAAGCCTTGCTAGGATTGTCGTGTTCCAACCGTGTATTATCTACCCCGCCGTAACATGCGGGTTCCCTACTAGTAAGAAATTGATGGTTATGTCTAACATAGTAATGGCCAATAAACCATCAAAGGTATATTCATAACCTTATCACTTTATCAAAATGTGTATATACAATACATCTTGATGATTATTTTGTGTGGCATGTATAATTATGTGGAAGTTTCACCATGGCATTAATTCTTTTTGTGCAATATTTGGAGCACTCACTCCACTTTATCATGCTTATTTTGCAATGACGGTATCACGCCACGGGTAATCTCTTCCGTGATGCTCGCTCGTTTGACGTTTCAGCCTATTTTTAACTAGCAAGTTTTATAGCAGTGATCAAGATGCAAATTTTTGCCCCGCAGCAACGTGCGGGTTTCTCACTAGTTTAACAAAAGAGGCTAGCGTTGTTCCTATAATCTTTTGTTTGTGTGTTCGAGTTTGAGGCTTGATTTTACAATAATACAATTTTTTTCCATGTTATACCATTTATCTTTTTATGGTAGTTAACATCCAAGCCTCTTCTATTGGTATGGTAATTTTAGTTCTTACCTGAAGAAACAACTAGTATAACGAGTATAAGGTACTTACCTCACAGGAGGTTTGTGGGGTGGCGACTCGTGTTTGTTGCAGGATATAATCATTTGCTCCACACCGATGCTAGATTCGTGACCTGTAAATAAACAGAGGGTCGTACGAAAAGGAGGTGACCGCCTAGAGTCTTGGGAGACCCGTGATAGCAGACACAAAAATGGTGGTTTGGCCCGGTAAATGTGAGTGTATTCTCGGGGGAGTCGAATTCGAATCAAGGAGGTGTGACCTCCTATTTAATGAAGTTTATGCGGGCCGGTGACCATTTACCCATAACCTCGACGATGGGCTTGGGCCAGGGTTATGGGCTTGTCTTCCTTTCGGCCCAAATAGTTAGATTTGGACTAGGAGTTAAATAAAGCAAACTAGATACAGAGAGAAAAAGGAGTACCGCCCTGCCATTGGTCCATGTGGCGAGCTGTCACTGGCTGGAAGCGGATCTTTCTGTCAGTTTCAGAGTGTGTCAGGCAGCTATAGCCTGCTCCTTTTGGAAGACTGACTGAAGTGACGCCTGACACTAAGGGAACAGTGCAGCAAGTGACGCTAAACGATCGCCGAGTGATGACGTCGCAGATGTGATCCTAAGGAGGAATCATGCGGAGAACGTCTTTTCGAGTTTACGTCAATCGATCGTTGTGTGATGACATGGCAGGCGTGATCCTGAGGAGGAATCATGCGGAGAACGTCTTTTCGAGTTTACGTCAATCGATCACTGATGTGTTGCTAAATGCATCACATTTATATATTAGTTTTGTATAGTTTTTAATCGTTTATCGTTCGTTTATATCGTGTCTTAGATACTTAATTGTGTCTTGGTGTTAAGCAGGTGTTCGTGGGCTACAACGAGAGAAAAAGAGCTTAGTTGGTGTGACACCCGGCATGTTTGGGTCAACATTTTATAAACACATAAGTCTACCTTAGCGAAAAACGTTTATTAAACATACTTGACGGGGTCAGTAGAGTCGGAACACAGTTCGTATTGTCCAGGGTTCCATAATTCGGGAGATCATTGGGTTAGTCACACACACACACACATGATACGAGTCCCGTTGTTGGTGAATTACATAAACTAATTAAGTGTATGTGTAGACTAATTGTCACATGGTGGATTATATGCTTAGATGTGTTTAAATGATGTATAGATAATCATCCGTGCTTAAATATGTTAAGTATAGACTATGGATGCATGCTTATGTGTTAAGATGTGTTAGAATGCGTTAAACACGACAAACTGGAAATCTGGAAAAGTTAACATGAGTTAAAAAGTGCTGTTAACATGTGTTAAAAAAAAAGTGCTGATGACCTGAAAGTGGAAAGTGGGCGAATGTGGAAATGGAACTTGAGAAAGTGGGCGAATGTAGAAACAAAGTGGGCGAATGTGGAAAGATTCCACATTCGACTATTACAAAGGGGCGAATGTGGAAAAGTTCCACATTCGACCATATAAAAGGGGCGAACCTGGACCTGGTATAAATACCATCCTTAGTCATTTTTCACCATTTCACAAACCCTAAACGCCTCCAAACACTCTCTATCAACTATTATCATTGGGGAAGGAGTTTTTGAGCTTGTTTTTCATAACCTAACTCTCTAAATCATTACAAGTGAAGACCTAAGGTGTGTTCTTCATTCCAAATCCTTTTTAAACAATTTTGACTTGTTTTCATTGAAACCCCAAGGGTCCAGATCTGATATCAACATGTTTTATGGGTAAAAACCTTCCTAATATCTTTCTAAATAAAACCTATTCATAAACAATGAGTTTTTATACAAATTAACATGTGTTAATGTAGTATTATGCATTGTTTGATGATTACTTGTTGTATAGATGATATGACAACAACCTAGGATTGTTATTAATGAGGAGTTATGATTGAAACATGTTACAATTGATTGTTGAAGGTGTTTTTGTCGTTTAAAGGAATTTGAGTTAGAATTAGGGCTTGTTTTTGATGGAAATGATAGAGTTATGATAGGGGGTTTCTTGTTCATGATGATTTGAGTATGTTGAGCTGATGATTAATTAATTTCAGAAAGTTTCCTAATTGGGTAATGATTTCATGCATAATGATGTGACATCTCCATAATTTACTATTTTAGGAAACTTGTAAAACGGATAGATTTTGGGGTAAAATCGGTAGGGATTCGTAGGAATATGTTAATGATGCTTGACTGCTGTAACTCATGGTGTTTCGTGATGTTTTCGGACGTTTTCGACGCGTTTTTGGGAAAATTATACAGCAGGGTCGAACCTGGAGCACCTTCGACCAGTCGAACGGGCGAAGGTGGTTCTCCAGGGTCGAACCTGGAAACTAAAGGGGCGAACGAACCACAAATGGGCGAAGGTGGGAGAAAAAGGGGCGAAGGTGGAAGTTCCAGGCCACATTCGACCAATCAAAGTCACCTTCGACCACTCCAAGCTACGTTCGACCCTACGTTAACAGAAATGAGATTTTTGATACGAACTAAGTGTTTTATGCTTGAACCTTGCGTGTAATCTATGTGTACTTGATTAGTTAGGGTAATGGATCACCAACGGGATGTCGGGTCGGTCTAGTGTGTCAGTTAAACATTTAAACACGTTTTAAAACATACTTGGTTATGATCTGGACAATCGGGGACTTGTTAGCCTTCGGGTTAGTAGTCATCACACTTATGTAAACTCATTGATAGGTTGTCATTAGTTGGGATTATCATACACGTGTTGGAATTCTAGTTATCGGAAGACGCACTATAAGGTGAGTTTCACGGCCCCACTCTTTTACTGGTTTTACATTTTCGGGGGAGAAAACATGCTGTGTCCTTTAAACGTGAGTCAACTATGTTTTGGTATTCATGAATTCATTGGGTTTGGAGTATTCATTATATTACTATGCGATCTTTGGAAGTCCCGGGGGAAACCATGAATGTGCGGGGATGCACAACGGGGGAAATGTGGATAGCGCTATTTGGGCTTGACCCGCCCCACTCGACGGCTTGGAGGGCCGGGCGGGTGCATATTGTCTCTTAGGTATTCAGTATTCAGTATGCAGTATTCAGTATTCAGTATTCATTCGGGCACGTATTCAGTATTCACAGTATTCGAGTCCAGTAATGGTTTTCCAATCACAGTAGTAACAGGTATTCATATGATTTGCATGCATGTGGTCTGGATTGATCATGGGTATTCATTTGGGAGTTAGTATTCAGTTGGAGTCGATTTTCACTTGGAATTGGTATATATTTGGAGTCGGTATTCATTAAAAACCTGTGAACTCACCGGCATTATTTGCTGACGTATTTAGCATGTTTGTCTCAGGTCGCTAAGGTAGCAGCTGTCGATAGGCGCACTGAGTCTCACGGCGTTTAGGATTCATGTGCATCTCATTTAGTATTTTCAGACTTTCGTACTTTTGATTTCACGTTGTAATAAAGTTTTACGCTTCCGCAGCGTTGGATCATTTATGAAAACTTAATGGTTTGATTATGTCATTTTTACGTATCATATAGTGTTGTTTATTGTGACCGTTGACTTGGATCCTGGTGTGTCACGCGCCTCGCGGTAAAACCCCGCACGTGGAAATTTGAGGGTGTGACAGATTGTTATCAGAGCCAATGGTTATAGTGAACTAGGACTGCATGTAGAGTCTAGTCTATAGCCGAGTATCACACACGTTAGACGGTCACACATAGTTACGAGTCGTGTCATTTGGTAAACATACTAATCTTGTCGGGGTGTCAGTGTCCTCATCACACAGTATCACATTATCTATCTTTTGTTATTCCTACCTTGGTTCTATCTTCTTCTTCGGGTTTGAAGATGAAGGGGCTTATCGCTTATACTTGGCAGTAGTGTACATTGGGGTGCCTTCGGTGCATTCTTGAGATCTTTCCGGGTTTTGGATATCTCCCCTCTATGCTCTAATGTACATACTTGCCTACACACACACACTATCATGCACTAGTACTTGTCATAGTACACTCCTGAGTGACTGTTCACTTTGGGATCTTCGTGCGATAACAGTTTCTTTTAGGAATGTGGGTATCGGGTGATTTGAAGTTCTAGCTAGGAGCACGCCTAGAGGACCATGTAGAGCGATTTGTTATTTCGGGTGCACACGAAATCATAAATCGAAATGCATGAAAATCTTGGTGGACTTCGTGTTCGGACTAATGGTCATGCTGGAACCATGTTCTGAATTCGTTTGGTCATTTGTAGCTCGATCTGTTGGTGATTTTGCGTATCTTGTCTCATGTTTGGCAGAACATGTCTGGTCGCGCTGGTGGACGTGCTGGTGGACGCCGTGGTGACGGCGGGGGTCGCAATGGCGGTGGACGAGGTGGTGGGAACATCACCATGACTCAGGCGGAGTTGGGGCACATGCTGCAACAACAGTTGAACGTTGCGTTGGCTGCTTTCCAGGCTGCTCAGCAGACCCTGGGAAATACTAATCAGATGCAGACTGGGTGCACGTACAAGAAGTTCATGGACTGTAAGCCCCATTTCTTCAATGGGACTGAAGGAGCGGTGGGACTACTTAGGTGGTTGGAGAAGATTGAGTCGGTGTTTGCTATGTGTAACTGTCCCGACGCTGATCGCGTCAAGTATGCTTCTGCTACACTGGAGGGACATGCGTTGACCTGGTGGAACTCCACCACTGCGAACCTTGGTTTGGGTGAGGCCAATGCTATGCCGTGGTCCGAGTTTGTTCAGATGTTGAGGGCAGAGTATTGCCCAAGAGACGAGATTATGAAGTTGGAGCATGAGTTCTGGAATCTGAAGATGGTTGGGTCGGAGATCGAGGAGTTTACTGCTAGGCACAACGAGTTGGTTGTGATGTGCCCCGGGTTGGCTACACCGGAGTACCGGAGGATTGAGCACTACGTTGCTGGGTTAGTGCCGGAGATTGCTGGACTTGTTGCTGCTGCTGATCACACTACTATGTTGGCCACTATTCGGGCAGCCCACAAGCTGACCAACATGAAGGTTGCGGAGGGCGTTCTACCTCCGAGGGGTGCTGCTGTGAAAGCCCCTGCGGACAACAAGAGAAAGTGGGAGAGTGCTGGAAAGAGCGCTGGGTCGTCCCAGCCGCAGACAAAGAAGCAAGAAGTTGTGGGAGCATCATCCGAGCAGAGGTCTGGGGGATATACTGGGAAACTCCCGAAGTGTGGTGAGTGTGGGTTTCATCATACGGGTGATTGTGAGAGGTTTCGCTGTCGACGGTGTCAGCGTTTTGGTCATCATGCTAAGGACTGTAGGACTACTCTTCAGCTACAACCGGCACAGGCCACTACTACTACCACTGCTACTGCTCCTCAGGGGAGGCAGGGATGTTATCACTGTGTGGATAATGGACACTTCAAGCGGGATTGTCCTAAGCTGAACCAAGGGACTGCAGGTGGTGCTGGGAATGAAGGCGGCGGTCGAACTACTCGTGGTCATGTCTACGTCATTGGCGCTAGGGAGAACCAGGAGGATCCTGACACTGTTACTGGTGAGTATTCTTTTCTTGATTCTCGTTATGCTCGTATTCATTCTCGTTCGCATTGTTTGGCAATTCGTATTCATTGTGTGCATTCAGTTTGGTATTTGGTCATCATTTTGCATTCATGAGTCTGATGTGGGTCCTTTGGAGATGTTACTTGGACGGTACCGGTGTATCATTTATACCGATCATTGTAGTCTCTAGTAGGCCTTCGATCAGGGGGATTCATTGTTTTCTATTCACTTTGGGGAGGGCGGTTCCCCGGCACAGAGTATTCGTTGATATCATCTTTCGTTCGTGGTTATCATTTCGTTTGTGATCTGGGAAACGTTACTTGGGTTAGGTCGACACTCATTACTGTCGAAGAGTGAATCTCGGGGCGAGATTCCTTTCAACAGGGGGATGATGTGACGACCGGGAAAATTTTTCTTTTTCTCGCTTCGTTCTCTTTGACTTCGGGAAATTTTCGGGACGAAAATTCTTTCAACAGGGGGATGATGTGACACCCGGCATGTTTGGGTCAACATTTTATAAATACATAAGTCTACCTTAGCGAAAAACGTTTATTAAACATACTTGACGGGGTCAGTAGAGTCGGAACACAGTTCGTATTGTCCAGGGTTCCATAATTCGGGAGATCATTGGGTTAGTCACACACACACACACATGATACGAGTCCCGTTGTTGGTGAATTACATAAACTAATTAAGTGTATGTGTAGACTAATTGTCACATGGTGGATTATATGCTTAGATGTGTTTAAATGATGTATAGATAATCATCCGTGCTTAAATATGTTAAGTATAGACTATGGATGCATGCTTATGTGTTAAGATGTGTTAGAATGCGTTAAACACGACAAACTGGAAATCTGGAAAAGTTAACATGAGTTAAAAAGTGCTGTTAACATGTGTTAAAAAAAAAAAGTGCTGATGACCTGAAAGTGGAAAGTGGGCGAATGTGGAAATGGAACTTGAGAAAGTGGGCGAATGTAGAAACAACGTGGGCGAATGTGGAAAGATTCCACATTCGACCATTACAAAGGGGCGAATGTGGAAAAGTTCCACATTCGACCATATAAAAGGGGCGAACCTGGACCTGGTATAAATACCATCCTTAGTCATTTTTCACCATTTCACAAACCCTAAACGCCTCCAAACACTCTCTATCAACTATTATCATTGGGGAAGGAGTTTTTGAGCTTGTTTTTCATAACCTAACTCTCTAAATCATTACAAGTGAAGACCTAAGGTGTGTTCTTCATTCCAAATCCTTTTTAAACAATTTTGACTTGTTTTCATTGAAACCCCAAGGGTCCAGATCTGATATCAACATGTTTTATGGGTAAAAACCTTCCTAATATCTTTCTAAATAAAACCTATTCATAAACAATGAGTTTTTATACAAATTAACATGTGTTAATGTAGTATTATGCATTGTTTGATGATTACTTGTTGTATAGATGATATGACAACAACCTAGGATTGTTATTAATGAGGAGTTATGATTGAAACATGTTACAATTGATTGTTGAAGGTGTTTTTGTCGTTTAAAGGAATTTGAGTTAGAATTAGGGCTTGTTTTTGATGGAAATGATAGAGTTATGATAGGGGGTTTCTTGTTCATGATGATTTGAGTATGTTGAGCTGATGATTAATTAATTTCAGAAAGTTTCCTAATTGGGTAATGATTTCATGCATAATGATGTGACATCTCCATAATTTACTATTTTAGGAAACTTGTAAAACGGATAGATTTTGGGGTAAAATCGGTAGGGATTCGTAGGAATATGTTAATGATGCTTGACTGCTGTAACTCATGGTGTTTCGTGATGTTTTCGGACGTTTTCGACGCGTTTTTGGGAAAATTATACAGCAGGGTCGAACCTGGAGCACCTTCGACCAGTCGAACGGGCGAAGGTGGTTCTCCAGGGTCGAACCTGGAAACTAAAGGGGCGAACGAACCACAAATGGGCGAAGGTGGGAGAAAAAGGGGCGAAGGTGGAAGTTCAAGGCCACATTCGACCAATCAAAGTCACCTTCGACCACTCCAAGCTACGTTCGACCCTACGTTAACAGAAATGAGATTTTTGATACGAACTAAGTGTTTTATGCTTGAACCTTGCGTGTAATCTATGTGTACTTGATTAGTTAGGGTAATGGATCACCAACGGGATGTCGGGTCGGTCTAGTGTGTCAGTTAAACATTTAAACACGTTTTAAAACATACTTGGTTATGATATGGACAATCGGGGACTTGTTAGCCTTCGGGTTAGTAGTCATCACACTTATGTAAACTCATTGATAGGTTGTCATTAGTTGGGATTATCATACACGTTTTGGAATTCTAGTTATCTGAAGACGCACTATAAGGTGAGTTTCACGGCCCCACTCTTTTACTGGTTTTACATTTTCGGGGGAGAAAACATGCTGTGTCCTTTAAACGTGAGTCAACTATGTTTTGGTATTCATGAATTCATTGGGTTTGGAGTATTCATTATATTACTATGCGATCTTTGGAAGTCCCGGGGGAAACCATGAATGTGCGGGGATGCACAACGGGGGAAATGTGGATAGCGCTATTTGGGCTTGACCCGCCCCACTCGATGGCTTGGAGGGCCGGGCGGGTGCATATTGTCTCTTAGGTATTCAGTATTCAGTATGCAGTATTCAGTATTCAGTATTCAGTATTCATTCGGGCACGTATTCAGTATTCACAGTATTCGAGTCCAGTAATGGTTTTCCAATCGCAGTAGTAACAGGTATTCATATGATTTGCATGCATGTGGTCTGGATTGATCATGGGTATTCATTTGGGAGTTAGTATTCAGTTGGAGTCGATTTTCACTTGGAATTGGTATATATTTGGAGTCGGTATTCATTAAAAACCTGTGAACTCACCGGCATTATTTGCTGACGTATTTAGCATGTTTGTCTCAGGTCGCTAAGGTAGCAGCTGTCGATAGGCGCACGGAGTCTCACGGCGTCTAGGATTCATGTGCATCTCATTTAGTATTTTCAGACTTTCTTACTTTTGATTTCACGTTGTAATAAAGTTTTACGCTTCCGCAGCGTTGGATCATTTATGAAAACTTAATGGTTTGATTATGTCATTTTTACGTATCATATAGTGTTGTTTATTGTGACCGTTGACTTGGATCCTGGTGTGTCACGTGCCTCGCGGTAAAACCCCGCACGTGGAAATTTGAGGTTGTGACAGTTGGAGAGGAGACGAGCATTCGATGAAATTGGAAATCAAAAAAGAAACAAATCTGGAAGAACTGAAATTAGAGACCCTCTAATTTCAGTAAAAGTTATTCGCGGGTCTCCAGGAAGTAAAATAGAGGAAAATGACGATTTTACCCTTAATGAATTGTGGTAATTACGAAAGATGCCCTCGCGTCACTTTGAGGTTGTTAGAGACCCTCTAATTCCAGAAATAGTTGTTCATGGGTCTCTAATAACTCTTCAGCCCATAAAAAGCCCATTTTCGCAATCAAAACCTAATCAGCCGTTTGGGGATGCAATCTTCGACTTCCAGAGCTTCTAAGGGGCGATTTTGAAGACTTTTTGCAGTTCCATTCATTCCGGTTGATGCCAGAGCAATCCAGAACAAGTTTTGAAGCCGAAATCATGAAGATGCAAGGCTAATCATCTTGCGGTTTCTCCGGGTGAACGATTTGGTTATTTCATCAATTGTTTTATGTTTGATACTTATTACTTGGATTAGATTTTGTGAACACCTTAATGTTCTTTGCATCTAATTGTATGTTTGACTGATCTAGACAGTTTGGTTGATTAATATTATTGCATTATGTTATCGTATCTTGGTTTTCTTGCACTAGGATTAATTTAACTTTGCAATTAATGTTATGATAGCTGAATTGGGTTGAACAATTTAAACAAAGTCATGTCTATGTGATTTCCGAGGTAGGGTATTAACATAATTCAGTTGATAATTACCGAATCAGAAACCCGGAGTGACCGTTTTTCCATATTATTGTCTTTTATAAACTCTATTATCAATCCGTTTTGCAGCACTGCAGCACTTTTACATTAAAATTCATAAAATTACTTTAGTTAATCTTAATTTAATTAGAAATTAGTAACTTAGCACTTTCCACAAACTCCCTGAGGTTCGACAACCTTACTTCCTATACTGCAGTCAGTTGTAGCTAAGGAGTAGTTTTTATTTAATTTTTTTGATTAGCACTTCGACACGCGATCAAAATGGCGCCGCTGCCGGGGAGTTCGTGCGCTTAGTGTTTTTAGCTTTATTATTATTTTTTTAATTTAAAAAAAAACAAATAAAAATATTTTTTTTCTCTTGTCTTGTATTTTTCTTTATTTTGTTCAGTATTACGCTGGGTATGTTAGTTTTGCTGGCAAATTGAATTCAGGATGAACTGGGTGGATTATGATGCATGTGGGTGTTGCGAGAGCCCATATCATGTGATGCAAGATTGTCCAATTGCCCGTCAGAGAGTTGCAGCATATAATGCACGAAAAGATCGTATTATCTTTGGGCTAGAAAAAGATGAAGACTCATACTTATCATCCTCTTATTATTGGCCACAATATCAGAACTATCAGCAAAGATACTACAAGCCAAACATCTATCACTCTAGGGAACAAACTGCAGATTACTACATGAATACTGATCCGATTGTCCATGGAGGCCAGAGTGTTGACTACGGTTATCAGCACCGACAAAATAATGAAGATGGAAGCAATGATCAACTGACTGAGATCTTAGAGGCCATAAAGGTTGTCCACGAAGATGTAAAGGCGATCCGAGAGGACTTTAAGAGAATTCGGAAGGATAATGAAGTTCGGGACAACAACGTTGAGGTATTGTTTAAGTAGGTTGGTCAATTGGCAGAAGAATTAGCACTTGAAGATTTGACAGTTGAAGCGGATACGGTTAATGTTGATGTGGCTGAAAAAGTTGTTGAAGAGGTACATGTGGACCAGGTTGTGATGGAGGAAGCATTAGAAGAGGAAGCTACAAACCTTAAAGTAGACGTGACTTCATGCGTACAACCACTTGTAGACACACCTTCTGAAGAACCAGTGAACCGGGTAACCATGGTGTACCCTAACCATCCTCCCATATTTATGAGGAAAATAGACAAAGTTGTAGATGATGGCTTAAGTGGGCAGAAGAGGAAGGTGAGCATTGAAGACCTTGGACAAACTATAGTGAAGTGGCCCAGCAATGATCCTAGAGACATGTCAAAGATAAGAAAGAAGATAAAGATTCGACATGTGAACTACCGAACATACATTGGGAATTCGGTAGGCAAATGTTGTTTGAGACCACCATGAATGAACATCAGGTATGGTTATTGTATATTTTGTATATTTATTTATTTTTTATCTTATTTTTATTTTGAGTGTGTTTGAGTCAGTTTTATTTTTGTTGGAGTCATGGGATTGCTTGATATGATTTGAATTACAAGAATAAATTGCCCTGCTCGTACTCAATCTCCATTCGAGCGGGGACGATCTGAAAACCACTAATGATTGCAGGTATCCCAATTTGTTTGTGTTTTTTTTTCTCTTGTTTCTTTGTTTCAGGTTTGTTTATCGGTCGCGAATGAAATGCTATACGACCAGATTTGGAGGAACCGAACAAGACTCATATGCGAGTACTGCTTATCCAGGGGAGTCTGTTCCTTTTACTACTGTTGTATTTTATTTTTAATTCTGCTTTATTTTATTCCTAGCTCACATTGGGGACAATGTGTCATTCAAGTGTGGGGGTGAGGAAACTTCTTTTTTTTTATTTAGTATTGAGTCATTAAAAAAAATTAAAAAAATTAAAAATTAAAAAAAGTCCTAAAAGCGGTCTGATCGGGCATGAAAGCGACTGTTTCAATGCTTTCATTCTGTCTCTGCTTGTGGTGTGTGGGTCCTTAATCATGGTCCAATTCTTTAGAACAGACATATGAACCGTTTTCAGCAAGTGTTTTAGAAAAAAATGTTTAGAATTTGCCCGATTAGGTGTAACGAGCTGTCGGTAATAAATGCATGCACACATCGGTAACCCATTTCCACACTTTGGTGAGATCTTGAGCCTACTAGATGATAGATTGATACATATATATTTTCATTTGTTGAGTGTAGGCCAGATGTTTCTCTGTTGCAGAACTTGTGTGATTTGATATATGCCAAGGTTGTAGACTAGATATGCACATAGATAATAAAGGCAATTTAGGTTTTCCCTTTTTCTTTTGATACCCACTTATTTGTTATGTTTGACCCATTTACCTAAAATCACCCTTAGTAACCCATGTTGAGCATATACCCTTTCATTTGATTAAACCTATTACCCAAATTGACCTGTTTACCTTTGTGTAATAAATTGATGACATCTATTGTGTTTATGTTTTGTTCAAGTGATTGAGTTATGTTTAAGTTGTGAAAAAAAAATATATGTGAAAAAAAAGAAGAAAAGAAAAAAAAATAAGAAGTATGTGTTATGGGTCAAATATGCCTAAAGTTGTGTGATTATTGTATTATGGTGCTTAGTGAATAAGGATGATCATTCAAACGTGTTGAAACCTTTGTTTTAAACCAGTTGTTAGCCAAATCTATCCTACCCTTACCCGAAGCCCAAAACCCATAAGTCCTTTAGATATGTGCATTATATACAGTTGAGGTGTGATTGTTATACAAGCCTATGATAACAGAGTTACATGTTTGGTTTTGAGTGAATAATACTAGCGCATTACATGCTAGTCCAGATATTAAACCGAGTGGAGTGAAAAAAAATTGTGAGGGGTGTGTTGCATGAGAAAAAAAACCGAAAGCATGTTAGACTTAGTTGGGTGAGTTCTATTTTCAACATTATGCATCATGGTTGCCTGTTGAATTAACACATCTAATGATGATCTATGAATGGGGTATGACTTTGGACCCTAACTAGTGCATGGCGGGGGCGTTTGAGGTATTTGTTACTTGTTCGTGGTAGTGCTTTGAGCAGATTTGCTTGAGGGCAAGCAAAAGGTAAGTGTGGGGGTGTGATGTGTTGCTAAATAAATCACATTTATATATTAGTTTTGTATAGTTTTTAATCGTTTATCGTTCGTTTATATCGTGTCTTAGATACTTAATTGTGTCTTGGTGTTAAGCAGGTGTCCGTGGGCTAAAACGAGAGAAAAAGAGCTTAGTTGGAGAGGAGACGAGAATTCGATGAAATTGGAAATCAAAAAAGAAACAAATCTGGAAGAACTGAAATTAGAGACCCTCTAATTTCAGTAAAAGTTATTCGCGGGTCTCCAGGAAGTAAAATAGAGGAAAATGACGATTTTACCCTTAATGAATTGTGGTAATTACGAATGGTGCCCTCGCGTCACTTTGAGGTTGTTAGAGACCCTCTAATTCCATAAATAGTTGTTCATGGGTCTTTAATAACTCTTAAGCCAATAAAAAGCCCATTTTCGCAATCAAAACCTAATCAGCCGTTTGGGGATGCAATCTTCGACTTCCAGAGCTTCTAAGGGGCGATCTTGAAGACTTTTTGCAGTTCCATTCATTCCGGTTGATGCCAGAGCAATCCAGAACAAGTTTTGAAGCCGAAATCATGAAGATGCAAGGCTAATCATCTTGCGGTTTCTCCGGGTGAACGATTTGGTTATTTTATCAATTGTTTTATGTTTGATACTTATTACTTGGATTAGATTTTGTGAACACCTTAATGTTCTTTGCATCTAATTGTATGTTTGACTGATCTAGACAGTTTGGTTGATTAATATTATTGCATTATGTTATCGTATCTTGGTTTTCTTGCACTAGGATTAATTTAACTTTGCAATTAATGTTATGATAGCTGAATTGGGTTGAACAATTTAAACAAAGTCATGTCTATGTGATTTCCTAGGTAGGGTATTAACATAATTCAGTTGATAATTACCGAATCAGAAACCCGGAGTGACCGTTTTTCATATTATTGTCTTTTATAAACTCTATTATCAATCCGTTTTGTAGAACTGCAGCACTTTTACATTAAAATTCATAAAATTACTTTAGTTAATCTTAATTTAATTAGAAATTAGTAACTTAGCACTTTCCACAAACTCCCTGAGGTTCGACAACCCTACTTCCTATACTGCAGTCAGTTGTAGCTAAGGAGTAGTTTTTATTTAATTTTTTTGATTAGCACTTCGACACGCGATCAATCACCGAGTGATGACGTGGTAGGCATGGTTGTTGAAGTTAATCCAGGCGGATAACGTGTCTCCCCTTTTTAGTGAAGTTAATGCGCCGTCATTGTAGTTAATGAGGGGATGATTAGAAGTAAATGCGCCGAGAATTTGAAAAGTTCTCATAAATTTGTGGTGAAACCAAAGAGGCGTGTTGAGGAAGTCGAGGAGGTTAGTAGACGTGTTAGACGGCAGAAGGCATGTAGTTATGATGTCACTCAAATCAAGCACGTGACAAACAAAATTTTTGTCTTATGTCAGGAGCATAGCCGTCCACGCGCGCAAGTGAAGGTGTCATTCTTCGGATGATGAAACGTGGCGACAGCCACGCGTCCTGTGTCAGGCGTGTGGGAAGCCACGCGCTCTTAGGCAGCTAGCAGTCTTTAGGATTATGAGACGTGGCGAGTGTCAGACGTAATGTGGCAGGCGCGTGGGAGGCTACGTGCGCCAGTGTAACTGCTCTACTGCAAGTGGGATACGTGGCTTCATCCGGAGTGTCCAGATCGTTGAGCGACTGTTCGTGACTCCAACTGTGACCCATCACATTAAATGCGATGCGTATAAATACTTGTTTCCCTCCTCTCTCCCCTCACCTTTCCAAATTTCTTCAACTTTTTTCCCATCTTCTCTCTAAAAATCTTCGAAGTTTCTAGTGGATATTCAAAGTTTCCAGCGACACATTTTCCAGATTTCTTGACGATAAACATGTCTGAATCTTCACAGACTCGGAAGAACCCCAAGGAACAAAACATGGAGAAGACGAAGTCATCAAAGGCCTTGGTGACCACCACTATGAAGTGGGCCGAGGCCAGTTTTAACGAGTTTCTCCGGGACCAGGAGATTGATCCGGCTTGGGAGCCGGGGAAGACGGCGTTAACCAACGCCGATGGCAAGATAGTCTTGTACGGAGCCCCACTTTATGAAGTGTGGTTTCCGTCTTTCGACCACCAAGTTTCAAATTGATACTTTGGTGGCCTGTGGTATCCATATAATCCAACTCAGTGGGTTTGACATGCTCAAGCTTGTACATTTTGAAGCCTGTTGTCGTGCCTTGGACGTTGAACCGACTTTCGAGCTTCAACGTTTTCTATGTGATGGCCAGAGACCAATCATGGTTCAACTTTGCCCTACGCTCCAAGGTGCAGGCGGTGGGAACTAATCCTCCCAAGTCCATGCATGACAGGAAGGAGAAGTTCTTTTACGTGAAATTGGGGGTGATCCCTGTGGAGATGCCCTGGAAGGTGATTGGGGAGCGCTAGAAGCTCCCCACCTACCCAGTGATGCAAGGTCACAAGGACCAAGATTGGTTTGTAACCTTGACTTCTAACGCCTCCCTCTTTGACGCCAATTTGTGTCAGGAGGCGCTGCTTGTACTACTAGGGATGAGCCGGATACGCTTGGTTCCGGGGCAGGAGCCTTACATCCTTGATGAGGGTATGTTTTCCCTTTGCGGATCCTTTTTTTTATGCTTTGATAATTTTGTTAGAAAAAAATTAACGGTTTTCATCATCTATAGGTGTGACCAAGTTTGACACGTGATAAGACAAGATTGGGGTGGAGAGCCCCTTGTCGGACCGTCCGTCGGTAGTAGAAGAGATGGTGGGTAGTTTCTATCTGCCCAATCTGGAGAACTCACCACCGCACTTTTGCGCCACGGGTGAGAGTCCTATAAACCCTGTCCCTTTATCGAGCTGGGTGCTGGGGAGGATTCCCGTGCGTAATTATTTCCGAGGAGGAGTCAACCGGATCTTCAGCGGAGCTGGTTCATCTCACACTCCCCTCTAGGATTTCGGAAACTCGTGGACTCGTGGTCGTTGGAAAATGGCGCCCATGACTCATACATATAGAAAGGTACATTTTGCTAAAGTATCTAAGTCGGCGCCTTTGAGCGTACTTAGTGTGTCTAAGAAGCGGAAGGAGTCCTCTTCCCCAAATCCGGAGGATACTGAAATCTCTCCGAAGAAACTGGAGAAGAAGAAAAAGAGGAAGGTCACCCCCGCGGTCAAGACCCAGGCGGAAGGGGGAGATGTAACACCCCAACCGATGACGGAATCATCAAGGTACCACGTAGTGACGATTGTTCAATAGATCATGGACTAAAAGTGTAAATATTGATATATTGATTTAGTAGTTTATTACATTGAAAGAAAAATACAAGATACAATAATTATAAAGTGACAACTAAAACTGAAATACAATGAATCCAAAATCTAAATAAAAATTCCAAAAGCTTAAAAGTCATCTCATAAATAACCTTAAACATGTACGAAAATAGTATATGCAAATACAAAAAATGTAATGGTGAGCATACCCTGTTTTGAATACATATAGTAGAAAAAGTGTTTAGCAATTCATGTGCGGTACCATTTGCAATTATGTATTAAGCAATATCCGGGTCAAAACCAACCCTAAGACAGTGTGACATGAAATTTATATCATTTGTGCCACTACTAGAAAAAAGGCCTTTCTTGACACGCATTACATGTCAAGAAAGGGGTCTGATGACAAGAAAAAGAATGTCAAGGAAGGCGGTGTCATAAATTTAACATGACACATTTTGGCGTGTCATCTGTTTATGACAGTATTTATTGACACGCGTTATGACACTTTTTTAATAACACATTTTTATGACAGTTTTTATTGACATTTTAACGACACATTTTATGACAGAATTTTATGGCGTTCAATTTGCGTGTCATAATTTATAAATCTAAAAAAAAAAATTCTTGTAAAATTATAGATTTACCCTCCTACATTTATACCCATTTTATTATATGCAAAATAATTAGCAAACTAATAACAAAAACATCATTTCGATATAATACATATTTATCAAATTACAAACCAATCCGAGACAATGTTTAACATTTACAAAAATATTGTATCGACAATACATTGCCTTCATCACTTAAAAATAAATGTCGCGGCGTAGCTTGACCATTCTTCGCGAATGGCATCCATGTCCTCATCCGCGTAATAATCCGCTCCTCACCCAATCTAAGATAACAATAAAATTAATACATTAAACAAATAATCACATCAAAACTACCTTATGCTCAAATCAAATTAAAATTTATAAGTTAAATTATTTGAGTAATACAGGAAAAAAGAAATTACCAACAACCAAAAGAATCTCGAATGCATTTCGAAACAAGTAATGAAATGTTGGTCACATATCGTAAAAATGCCAACTCAAAACACATTAAAACAACTAGTGTTATTGATGGACACGCATTGTGCGTCTAAAAATAAGTTTTGCATTTACGTTGAAGGTAACCTCAACCAGCATGTTTTGTAGTAGTGTCATACTAAAGGATCGGGCCAAACAACATGTGTAACCTGCTTATGAAGTGTCCACCTAAATTGGTTTCTATCCATTCTACAACTCTATAACAAACCTGGAAAGAAATCCTAGACAAAGCAGCCAAGTCACACAACAACTGGAGCCTTATACATGTTGGTTTTTGAAAGAAAATCAATAGTATTATAGCATAAATGTGCATATCCGTCTTAAAAATATCTTTGAAAAGTTCGCAAATAAATTAATCAAATGCAAATGTTAACAACTAATAACAAACAAGAGTATTTTTCTTATCAACCTAACCAGTGAGAATTTGTGTGAAAAATCGCAGTTCTTCTTACTTTGACGGTGAACGCGAGGATAATAGCTTCCTCTATCCTCTCTATCTGTAAGCATAAAAATAATTTGGCAATAGAATTAAGTGTTTGGATGAAACTACGCTTTCATGTGCCCTGCTTCCTATAGTTTTAGAAATTCTTAGTTTTATTTACTAAAAGCATCTAAAGATAGCGACCAGATGTCCACACGCCTAGTATAGATCTATACGTACGTATAATTCGTGACTGAGTGTTGAATAAAATGGGAGGATGTACAAAACGTGAGACTCTTTTAAACTTAGTATTAAGCCATCTAGGAGGAAGTAGTTTAGTTGAAACATACAACCAGAAAACAATAATAAAAATAGTAACAATAATAAAAGTAGTATGTAGAAAGGTTATACATAATGAAAGTAAGTACAACAAAGTAATTTCAGTAATCTCCACAGTTACATATAATACTTCATACATTGAAGAAACATAATGGTATAACAATAATTCAAAATTAAGTAAGTATATACATGTCTGAATAACGATATATCAGTGAAATAAAAGAATTATAAGAAAATGATGTTATTTATGTGCAAGGGTCCATCTTGCATCATTAAGGGGAAGTAGAGTCATCATTGAATAATAAAGTTGTACTTGTTTAGATTCAACTATAGAGTCTTAGTACATGAATATTATAATGTCATATAACACTATTGTGTTATCAAAAACGCGTTGCAAAAGAGGTCAGAACCATTAACAATGGGGACATTCTAGAGCCTAAAAAACTAACGGAGCAGCCTAACATAAACAACCACAGTATTAAAACAATGATTTCAGCAAAAAAAGAACATTCAACAACAAAATCATAACCCCAAACTAAAACAAAAACAGTCAAACAATGCAAAATCACCAAAAAAAAAACATCACCAACTGTTAGAAGCAAACCATAGACAATACATTTATTCAATTATACACAGAGTGAAAGCATTGTATCGAACACCCGGTGCGCATAATGAAACATGAAAAGCAAAACTAAATCATCAAGGCCCTAGGGGTGTTCATGGTCCGGTTTTGACGGTTTTTAAGTCAATCCGTGAACAAAACCATAAGTACCGGTGTTTGATTAATGAAATCCGAAACCGAACCGTTGAACTATAAAACCAAATCGGAACCAAACCCGTTAATCACGGTTTGGTTCCGATTTGGTTTGAAGGTTTAGACTTCATCGTATGTTCCATTAAAATGGTATCATAGACCAATTTCTATTCAAGGTGACTATGTTTATGTGACAAAAAAAATAAAAATTAGACCATACATGGTTCAAACAAGATACCACGTTTGTTTTTAATTACCCGGGATTGAATGCAAGAAACATATTAAACTAATGCAATGTTGAATTGGCTATGTGGAGATAGTGGAGTATATAAGAACTCATAGAACAAACAAACACTTACAAAAGGACCTGCACATTTGGCTCATCATAAATTCAATACAGTAAACTTCTAACAAAAAACTAATATAAAAATAATTAATATAGAACATTTAATAGTATAAAACAAACCGTAAACCAAACCGTTCACTACGGTTTCAAAGTTTTAAAGCCAACTGACCGAAAGTTAAAAAATAAACCAACCGCGAAACCAAACCGATGTCCGGTTTGGACGGTTTCACAGTTTCAAACCGAACCGTGAACACCCCTACATCAAGCTACAACGAATCCCTAGAGCGGGCTACTGATAAAATAATAGAATTTCAGCAGTTTTTAAATGGTAATAATGATCACAAGACCAACAAATGGATCATGAAAAGAAAATTTCAAACTTTTTGTTCTTTTTTATCCTTATAGTAGCCAAAATATGAATACTACATTACTGCCATAAATTCATGATATTAATATCTAAACAATTTATCAAATTTGAGAATACATATGTATACCTCAAACCAACTATCCTCTGAAATTCTTCTTCCATAGAGCGAATCATATAGCTGTGAAAATCATATTTTGAGATAAGATTGTGGTTCTACAGAATAATAACATAAAGAAAGTACATTTCAGTATAAAGATATAGACAATACAAGAATGCTTTTATAACGATCTTGTAGCGTTCCAACATAAATTAGTAAAACTAATCTAGCTCAGGGTTCATAGTTCATACCATGATGAAGGCTTCACATAACGTAAGGTAATCAGCATGAACAACTGAACTACCAAATTGCCGAAATAAACATACCTGCAATTCAAATATAGTTAATTAGCTGAATAGGAAAAGAGAAGCTAGCTTTTAAACAGTTTGATACAGATAAGTATACCGACCATCCATGTGAAGCAGCCATTCCAAACCATGGGACTTGACATGTGGATTTTTAAAATGGTTGATTGCCTTCTCATTATCTCGTTTCTTGATATTTCTACATATGAAATTAAGCTTAAAGAAATTTAGACTATGCTCTCGATTAATTTTACTAAATACGACTGTATCATACCACTTAGGACACCATGTCGGTCCATTTGAGTATCATCCTCCCACTTTCTCCAACTGTGGATCAGGATAAATTACCACAGTAAAAATATAAAAACATAAAAACAGTTGTCCTAAAGGGTAAATAGGAATATAAAAAGAAAGAATAAAACATTCATTACTGCCAGAAGCATGGTCAACTAGCTATAAGTTACATGTGTGCGTAATTCTGCAGTTGCTTGAGCAAAGTTACTTTAAGTTGTTTTGTGTCCGACAATGACCGTTTTTTCGAAATCGTTCTGTTTAAGATCTAACCCTTTTGAAAAACTCCTTTGTACATCATCAATAACTAATGCTGGAACTTCCCCCTAAATTCCAAAACAACCCAACAGCATGTAAACCACTTTAAAAAATAAAAAAAAAAACTTTCAATCAGGATTTTATTAGAACACTCCGAATATAGAATTTCACTCACCATTAAAACAATATCTTCAACAGACTATAGATGCAGTCTGATGATAAGAACAAACTATCAAAATCTAAACAATTTAACCAAATGCATATCCAAATTCAAGATCTTTCACCAAAAGCATAAAAAATAATAATATTTTTATTAATAAAGAGACTGCATTTATGCAAACATACAAACATATAACAATGAATGTAATAAAACCATACAACAATGTAAAAATTGTAACTTGCACATCTAAAAGATTAATCTAAACATCAAAACCCAAAACCCAGAAATTATATAACCTTAATTAGCAATTAACCTAACAAAAACCCAACAAAAACAAAGAAAACAATCAATATAACTACATAAGCAATGATCAAGATAATCTCAAGAGAAAAAAAAAAGTTCCATTTGAAACTAAAGAACCCAAAAATGAAAAACAGAACCTTTTTATTAAAACACACACACACACACACTAAAAGAAAGAATAAAACCTTCATTATCATGGTAAGGTACGGCCCCCTTTCTACCACGAGCAACATAAACCTCCTTAAACTTTGGGTGAAATGGAAGGTTAGAGATTATGAAAGGGTTTTGTTCTTGAAGAAGGATTTGTATTTAGGGATTATGCAGATCATCGAAGAAGGTTAGGGATTTGTGTTTAAGGTTTTGTTCTTGAAGAAGGATTTGTGGTTAGGATTATGCAGATCTTTGTGTTTTGTTAAGTGAGAGAGAGAGAGAGAGAGAGAGAGAGAGAGAGAAAGAGAGAGAGAAAGAGAGAGAGAGAGAGGGAGATAGAGAGGGGGAGGGTTTATGGGGAGGCGCGCAGAAGAGGGGAGGGAATTCAAATTTTCGTGACATGACACTCATTTGTGTTTACTGTCATGTTTTTTTTAGTTTATGACGGAAAATTGTTGACACGCAAAGAAAAACGTCAAGAATTTAATAGTTTTTATCAAATATGACACTTTATTATGACATACACTTTTTTATGTCAATAAATACATGTATGTCATAAAATGAATGTCAATAAAGAGTGTTTTTCTAGTAGTGCACTATTGACAGTAATATTGACATACATAACAATGTCCAAGGTCTCTCAACAGAGTCAACAAGAGGTATATACCATAGTACTATTCAGTGATATGACAGGCCCAAACGGTTAATGATTTTGACAAGTCATAGATACACACAACTAGCATAAAGCAAACACACATGAGAATTGCATTTAGTGAAAGGATTTTATTTAGACATAGTGTACATGAGTAGCCCAAAAAGAATAAAACATGAAAAGGGGGGAAGATATACTCACAGATTTTGTTAAGCGATAAATCCAACAAAGCTCGCCACAAAAATAAAATTGGGAATTCCGAAGAATTCTACCTATAATGTATAAGAATGAAAATAAATGGAATGTCTTAAAAAGTCTAAGGTATCTAAGTTCTAATGCATTAAGGTTTGATAAGTCGATTTGGGGAATCAGGGTTTCTAGGGTAAATTAAATTGATATTATATTTGTACGCCAAAATAATATGACTAAAGTCTATGAATATGATATGGTAGTCAAAATATTACCAATTGAATATTCAGATAAAAATATCTTTTAATAACTAAGACAAAGAATAAATTTAATTATATTTGCAATTATTTCATTAATAATTATTGAACAAATAAATATGAATTACTCAAATGATTCAACCAAATGATAATTACATCTTTCAAACATAGGAACATTTCTGTTTTTTTTAAAAAAATATTTATAAAACAGATTTTAAATATTATAAATAAATAAATGATTACTTATGTCTAATTAAACATAAATAAGACTAAAAACACAAGGTATGATCCAAAAATAATATTTTTTTTATAAAAACTGGTTGTATTCTGACGTGAAATATTCAAAATAAATTTTCAATAATTTTTCTCAATTTATTTATATTTAAAATTGATTCAATGCATCTAGATCATGTTTAAATGATAAAAAAAAATAGGAAAATCAATAAGAATAAATGTTTTCTGGACCAATAGTTTTTTTATTTTCGTTCCTAATGTTTAGAAATAATTTTTCAAAAATTTTAAGGTTAAAATCATTTAAAATAAAATTTTAATTAATTAATTATGATTCATATGTTTTAATTTAATAAAAGCACGAAAATAATTGATTTTCCTATTAAAATAAAGATATGATAATTTTCTATATAGTCTCTATTAGGATCTGAGTTTGATTTGTTTTGATTATTTGTAAATGAAGAATGAATGAAGTTAAACTAAATATGGAAAGTGCAGCGGAATAATAAACTATGAATCAAAACAAAGAGAATAATTGTTTTCGAATCGAATGCTTCTCATATATCAAATGATTACACAACGATTACACAAGTACTCCCCCTCAGCCTGATCACTCACTGATTGTTTGTCTGAGAGAATGTTTTGAGTGATAATAGAACAGTACATGCACTGTTCTATTTATAGACAAACTAAACCACTGATGACCTATGACTGACGTCACCTAAGATAGTGACATCTAACAGATTAATAACAACATAAAACATCTAATCTATACAAACACTGTTACATAGGAAAACTCTGATAACTAAACAGCTGATGTGTAAACTCTGATAGCTTGTATCATCTGTTGGAGCCTAAGTGCTATTGGCTCCAACAGACCTTGTGTCTTCAGTCCTTTGGCTCAGCATTTGTTTCTTCATCTGTCCTTTTTTATTAGCAGTTGTTAGAGTCAAAAGTCTTTTGGGAGAAGTAACTTGTAAACACTGATTTTATTCTGGATCATATATAGTTTGTTTTGGCTTTTCAGATCACCGGTTCTTCTCCAGGTCAGCAGATCCAACAATCTCCCCCTTGAACAGATGATGCCAAAACTCAACCTTTATTGCTGATCTTTATTCCTCATCAGACTTTCTCTAATTTGCCCTTTGAACTGTAACTCAAAGTTCAATGAGAAGAGGTCTTCAGCATCTCTTTCAATCTCTAAGTTAAGAAGGTCTTGGAGATCATTTTCACATAGACCATGTGCATCATCCATACTTAACTTTTGAGCCTCTCCATCAGATCTGAGCAAAGTCAATTCATGGGTGTCTTTGTTGACCTTCCATTTTAGAATTTTTGAACCTGAGGATTTCTTGAGCTGCAAATTTATTCTGGATGAGTTTGGTAATGGAGGTCTCCTAATGAGTTTCTTGAGTTCTTCAGTAATGGGATCAGAAAAATAGTGGACTTGGTTGAAGATTCCCTCTTTCACAAATGTATCAGCAAACTTCTTTTGATCTTCTTCTGACATCTCCTTCTGTCTTTTGTACTGTCTTTTGGCAGCAACAGATAGGTCAGATGTTTCAAGTAAGCTGTCAAGTGAAAAGGCCTGCTGGGATCTCTTAACCACTGGTGCATCAGAGTAGATTGATTTTCTAGGTAGAGTGGTATCTGTTTTTCTATTCTCTTCCAGTTTCTTGTAAGTTTCAACCAACCTCAGCTCAGCACATCTTGCAACAGACCTCATCTCTCCATAGTTAGCAGCCATAATTTCTTCCCTCATTCTTTTAAACTTCAAGGCTATAGCTGGATCTCTACCTTTTCAAAAGTCAGGGGCAGAGGCCTTCAAAGTAGGATTCTTGGTCATCTCTTCAATTCTAAGAAGTTCTTCTTGAAGGGCATGAGTGGTCCAGCCTGCAAACTGTTTCTTGTTTGCTTTGTAAGGAATGGTTGTCAAAATCTGTTCAAGAATAGATTCCCTGACTACCCTTTCCAAATCATCGCTGAGTGGCATGTTAGACATAGAGTTGCTTAGGGTCTTAGCAAAATCCTCAATCCTTCTCAATTTTGCTAAGCTCTGCTAAATGGATGCCCTGAGCAGTCCTGTCATCCTTCCCTTTGCATCTCTCCTTGATGATCAAATCAGTCTGTTTAGCTTTCAATTTCAAGTATTGTTCTATGTTTCTAGGAATAGGAAAGTTTGGAAGAGATTGGAAGGTTCTTTCTAATGGATCCTTAGTATTGTAGAAGGATTGAATTCCCCCTTGAGTAGATCAAGCTCAAGAGGATACTGAGCAGCCAATGGTGTGATGGATGGTGGTGGTCTATGGGAAATGAAATGGGAAGTATGTGGTGAAAAGGATGTTAGTGAAATGGCTGGAATAGGTGCAGATATTTGGTTTTAAAGTGGAAGGTGGTGTGGTTTGTATGTTCTCATCTTGTACCATAAAGATTGACTTTCTCTTCCTTTTGTACAAGATAAGTGGTGATGATGGTGTTTAGGTAGCAGTGGTTGTGTTAACATCTGTTGGCACTTGTGCAGGACCAGTAGATGTTTGGGATTGCAGTGGTGAATTGGGTGGTATGGTTATAGGTGGTGTATTGGTGGTTGTGGTAGTGGGTTCAGTGGTTGGTTTAGTGGATGTGGTGGTAGCAGATGTTTTGGTGGTAGCAGTGGTTCTAGCAGCAGATGTTTTAGGAGCAGTGGATTTGGATGGTGGTTGTCTAACATGTTTTGCAGACATTTTCTTCCTTTTAGAGGAGCCAACATCCTCAACTTCTTGTTGTTGCGCTTGCTTCTTTTGTACTAGATCCTCTGTCTTGACTTCCAAAGTATCAAGCCTCTTTTGCTTAGCTTCAGCAGCCTCTTCAGCAATGATGTTGGCAGAGTTATCAACTTCTTTTCCCTTACCAGCTTTGGCAGTTTTAGCATTACCAGTGGTTTGATCAGTGGGTTGTTTTGGTGCTTGAGCAGACCCTGGTTTGTTGGCAGCAGACTTTTGGAATTGACCTTTTTGAGAAGGTCGACATCCAATGGGATCTAACTTTGGCAATCTATCTCTGCCACTCTCCCCCTTTTTTGGCATCATCAGCAGTGAATTCGTCATCTTCATCTCTGAGAATAGTGATAGGGGCAGAGCCAATGGTCTTCAGCAAATGATCTTTAATGGCTTTAATGTCTGCTTGGGTATCTATGTACCTAGCATCTACCATGGTCCTGATTTGAGCCATATATGTTTCATGTGTTTGGTGTGCTAGTTTTTGATGAGCTATGATGATGGGGGAAATATATTTCCATAGCTCACTAGCAATGTATTCTTTTGATGGTTGACTTTTGGTGAGAACAACCAAAGACTCCATAATTGTCTTGAGATCAGTCTTGATATCAGCAACAGAGGTTTCAATGGAATGGACTCTCTCCGTCAATTCTTGGTATTTTAACCCATCACCTAAGTTAATAGGATCATCTGGATTCCTACCTGAGGTGGTAGTTGTAACTGGTTCAGTTCTAGGAGGTGAGTCCATAGAAAAAGAACCAGATGCCCCTTTTTCTTGGTTCTAGCGACTTCCAACTGATTTTGGGGGCACTATAGTGGCCTCTTCAGTTGTTTCCTTCAAGGAAGTCTTAGGAATGTAACCACTGTCCTGTTGTGAGACAATGGTCTCTACATCAGTAGTGACTGCTTCACTTGAAAAACCACCTTGAGTTACATGTAACTCAAGAGGTGTAACCTCCTCTGTTCGTGGGCTAGCTAGTTGATTTTTCTCAGGCCCAATCACTTGTAGGTGTATACTCTCAATGATAGGTGATGGAGAGGAACTGGGATTGTGCTGAGTTTTATCAATAGCTTCGAACAATGGTTGTAGTGTTGGAAGGACATGTGATGGTGAAGGTGGAGGAGTGAAAAGAGAAGAAGCCCCGAGAGAAGGGCTTTTGAACATATGGTCAAGTGACTCATATACTTCTTGATGTGCGTCCCCTTGGCTTACAACATGATCCTTTTGTGAGGATTCATGAGGAGTTTGGCTGGGTTGAGATATATCCAACTGTTGAGAGGAAGTATCAACAGTGGTTTGTTGTTGCTTTTGTGCTACAACAGGGCTTGGCTCTGGTATCTCATCTTCCAGAGGACCCTTTTTGGATTTCTTGGGGGGTTTTGTGGATGGATGTTTTCTTTTGGAAGTGGCTGGTGTGGGTTTCACAGCACTGGATGTAGTGCTATGATCACCAGGAACAGTGGGCTCAGCAACAGAGGTTTTGACAACAGTTGTTGTCTTAGCACCCTTTGCTTGTGTTTTGGAAACTTTAACTTTTGGTACTTTTTCTTGGGTGTTTGGACCCAGCATTCTTGTAAAAGTTTCTTGTGTGAGACTCTTCATTTGAAGAAATTCTCCCTTTTTAAAATTCTTTTCAGGTAAAACCTTTTGTAGGATAACACTTAAAAGTCATGGGTACAAGAGAAAAGCATTGTTAGAGCTAGAATTGACTCCCTTCACATTTGCTAGTAAATCCAGAAACAGAGCCTGGGATAGATTGTAGTCAGATTCTGACAATATTGCATATCCCAAGTACTGAACTTTCAATGGGATTTCATTGAAAGAAGTGGTTTTAGCAGAGAGACAGATAAGGAGTGCATGAAAGAAAAACTTCATGACTGGAGGGAAAACTTTTTATAAATTGTTGCTCCAGTCATTTGTGAATCATAACCCCTTTCTAGAAACTCAGTGTGAAGTTCACTCTTAGGAAAAGAATCCATACCTACCAAGTCGTTCAGCTAGAAGGTTGTGGATATGATTTGGGGGGTTATGGTGACATTTGTATCTCCAATTTTTGAAATAATGGTTGTAGGCCTTTTGTCTTGTAGTGGATATTCAGCATTTAACCAGAACTCTTGAAGAGTGTCAATGTAGCTGGGTGCATCAGCGGTTAGAATTGACAAGTATTTGGATTGGAGAAAGACGTCAATGGTGGAGTAGAACGGAAGGTTTTCATCTGTTTTAACCAGAAAAGGAAGGTAATTATGGGGGGATTTTGCTTGAAAATCCATTATAATGGATTTCGAGTAGGATAATGGAAGGAATTTGTATGAGGGTTTGAGGTTGAAGAAGGCGGTTTCAGTATTTTGAATACAATTCGATAGTGTAACAACTGTTGGGGAAAACAGGGTTTTTATAGCCTCTGATGAAACCGCTGATGTGGCCAAAGCTCTGCTTTTGAGAGCAAATGTGGCAAACATCTGATGGAGCATACATGGCAAACAGCTGTTGGGGTTTGCCAAAGTGTTGATGATTGTTTTTTGATATATATATATATATATATATATATATATATATATATATGATGGAAAACAGTTGTTTTATCTGATCAGACATTTGAAAACAGATTTTTCAACCAACAGATGATATAGTGGAAGAAACAGTGGCTGTTTTATCTTTAACAGATTTTTCAACCAAAATGCTATTTTTAAGGATGGATTTTGATTTTCTGAAAATATTTTAATGTTTTATTTTTAAGAAAACATTTTTGTTGTTAATCTATGTTTAGCATACCAATCCGAGAGATCAGATTTTCAAAGGTAGATGTGTCTAAAGCTTTTGTCAACATATCTGCCAGCTGATCCTCTGTTGGAACATGGTGCAGAGAAATCAAACCTTTTTCATAGTTATCTCTTACAAAATGATGTCTGATGTCGATGTGCTTTGTAGTGGAATGAGAGACTAGATTTTTTATGATATTTTTTCAGTAGCTTGGCTATCCAGCATGAGTGGAGTCCTTAGTGCAGTTATACCAAAATCCAGTAGTTGATTTTGAAGCCACATGAGTTGGGCTGTACAGCTTGCAGCAACAATGTATTCAGCCTCTATTGTTGAGGTGGAAACAGCTGCTTGCTTTTTGCTTTGCCAAGAGACTAAGGCATTCCCGAGAAATTAACACCCACCTGATGTGGACTTCCTTGTTGTGTGGCAGCCAGCAAAATCACTATCTGAATAACCTAAAAGCTCAATGTTTCCATTAGCAGGATACCAGATACCAAGTGTGGGAGCACCTTTTAGGTATCTGAATATCCTCTTCACAGCAATAAGATTTGACTTTCTAGGTGATGCCTGGGATCTTGCATAGACACAAGTGGCAAACATGATGTCTGGCCTGGATGCAGTTAGGTACAATAAAGACCCAATCATGCATCTATAATGTGTCTGATCAACCAGTTCATCTTTGTCATCAATAGTGACAAGCTTGGTTGTGCTCATGGGTGTACTACATGGCTTACAGTCATTCATCTCAAATCTTGTTAGTAAGTTTTTAACATACTTGTTTTGGTGAATGAATGTGCCATTTTGCAGCTGCTTCACTTGGAGACCAAGGAAGCATTGAAGTTCACCCATAGCACTCATCTCAAACTCTGCTGTCATGAGTTCCCTAAACTCTTCACACATTTTGTTACATGTGGATCCAAAAATGATGTCATCCACATATATTTGAACAATCATTAAATCTTTCCCTTTCCATTTTAGAAATAAAGTTTTATCGATTTTACGTCTTGTGAAACCAATGGATAAGAGAAAGGTGGAAAGAGTTTCATACCAGGCCCTTGGTGCTTGTTTTAGTCCATACAGAGCTTTGTTGAGCTTGTAGACATAGTCAGGATGGAATGTGTCTTCAAAACCAAGTGGTTGACATACATAGACCTCCTCCTAAATTTTGCCATAAAGGAATGCACATTTGATGTCCATTTGACACACCTTGATGTTGTGGTTGACAGCAAAGGCTAGGAAGAGTCTAATAGCTCCTAGCCTAGCTACAGGAGCAAAGGTTTCATCATAGTCTATCCCCTCTTCTTGTCTGAAGCCTTTAACCACAAGCCTCGCTTTGTTCTTGACAACCATACCCCTTTCATCAGTTTTGTTTTTGAAGACCCACTTTGTGCCAATTTGACAGACATCCTTTGGCAGTGGTACAAGTTCCCATACTTGTTGTCTTTTGAACTGAAGGAGCTCTTCCTGCATGGTTTCTACCCAACTGTTGTCTTTCAGTGCCTCTTGGTACTTGACAGGTTGTGTGAGAGATAGAAAGCCTGCAAAAAGACAGATATTTGAGGATTGGCTCCTTGTGAGCACTCGCTCTCTGATGTTGCCAATGATTTGATCTAGTGGATGAGCTCTTAGGTAGATTAAATATCCCTCGTATGGTATGATGGCATTTTGAGGTGAAGTACAAAGGTTTGGTGACTCTGTTGTTGTAACATCTGTTTGCACTTCTGTAGTATCAACAGATGTTTGAAATGGAAGTAGGGGAATGGGTCCAAGTGGTGTAAAGTTGGACTGGATTTTGTCAACAGAGGTTGGACTTTTGTCTACAGATGTTTGAACAGTGGTTGAATTTGATGAGGCAGTGGTTTGAGGGCAAGACTGGTCAACAGTGGTTGACACAGCTGTGGCAGAATTTTGACAGATGTTTTGAACATCTGCTTCCCCTGATGCAGAAGTGACTTTGATGTGACTTGGAATCACAACATCAAATCTGTAATCTTGTTTTGGAGACTGTGGAATACCTGCACTATTAGTGTTAGCAGTAATATCTTCAAATTTAAATTTGCCTAAATCAAACAGTTCAGCATGATTTGCTGGGATTTTTAAGGATGAAAGTTCATTGAACTTCGCATTCAGAGTTTCTTCTATTGTCCTAGTCCTTGTGTTAAACACTTTATAGGCCTTGGTAGTAGAAGAATATCCCAGAAAATACCCACAATCTACTTTGTCTGCAAATTTTGAAATGGAATCTTTAAGATTTAAAATGAAACATGGGCAGCCAAAGATTTTGAAAAATGATATCAGTGGTTTGATTTTGAACAGAATTTCATAAGCAGTCTTTTGATGTCTAGAGTTAATTTAAAACTCTGTTTTGAACATAGCAAGCAGTGTTTACAACTTCTGCTCAGAAGGACAGTGGCAAACCAGAATCTGCAAGCATAGTTCTTGCAGCCTCAATGAGAGTTCTCTTTTTCCTTTCAACCACCCCATTTTGTTCTGGTGTTCTTAGAATGATGTATTGCCTCACAATTCCTTTTGACACACAGAAGTCATCTAAATCCTTATTTTTAAACTCTGTTCCATTGTCACTTCTAAAGACTTTTATTGGAAAGTCATATTGGTTTTCAACTTTGGTGACAATGTCCTTCAAAATACCTGCAGTCTCATCCTTAGAGTGTAAAATGTAAGTCCATGTAAACCTAGAAAAATCATCAACTATGACAAGACAAAATCTCTTTCTTCTTAGACTCATGATTTTAACTGGGCCAAACAAGTCCATGTGCAACAATTGAAGACATTGACTTGTTTTGGACTCATCAATGGATTTGTAAGAGCTTTTATGTTGTTTTCCTTTTAAGCAGGAAACACAATGCTCATCACATTTGAATTCCTTTGATGGAAGACCTCTTATAAGGCTTTGTTTGGAGAGAGAGTTGATAGTTTGAAGGTTGGTGTGACCCAGTCTCCTATGCTACAATTCTGTCTCTTTAGTGGAGGCAGCAGAAAATAGACAGACATTTGCCATAGGATTATCCTTCAACATATCAACTACATATACATTGCCACTCCTGTGAGCAACAAGTTGTGCTTTGATCTCAGCTATGATGGTATCTCTTTTTAACCACTTTTGGCCCTATAATCTTACAAGTTTTCTTAGGGAAGAATAACCCATAGCCTTTGTCACTCATTTGTGAGACACTAAGAAGATTAAATTTAAGATTATCAATAAGATTGACATTTTCAAACTTGAGTTTCCCAGCCAGAACAGTCCCTGAACCCAACACTTTACCTTTAGAATCATTACCTAAAGATATATCACCCCCTCCATGAGCTAAGACGTCCAGAAGTAGGGCTCTACATCCTGTCATGTGCCTGGAGCCTCCACTATCTACATACCATAGACTATCTAAGCAAGAAAAAGCTCCCTGCACATCAGTAATGGACTAGTTTTGGTGAGTGTCCAAAGCCAAGTTGGCTTTGGATGGGTTCCCAGACTTTTCAGCCTCAAGTCTACAACTTACCAACTCCCACACAACTACTAAGCCATGGATTGTTTTGTTGTTTTGATTAGAAAGAAAACATACTTAATATATAATCAAAATTCACCTTCTTCCCCATTCAAACTTGTAGATACACGAAGTGCGACAAGTGCTATTGAATTGCAAATTCTATTATGTTTTGGTGATATTGGACGGTTGAAGGTGGTTTTCATATGGTCGAATGTAGATAGAACGGTCAAAGGGAGAAGCTCAGAGAGGTCGAATGAAGTTTATGTTTATATATGTGTTGATTCGCCCACATAGATTGGTCGAACATGTACATTCGCCCAATCGAATGGTCGAATGTGCAGGTCTATATAAAGGCTGAATCAAGTTTTAAAGTTAACTTTTGGTCATTTTTGTTTCCCTCTCTGAGTGTATTGTCTCCCTAGGGTTTTGTTAAGTCTGTAATTGATATCTATCATTGTAAACAACGTTTTAAAGTGATTATCATTATGTTTATCAATGAAATGAAAATGTTTGAGATGATTTGTGTGTTTTGCTAAATATATTATCATTTCGTAATCAATTCAGGGATTCCGCACCTGAATTGAACTTGTTTGATCATAGTCATTGTTTGAAGATCCGATCCTTGTCACATACAAAGTGGTATCAGAGCCTATATATACCTTTCTGCACGTTCGACTCTCCATTTCAATTTTTTTTTCAAAATTCTGTGATTAAGACCCCTTGTTGCTCGTGTTTTTAAAATCATATCATTGTGATCCTCGTTTCTTGCTGATCATTTCAAGCTATAATTTGCAGGTAATCATCAAGTTTTCACATCAGAATCATTGATTCTATATATGAACGCTTGACTGAATCAAATGTTGGATTGTGGACTGTTATAGGGACAATTATTGATAGGGATTCAGTGTTTAAGTGTTTTAGGGGGAGAGGATATCAAAATCCAGGGTTAACATCCAACAGATTGTTGGATTGATTGATCAAAACCTTCAAACCCTAGATTTTAGGGAAAAACACTTAAAAACTGAATAATAATAACAATTGATGGTTGGAAAAGGTTGATCGTTCATGTTAGAAGCTTTACAAATCAAAATGGCATGTTAAAACAAACAAAATCAAAATCTGCAAATTTTGAAGATGAACAGACATGTTCGACCAATTCAAAAGGGTCGAATGTGACTTTTTGGTCGAATGTACCATGTTCAAACGGTCGAAAGTGGATAAAAAGGTCGAATGTACATTTTTGAAACTGATTTTTCACATTCGAACCTTATTTCCACATTCGAACTTCTTAATTCACACATTCGAACCCACGACTGGTCGAATGTGGAATTCTAAAAACAAAAAAAAATTCCAATTTTGAATATTTTGTCCGTTTTAACGTGTTTTCTTGTTTTGTTTTGCAGATCAATCATGTCTGAACAACAAAGTTCTGATATTCCCGCAGGTTCATCAGACAAGGCAACCAAAAAGAAACCTGTAGAAGACTTACCATTTGAAGAGGCACATAACTGTTGTGCTTATCTAGGAGATTTGAAGAAACATACCAAATTCACCGGTATTGTTGATTTTCTGAAGAGAAGCCGTGTTGTTGATGCTATTGCTACTCCTGCCATTATTTACAGAGACCACCAAAAGGAATTATGGACGAATGCAAGAATGGATTTTTGGGACAATGAGTCTACTATCGTGAGTAAGATTCAGGGGGAGCTAGTGATAATATCTGAAGACGACATTAGACAAGCATTGAAGCTGACTGATAAGAAGACTGATCCGAGAGTTCTATCTTGGATTGAGCACAGGAAGTGTTTCTTGAGAATGAAATACAATGGATCGATTACTGATGGTTCATTACATAAAGGTAAACTGTGCCCGCAGTTTAAATACCTTGATCACGTCATGCTACATGTTTTTGGATCTGTAAGTGGAGGATACGACGTGATGAGAAAGAGTATTAGCTCTTTAATGGTTGCCCTGATTTTGAATAAACCATTCAACGTATCTGGAATGATACTTGAACACATGCTTGAACCATTGAGAGGCTTGAAGAATAAGAAGTTCTTATTATATCTGAGATTCTTGTAGATGATCTTCGATCAGAAGTATAAGAATTTGAGGAAAGATCCTACTCAGATAGTAGTACAGGATCACATGAGCTTGAACACATTAGTGAGAATGAAGGGATACAAAGGTGTACCTATGAATGAGAGACCACCGATGAAGAACTTTTTTGGTCACCTGATCAATCTAGGTTATGTAGATCTAGGTGTTGATAAAGCCAGGAATGAAAACAGTGATTCTAATGCAGATAATCCATTATGTCCTGTTGATCCTGAAGCTAAGAGGAAAAGGCAAGTTGTTAATGTTGGTGCGAAGAGTGGTAAAGGGAAAGGTAAGGAAAAAGAGGATGATGCTGAACCGCCTAAGAAAGTTTCTCGGAGACAGAAAAGTGTTGTTAAGAAAGGTATACATTTTGTTGATGAAGAGTCGATGGATTCTGAAGAGACTCAGGTAGAGGAGAGATGGGATTCTGATAATGAAACTGTCAAATCCACCACGCCCAAGGCCACTGTGGCTGGTGAATCTGAGAGTTTGAATAAATCTTTGGATGAACAAAGAATGAAAAGTCCGATTGTAATGGATGATATTGATGAAAGTCTTGGTGTGGGTGCTGATGATTTTGGTGGATCGCCAGAGATTGGAGAAAAACAGAAAAACCCAACTTATAAGAAGAAGGCTAAGGCAGTTGAAATTGAAAAGCCGATGAAGAAAAGAGCTAAAGATATTGAGAGCCTAATTGCAGGAAAGAAAGTTCCTGTTATGTCAAGTTCTAAATCTCCCGTGACATCCCCAGCAGCCAAGAAATAGAAAACATCTGCTGCTGAGCAAAACATTCCAACTAATGATTTCAATGCTGCGTTGGATAGAGTCTTGTACAAATTCAAGAAAAAGACTCCAGTTGTTGAGGCTTCAACTCCTAAGGTTACTGTATCAGGAGATGTGATGGATGCAGTGAACCAGAAGCTGACTAAAATGATGAAAATCATTAACCAGCAACAGACTGAGATTGAGCAGTTAAGAAAGAATGATAGGAAGATGTTGGATGTAGTTGAATCTTCACAGGAGAGCCATGAAGAATTATCAGCTAAAATCAAGCTACTCCAGAAAGAGAGTAAGAAGTTGTTATTGCATGAGCAGAGAAATACTCGAAGGTATATCACTATGAGGCTTGAAAACAAGAAGTTGAGAGCAAACAACAAGAGCATGAAAAATATCATTGATGATTTATACTTGAAAGCTCCTCAATTGAAAGAAGGAGAAGAGGATAAAGAAAAAGAAGAAGAGCTTGTTGATTTCGAACTATCTGAGTCAGAGAAAGATGAAGAAGATGATGAGGATCTTGAACAGGATGCCGGTGATGCTCCTGAGAAGAAGAAGAAGAAGTGAAGGATGGTGATGCTCCTAAGAAAAAGGATGGTGATGATAAAGATGGTTCAGGTGATGATTCTAGAGATAATAGTTCTGCTGATGCTAGTGATGATGATGATGACGATGATGATGACACTGATAAGTATAAGTATGAGAAGAGAGAAACAGGAAAAGATGCAGGAGAGTCTAGTTCAAAAGCTCCTGGTGGCAATACTGACGACGATGATATTTTCTGGAACGAGAAGATCAGATCTTTATCTGAGAAAGAAAAGAAATTATATCGCCAGATGTTGACTGATAGAGTCTGGACGATTGAGATGACTGGTAGATTTCCAGAGATATTTGAGTCAGATGATATGAGGTTTGAACTGGAGTATAATGATCCTGATCTGGAAGATGGAGAAGTTTCTGCAGCTGTGACTAAAGAAATACTGGAAGGATTGGCTAAACAGGTTGGTAAATCTCTTGAAGAGTTGATGAGTGAGAACCAAATACCGAACATTCCTAAGAAAGAAGAAGGAAATCACTCTGATGATTGAGATGTTCCAGTATTTGAAGAGGTTGAAATGAAGGATATTACTAGTAAGGAATATCCAGAATACTTCAAAAATGATAAAGATTCTGGATTTCCTGAATTCTCTGAAGAGTTGCTGAGCCAAGCTAAGAAACTTGCTCGTGAGAAAAGCAAGAAGTTCGTTGACAAAGTGTTCAAGAACTCAGATTGTCAGAAGCCAACTGTTGAACAATCTGACGATCTGAAAGACTTGCTGAGGAAGCTTAAAGAAAAAGAAGCTAACCGCTCTAAGACTGAAGTTCAGGGTAGTTTCTACAAATTTCATAATGAATTGTTCAAAGGTAAAGCTCTCGGATGGAAATACTTGAGACAGCTGAGGTGCGTCGCTGTGACGTGGGAAAAAGGAATTCTGTACTTCAACAGATTCCATGACATAAAGACACTACCTTATTGGGCAGTTCGCGATATCTGCAGACATACAATGTCATGGGCTTCAGTAAACAACAATCTTGTTTGTTACTTTGCAGATCACATGGCGAGAGAGAACAGAACGAAATGGGAAGTGTTCACCCCTCAGTATCCTAAAAGGATAGTTCACAAGAGGAGAAAAATCAGATAACAGGGTTGAACAAGGTTACTCTGAAATACAAACCACCGACTGTTCTGAAACATATACCTTTGATGCCTATTCCACAACATTTTTCTAAAGACTTTATGTGGTGGTACTATAACTGGAAGACGACAGAGGCTATTATCGTATTGAAGGATGGGAAGAATGACTTCAAGAAGATACCTATCTTTGACTCGATGTGGTTAATCAATTGCTCTCATGAGGATATTATCATGCTATATTATAATCCGATTTACTGTGAAGAGAAAGATAGTAAGCAGGCAGCTAAATACCAACGTGTGGTATTCTTATGTTTTGCATGGGATGTCAATGCGGGTTGTGATTTTGATAAGAAGCTGGGGAAGTTTGTTCAAATTCAGAACACTAAAAAGAAGAAACCGAAGCAAACTCATGAACCAGTTATGACAAAAGAACAGAAGAAATTGTTGCACATCAAGCTGATGAATAAGAGAATGGATGAAGACCGAAGGCTGAAGCAATTCAAGCAATAGTCGAGGGGGAGTTTGTAGATACACTAAGTGCGACTAGTGCTATTGAATTGCAAATTCTATTATGTTTTGGTGATATCGGACGGTCGAAGGTGGTTTTCATATGGTCGAATGTAGATAGAACGGTCGAAGGGAGAAGCTCAGAGAGGTCGAATGAAGTTTATGTTTATATATGTGTTGATTCGCTCACATAGATTGGTCGAACCTGAACATTCACCCAATCGAATAGTCGAATGTGCAGGTCTATATAAAGGCTGAATCAAGTTTTAAAGTTAACTTTTGGTCATTTTTGTTTCCCTCTCTGAGTTTGTTGTCTCCCTAGGGTGTCTTTGAGTCTGTAATTGATATCTATCATTGTAAACAACGTTTTAAAGTGATTATCATTATGTTTATTAATGAAATGAAAATGTTTAGGATGATTTGTATGTTTTGCTAAATATATTATCATTTCGTAATCAATTCAGGGATTCCGCACTTAAATTGAACTTGTTTGATCATAGTCTTTGTTTGAAGATCCGATCCTTGTCACATACAAAACTTAATAACCCTAACCCTTCAATTCAATAATCTGAATCAATCACGATTACAGAAAAGCAATAAGGAGCTTTCGATTAGCAATCAACAAGGATTATAATCGCATCATTTAAAATGACTTACCGGACTGTTTAGGGACGAACAAGAAGGATATATGGCCAAAACCTTGAGGCCGATTTCTGAGCTTTCAGGATGTGATTCGAACAGTATTATAGTTGGTTTGAAATGTTTAAAAGTCTAGGAGAGTCGTGGAATGTTTAATTTATAAGATTGACAAAAAAACCGAATCCTTTGTATGATTTTAAACCTCCGGTTGGTTACTGTAACACCCCGACCGATGGCAGAATTATCGAGGTATCACATACAAAGAATATGCCGGTGCCAACATTGGCGCTTCCTGTGGAGTTGGAGCCAGTCTTGCGCATGCTTTGATGTTGAGCGACTTCTATGATGACACTGTTCACCAGGTTTGTTACCCATTTTATTAATTTTAAATAGTATTAACGGTGGTAAATTCGAATAAATAGTTTATTACATTGAAATGAAATACAAAGATATGTATGTGCTAAAGGATCGACAAATCTACAAAGACATGATCAAACAAGTTTGATTTAGGTGCGGAAACCCTAAACCAATCACAAAATGATAATCAATCAGATCAAAACAAACAAATCATCATTCAAAGCTTTTCTCATTAATAAACAACTCAATTACACGTTAATATGATCAAAACATTAAAGACACGACGTGAATTAAGCTTAACAAAAACTCTAGAGAGACACTGATAAAATGGAGGGAACAATAATGACTGAATTACATTCAAAAAATGAGCTCGACCCTTTTATAGGCCTGCACATTCGCCCATCACATAGGTGCGAATGTGCAGATTCGACCAAACCAACCGGTCGAACCAAGCATACATAACAAACTAACTCTACATTCGCCTCCTGTCTCTCCTTCGTATATACTTTCTCCATCGCACCTCTGATTTCTTCCTTCGCCCACAATTGCACTCCTTCGCCCATTCGACAAAACTCATTAACATGTGTTTATTGTAAATCCAAAGCATTAGTCGCACAATAATGCATCTACAAACTCCCCCTCGACTATTGCTTGGATTGTTTAAGCCTTCGTTCTTCATCCATTCTTTTGTTCATCAGCTTTATCCTCAAAAGTTTCTTTTCTTCCAACGTCATCACCTTCTCAAATACTTGCTTCGGCTTTTTCTTCTTCGTTTCAGAACCTCTTGAGCTTTAACAAACTTGCCGAGCTTCTTATCATAGTCGCATCCGGCGTTGATATCATGAGCAAAACACAGAAATACCACTCGTTGGTATTTACTAGCTTGTTCAGCATCCTTTACATCGCTGGAAATAGGATTGTAATACAACATTATGATGTCCTCATGTGAGCAATTCACCAACCACATGGGATCAAAAATGTGTATTTTCTTGAAACTCTTTTCACCATCCTTCAAAACTATTACAGCTTCTACAATCTTCCAATCATAGTACCACCAGATAAAGTCTTTAGCAAAATGTTGAGGAATCTGCAGCAATGGAATATGCCTCAACACTTTTGGTGGTTTGTACTTTAAAGTCACCTTGGGCAAACCAGTTATATCATCAATGATTTTCTTGTGAACAATCCTTTTTGGATACTAAGGTTCAAAGAGATTCCATTTCATCCTGCTTTCTCTAGCCATCTTATCAGCAAAGTAAGCAATCTGATCATTTGTCGTTCCAGTAAACTTGTGATGACAAATATCACGAATGGCCCAATATGGGAGAGTCTTCAAATCATGAAATCTATCAAAGTAGAGTATCCCCTTCTCCCACTTCACTGCAACACACTTCAATTGCTTTATAAATTTCCAACCCAACGCTTTTCCTTTAAACATATCATTGTGGAATTTATAAAAGCTACCCTGAATCTCAGCTTTAGGACGATTAGCCTCTTTTTCTTTTAATTCCCTCAATAACTCTTTCAAGCTATCGGATTGTCTGATATACGGTTTCTCATGCCCTCTGAATATTTCATCAACAAACATATCACTCTTCTCTTTTGCACGTCTCTCGGCTTCCTTTAACAATTCATCAGTGAAGGCAGTAAATCCAGAATCCTTGTCTCTTTTAAAATATTCTGGATACTCTTCACTTGTCACATCTTCAACTTCTATATCCTCGAAACCAGGTATGTCACGATCATCAGAATGATCTCCAGCTTCCTTTTCAGGTAGATCAGGAATCTGGTTATCAGCTAACAGTTCTTCTACCGTTTTTCCAACCTGTTTCGCTAAACCTTCAAAGATCTCTTTTGCCATCGCCGCCGAGACTTCACCATCTTCCAAATCTGGATCATTGTATTCTAATTCAAACACCCTGTCACAAGATTCAAAAATCTCAAAAAATCTGCTGGTTATGTCAATCGTCCAGACTCGATCAGTCAGCATCTGGCGATACATCTGTTTATCATCTTCAGACATAGACTTCAGCTTTTCATTCCAGAAGATCGTATCATCATCCACTGATCCTCCAGGGGCTTTTGAACTAGATTCTCCTCCTTTTCCAGATTCATCATCATCATCATCATCATCATCATCAAATGCAGAGCTGCTATCATCACCAGATCCATCATTTGAACCATCATCATCATCATCATCTTTCTTCTTTTTAGGAGCTTTACCAGCATCTTCATCAAGATCTTCATCATCCTCCTCATCATCTTCAGATAGTTCAAAATCAACCTGCTCCTCTTTTAGCTCGAGAGTATAAATCTTTGATCAAATTATCCATGTTTTTATTACTCTCTTTCAGTTTCTTATTTTCTCCTTTCAAGGCTATAATCCGTCTGGTGTTCCTTTGCTCATGTTTCAACAGCTTCTTATTATCCTTCTGCAACTTTTTGATCTTCTTTTTCAATTCCTCATTATTCTCATGTGAGGTGACAACTACATCCAACATCTTTGAGTCGTTTTGTCTCAATTGGGAAATCTCAGTCTGCTGCTTGTTTATTAAATTCATCATTTCAGCAAGTCTCCGGTTAACAGTATTCATCACATCACTATCTACTGTAACCTTTTTAGTGGAAACTTCAGCAACCTCTGGCAGTTTACCCTTCTTTATCTTCTTCAGTACGTTATCTAATGCTTCATTGAATGCATCAACAGGTATATCAGCTTCCTTTTCAGTACCTGAAGTAGCTGTGGTTTTCTGCTTCTTTGAGGCTGGAGCAGCAACTGGTGATTTTGAGCTAGAAGCAGGTGGCAACTTCTTTCCTGCTATCAATGTTTCAATCTCACTAGCTCTCTTTTCTGCGGGCTTCACCACCTTTTCTTTCTTCTTGTATTGGGGCTTCTTTGGTTTCTCCCCCTGAACTGGCGAACCAGGAAAGTCTCCTGCTCCCAGACCTAAATCCTCATCCTCTTCATCCAATCGAATAGGACTATTCATTCTCTGTTCTTCTATAGATCTGTTCAAACTGGCAGACTCACCAGCCACAGTGGCCTTGGGCGTGGTAGTCTTTATTGTTTCAGTCTCTGAATCCCAGTGTTCATCTTCCCGCGTCTCTTCTGAATCAACTGACGCTTCATCAACAATGTGTAATCCTTTCTTAGCCATTGTCTTAATTCTTCTCGGTGTACTCTTCTTCTTAACAGGCTCAAGAACAACATCTATCCTGATCTCTTTCTCCTTCTCTTTCCCTTTTCCACTTTTTGCTCCCACATTAACAACCTGTCGCTTTCGCTTTGCATCTGGATCAACAGGATGTAATGGATTGTCTTCGTCTGAATCACTGTTAGCATGTCTCACTAGACCTTTGCCCGGATCCTCATAGTCAATTCTCGCCAAATGTCCAAATAAACATCTAACAGGTGGACGTTCATTCAATGACAAGCCTTTATAAGCTTTCATTCTTGCCAGTGTATTTATGGACATATGTTCTTGAACTACAATGTGTTTTGGATCCCTCTTCAACTCTTTATATTTGTGATCAAATACCATCTGAAGGAATCGAGGATACAACAAAGACTTCAGATTCCTTGTGCCTCTGACAGGTTCCAACAGATGTTCCATCAGCATCCCTGATACATTGAACGGTTTGTTCAATATCAGTGCTACCATCATTGAGCTAATACTCTTTCTCATCAAATCATAGCCTCCAGCAGCTGAACCAAAGACGTGAATCATCACATGCACCAAGTACTTGAATTGTGGACACAGCTTTCCCTTGTGCAACGAGCCATCAGTAATCGGCCCGTTGTATTTCATCCTTAGAAAGCACTTTCTCTGCTTCATAAAGCTAAGCTCTCTGGGATCAGTCTTTTCATCTTGAAGATTTAAAGCTTCCCTGATATCCTTCTCTGAAACTATGACCATCTTTCCTTGTATCTTGCTCACCAAAGACGATTCACATTCCCAGAACTCCGTTTTCGCTTCATTCCAAAACTCTTGTATCATGTCACGATAGATAATAGCAGGTGTAGCAATTGCGTCTATCACCCGACTTCTCTTCAAGAACTCTATGATCTCTGTGAACTCCGTATGCTTCTTAACGTCTCCAAGATATGCACAACAGTTATGCGCATTCTCGAACGGTAAAAGCTCTTCAGTTCCTTTCTTGGCAGGTTGTGAAGATGATCCAGTTTGGTCACTAGACTTCTCCTGTTCAGACATGATTCAATCTGCTAAACAAAACAAGTAAACATGTTAAAAATCGACAAAATATTCAAAGTTTGAAAATTTGGTATTTTAACTTCTCATTCGCCCAAACGGAGGTGCGAATGAGAAACTATGGGTACGAATGTGAAATTATAAAGGTACGAATGTAAAAGTTTTTGACTAAATATTTCATTCGCCCAAAAATGTACATTCGCCCAGATAAAGTCTACTCATTCGCCCGTTTTTGTACGTTCGACCGTTCGAAACGTGCGAAGGAAACTATTCTTCATTTCAAATTTTCAATATTGAACATCAGTTGATTTTAACTTGTTATTTTGATTCAACAATCATCTAAAACTTCCGAATAACATTTCCAAACAATCAATTTACCCATTTAAACATTGATTAAGTGTTTTCAATCAAAAACTATGGTTTCATTTGAAAAATCAATCGATTACCCAATCAGTTGATGTTTAAACCTAAGTTTTTGAATAATCTCCCCGTAAAACACTTAAGCAATGAATCCCTAACACATTTGAGTCCAATTATCAAGTATAAAACCCTGTTTAATAAAAATTAGGGCTCGAACACTAAAACACTGATTAAACCTTCAATATTGGATATTAACCTGTAAAAATGAATGGAAACTGATGAGAATCAACAGACGAACACAATGAAATGGTCTAAAAAGCACGAGCAACAAGTGGACCTTAAATCAAAAAATTTGAAAAAATTTGTAAGGGTTCGAATGAGCAGATCAGTATATATATAAGCTGCACATTCGCCCGTTTACCTCGGTCGAAGGTGAAACTTTTGTCTCCTTCGCCCCTATTGAAAGGTGCGAATGAGATAAAAGGGTTCGAAAGAGAAAACAAGTAAAGAACTCTCACATTCGCCCAAAATGAAACGTACGAATGAACAGGAAAATTCCTCCTTCGACCCAATCGAATGGGCGAAAGTGAATCAGGAATTTTTAAAATTTTACCAAATCTCAAAATCGAGTCGCATTCAAAATATTTTCCAACTTTTAAGCATCCGACAATCATATTTTCTCAATTAAATATGACAAAGCTCAAATAGTTCATCAAGGTTTAGAAAATCGCCATCATCCACCATCAGCTATCAAAAATAAGATAGAAATGTAAAATCTTTTTGGATTTTCTAAAATTTATGTTAAAACACACCTAAAATCTTTTTGAGTTTTGTAATATTTGACGAGAAAATAAAATGCAGAAAAGTAAAGATAAAACAGTAAATGTTTTGGGATTTCCGGTAAAGGGATCATATCAGTTATTGAGAAATCTGATCACACCGTTGATCCTTTTTGATTTATTATCATTAAAGACAATGTGTGATCTGGCAACTGCTGATATTGTGATCCACATAAACTCGCATGCAGACTGTTGTGCAGTGCTTTAGACTAATACTATTATGTATAGTAGAAACAAAATTGTCTGTGGTTCCCACGCACACGACATACTCCCGTATCAAGAAGTAAATGCACAAAGACTCATTGTAAAGCGTGATTATGCTTTCGTCGTCTGTAATTTACAAGGTATAATGCACAGAGGTATACAGGTCAGCAAATTAATGCAGCAAAGTAACATGTGCACTTTACCAGGTTGAGGACTGATATTAATCATGATTTGCATCAGTGATTAATACGATGTAATAGATAATCTTTGATCATCATATAACATGGAAAGTTCCTCAATTCGGTAACTTTAGGATTTGGCATAAAGCTCTTTTATAAAGACACCCTATCTGATCTAGGTCCGTAATGACTTACAACAGAAGATCAGAGAGGCTATCCTCAGACAACTAATAACATAACGACCCTAAACCTCCGAGTTTTGTACAAATACCCTATCAAACGAAATTACGGTACTAAGACCATATGCCAATGAGGAGTTCATCCACACAATAATTCGTTTGATATGTATGTATTAGGCACGCAGTAATAGGTCTACGAAGCCTATCAGCACATCGCACAGACTCAGACACACGCCCTATAATGCATTACATTTCTTAGAATGTGTCAGATCTCCACTGATGTACTATCATTTCCCCTTTTTCTCCAGGAAATCATTTTTGGTTTTTCTGATTTTTATAAATTTTTGAATTTACTGTTCCCAAGGATAAGCTGGAGCATTTCAAATATGTGACTGCCCAGATATCGTTTGTTCACAGAAATCTGACGCGTTAATCTAAGGGAAGAAGATATAGAAGTCAGCAAAGAAATTTTCTAATTTTTATGGATTTTGAAATTTTTCAATGTTTTTGGATTTTCAAAATTTTTCTGAAATGCAGTAAAAATTAAACTAAAAAGTAATAGACTGAGGTGGTGATCAGTCTTGTTTTTCTTTAATAGCATTAGCTTTCAAAAGATATTCAAATCTCGATTTATCAAAAGCTTTGGTAAAAAGATCTGCGCGTTGGTAATCAGTGTGGATTTTGATCATATCGATCAACTCTTTAGCATAACAATCACGGATAAAATGATATTTAATCCGGATATGTTTAGCCTTTGAGTGATTTACTAAGTCTTTTGTTAATGCGATTGCGGCTTCATTATCACAGTAAATAGGGGTTTTAAAAAAATTGCAAACCGTAGTCCACCATCTGTTGTTGGATCCAAAGAACCTGTGAGCAGCAGCTCGATGCTGAAACGTATTCTGCTTCACATGTTGATAGTGCAAATGCGGTCTGTTTCTTGCATTGCCAGGTCACGAGCCTGCTCCCCATAAACTGGAATCCAGCCGTTGTGGATTTGCTGTCTTTGTCACAGCCGCCCCAATCTGCATCACTAAAAGCGATTAGGTCAAAATTATCATCATGAGGGTACCAAAGTCCTTTCGATGGACAACCCTTCAGATATCTAAGGATATGCTTGACAACTGCAAGATGACTTTGTTTCGGCTTCGACTGATATCGTGCACAAAGACATGTTGCAAACATTATATCCGGTCTAGACGCAGTGAGATACATCAGAGATCCGACGACTGCTCTGTATGTAAATGGATCAGTCAGCTCCCCCTTAGCGTCAACTCCAATCCCGTGATTAGGTTGTATCGGGGTATCCATCGGCTTCGAATCTTCCATCTGGAATCGGCTCAAGACTTCAGAAACGTATTTGATCTGGTGAATAAAGATCCCCGTTGGTCTTTGCTCCACCTGCAAGCCTAGGAAAACCTGCATTTCTCCCATTGTGCTCATCTCGAACTTTTCCTGCATAACTTTTTCAAATTCCCTGCACAGAAGTTCGTTAGTAGACCCGAATATAATATCATCAACATAAATTTGCACAAGAAGCAAGTCATCTCCTGCTCGTTTCATGAACAGTGTGCAGTCTACCAATCCGCGTTTGAATCCTTTCGAGAGAAGATACGTGCTCAGCTCCTCATACCATTGTCTCGGAGCTTTGTGCAACCCGTAGAGAGCTTTGTTTAAAACATAGACCTTATCCCGGTGAATAGGGTCCTCAAAGCCTGGTGGTTGACCTACGTAAACTTCCTCTTTGACCACACCGTAAAGAAATGCGCTCTTTACATCCATCTGATACACCTTAAATTTCTTCCAGGATGCAAACGCCAGAAACATTCGTATAGCTTCCAAGCGTGCAACAGGTGCATAGATTTCATTGTAGTCGATTCCCTCAACTTGATGAAAACCTTGTACAACCAAACGAGCTTTGTTTCTCACTATAACTCCTCTATCATCCTTTTTACACTTAAAAACCCATTTGGTTCCTATCTTCTTTCTTCCCGGGGGCAAATCTGTCAGCGTCCAAACTCCAAGTTTCTGAAATTGCAACAACTCCTCTTGCATCGCTTCCACCCAAGCATTATCCAAAAGAGCTTCCTTGTACGTCCGCGGCTCGACCTGCGAAACATAACAAGCAAAAGACCAGTCATTTTGAAAACCAGATTTTTGTATTTTGGCATATAAAGCAAGATTGCCAATATTCTCTGGTGCTTGAGCATTCCTCAATTGCCCTCTTGTCATAACACTGCTACCAAGATCACCAATAATCTGTTCAAGCGGGTGTATTCGATGTATCCGAGATTCCGGATAATCAGGTACTTGCACTCCCGTTTGAGTGGTCAAATTCTCTGTAGAAACCAGATCATTACCCACATTTGATGATGAAGCACCATTTAGATTTGGGTTCACTGGTGGTGTCACTGTAGCATTGTCCAGAATAGCTTCACTTGTAGCATCATCGTCTTCATCTTCTGATTCCGATGAATTAAGCGTTGTTGAAGCTTCTTGGAACACTTCTTCTTCTATCACAGGAGCAGTGGCATCATTAGAAGCCGCTTGAGGATTCACGGAGATCGGACGCACTAACGGTGAAGTCACTGCGTTTTCGACCTCGTAATATAAAAGGAGTACAGCTTCTTCAACCATGCTATCTAGGTTGAATGATTCAAAGAAATCTTTGTAATCAAACATCCAGTCTGGACCGCCTCCCTGTACATTCTGAGTGTATCTTTGTACTTCGACGTTAGCCCACTCCTCGACTTTTCTAGTTCTTTTGTTGAAAACCCGTTTGAGCGGGGTTGCATATCCAACAAAATAGCCTTCTTCAGCCTTTGGTGCGAACTTTTCAGAAGGATTAAGCATTGTACACGGAGCTCCAAACGGTTCTAGATACTCTAGATTCGGCTTTCGTCGGTTCAACAGCTCATAAGAAGTTTTGCCAAACTTCTTCACTGTTAAAACACGATTTAAAGTATAACATGCTGCGTAAATTGCTTCATTCCAGAACATTACTGGAAGATTTGAGTCCGCAAGCATTGTTCTCGCCGGTTCGATTAGAGTCCTGTTTTTACGTTCGGCGACACCGTTCTGTTGGGGTGTGTACGGAGCGTTGTATTCGTGATGAATTCCCTTGTTTTCACAAAGATCATCCATCTGAGCATTCTTGAACTCCGTCCGATTATCAATCCTGATTCTTTGATTTTTAGACCATAGGTATTCTCCAGACGAGTGAACAGAACTTTCAGGTTGTCAAACGTGTCGCTTTTCTGGTGTAAGCACATAACCCATGAGAATCTTGAGTAATCATCAGTCACCACAAGACAGTACAATTCCCCAGCATGACTTTTACGCTTGACCGGACCAAATAAGTCCATGTGCAAACGCTCAAGCGGTAGTTCAACGGAATTGACTTTCTTTGGTCTATGGGTTTGTTTGTGCTGCTTACCCTTTTTACAACTAATACACTTGTCATTCAAATGAAAATGTTTCACATTAACGCCTGTGACAAGTTCATTTTTCACCAACTGGTTCATCTTTCTCAAATGAATGTGTACCATTCTCCTGTGCCACATGATTGATTCTTTTTCTGTTGCCTTGGAGAGGAAACACGTGACTTGGCCATGGGTAGTCATAGCTTTGGACATATCGAGAATATACAAATTGTTTACTCTCGGTGCCTTTAGCATCACCCACTCTTTTGGAAGTTCAAAACCCGGCTTCAGGATGTAGCAAGATTTGTCGTCAAAATAAACAGAGAATTGTTTATCATAGATTTGGCTGACACTGAGTAGATTGTAATCTATCTGCTTCACATAAGATATCCGCTCAAATGTCACGATCCCGTTGCTAACACTACCCTCCATCGTAATGTAGCCTCCTTTATTCCCCGAAAACGCTACGTAACCTCCATTTATATTCTTGATATCAAAAAGTAGCGTGAGATCCACTGTCATGTGTCCAGAAGCTCCACTGTCAACAATCCAGAGACTGCTAACAGGGCCAGCTGGAGCTCCCTGCACATATCAAGTAAAACAATTAGATCTTTCGGGGGACCCAAGCCTGTTTGGTCTTGGGTCTTTGAACAAATTGTTTCAAAGAATCATTTTTATCACAAACATCTTGGGTTTCATCAACCCTTTTCTTTTCACACTCAACTTTTCCTTTTTCAGATTTCACATTCTGTGAAGTTGAAGCACCCTCAGAACCCTTTGATGACCAAGACTGTTCAGTTCGTTTCAAGATCCGTATCTGAGATTTTGAAGTCTCAGCCGGTTTCTTTACTTCGTCCTTGAATGTTACCTTCTTGGTTACCTTCTCTGATTTAACAGAGACAGGTCCAACTGCTGGTTTGATATTAGGTTTAGCAGGAACCTTTTTGTTTTCAGCAGTTGTGTTCACCAATGGTTTCTTCAATGGTTTCTCAGTGGCTATTCGGTTGCGTTTATCATAAGTCATCGGACGATTTTCCCTCCTTTTGAAAAAGTTGTTTTGGTTATAATAAGGTGCTGGCTGAGGGAAAAACCGTCTCTGTGGATAACTATTATTTTCAACCGGACAGTCATATCTTTGTTTCATCTCCACCTCGTGCCTCTTGTGTCGTACATACGGGCAGGTGGCAAGTAAATGTCCCCTTTCTCCGCACTTAAAACATGCACGGTACTCTTCATAGTTTTCCTTGATGTTCGACTTAGAAAAACTAGCAATGGGATATTGATCAACCATGCACTGTTTTCTTAAACTCTCAGGAGCTGGGTCCTTTGAGTAAGCCGGTTCAATAAAACTATTTGACTTATCTGTTGGTTTAACGAATTGTGTGACATTGACCTTTGGGTCTTTAGGATTATCCGAATGAATTTTCTTTAAAATGGCTGGAGGAATATCATTAGTTCGTTCATGTTTTGGAAACCAAATTGTACTTTCCTGCCAGATCTTTTCAATTTTGGAATAGTTTGCAAATTGAATCGGATATTCTTCATCAGATATAATCTTATCGGAGCCTTGCATCCGATAGAAAACTTTCACAGGTTTATCACACGATTCGTTTTTCACTAAATTTGACTTTTCAGTTTTATTTTCTATTTTCTTAACCACTTTCTTTTCAACATTTTTATCAACAGACTTCTCAACTATCTTAGCAACATTCTTTGCTGATTGATTCTTCCTGTAAGCGTTAGCCATAGGATGGACAATCTGAGATGGTGAGACTGGTTCAGTAGTGATAATGTGATTTTCATCAGGAATATCACTCACTTTCTCAACAACCGTCTCAGACTGTTCATCTTCTTCATCAGAATCATCAGCAGCTACCACACCTTCATTGTTTCCCAGAACAGGTCTAACATCAGAATACGGGTCTCCGACACTAGATGTGTTGGACTTGTTATCTGATGTAGAGTCAGATTTGGCTAAGCTCTCCGGTGCTATCGCATGCAAATTATGATTTTCAAACAACACCGGAGCTGGGACAGCTTTGTAGTTTGCATTACTTGACTGTGAAGGTTCTTCTATGATGTGGTCAACTACATAAGCAATGTGCTTATAGCTCTCTAACTTTTTGTTCACTTTTTCAGCGAAGCACTTGATGGTTGCCATTTCTAACTTTGTGTTTTCCAAATCATTTATATAGTTGTTAATGGCAAGTTGTTTTAAACCTAATGTCTTTTTCAAATCAGAGACATCCTTTTTGTAACCATCAAGCACTTTGTTGAATTCTTTTGCTTCCTTTTGATAAGTTTGACAGTTTATTTTAGCACTCTTAAGTTGTACCTTGAGTTGCTTATTTTCTTCTGTCAATCTATCAAAATCAGAACATTTATCACAAACTTTAGATTTAGATTGAGATTCAGTACATACCGGTTTAGGTGGTTCTGTCATTGCCATCAGTGCGAAATGAGCTTCCTTCCCTGCAAAGAATTTTGAGTAATCAATCTTTGTGCAAGCATTATCCACTATGCACGACTTGCGGGTCATTAGGAAATCTACTTCAGCTAGCAACTGATCGATGTCATCGACTAGTGAGTTCACACTAGCTTCCGATTCAGAATCACTTTCCATGTCCGAGTAAGCCGAATCATATTGCTCTCCAACATCTGTGACCGAATCAAGAATCATTCCAGACTTCTTGTCTTCACACTCATCATTCACATCCTCATTCAACTCTTCTATTTTCAACTCCGTCAACTTTTCTGTCACAAAATCTTCTTCTATCTCCACATGTTCATCCAAACTCATCTTTTGTGCCACACAAGCCACATTTCCTGTAGTAATCTCTTCCACTCCTAATTGCATGCCCGTCCAATCAAAACCTTCATCTTTTTGAATCACAAGTGCTTGGTTTTTATTTTCAGTTTGGGTTTGGTTTTGAGTGTTAGGTGTAGAGATGGGAACAATGGTTCAGTTTGTATTCTGTTGTGTTTGGTTTTGGGATGTGGATTGTCTAGTATTGGTATTTTGTTGTGTGTTTTAACGGTTCTGGTAGTTGTTTTGAGGTTGAAAGCTAGAAATGTTGGGACTGTTGTATGATACCTAGTTCTGGTTTTGGTTTTGTCGGTTTTGGTAGCTTGAGTTGAACGGATTTCGATTACCTTGTTGAGCCGGCTGTGTACACTCTCTCTTGAAGTGACCCTTCTCACCACAATTAAAACATGTGACCTTGGCTTTGTTAAAGCCATAAGTAGTGTTTGGAGAAGTAGAAAGGTCAGTTCTCCCTGTTTTCTGAACAAAATCAGTGGCTCTTCTCATGATGCTAGCAAACGCCCACTGTATATCCATAAGCTCCATTTCCTCTTTGTCGATTTGTGCATAGTCCTCATTGGTTAGATTATTGTTCCCAATCTGACTAGCAACTAAACCGTTGTATGAGACAACCATTACAGATACTAATGCTACATGTTGTTGAGCAATCTCAACAGTAACATTGTTAAGGTTAGAAGTCTCCAACACAATTGGACTTTGGTTTGATTGTGTTTAAGTGATCTGCATTTGGTTCATGTGAGGATTATATGGTTGTTGTTGAGGTTGACTGGCAGTGTAACAGGCAGCTTGTTGCATAGGTGAAAAAGGTGGGATGAAATTAGGTGTTTGATAAGATTGTGGTGTATATGATGAAGTTTGAGCAAGATAGTTGATTGGTGCTTTGGTGGGTTCAACAACATTAGATACACAAGCAATATGAGGTGCAACGTTTGAAGTAGAGCTGGAAGTAGAATGGGAAGTAGATGTACCACTGACATACAACTCTGGGTTCTGTGGAATCTGTGCTCTCTTTGCTTTCCTCTTCTCCTCCATCTCTTTGTTCTCCAGTTTTTGTATGAACTCATTGATAGTCCAATACTGGTATGCATCATTTTCTTTCAACACTTCAATGTGTTGGTTCCAATATGGTGGTAAAGCATCAGCAAATTTATCCACCAGTTCAGACATAGGTATGCAAATCTCGTAACTCGAAAGCTCTGTGAGCAAGTGGCAATACCTTGGAACCAATTCTTTTAAAGTCTCGTTACCCATTTAACTAAAATTCTCGAACTCTTTGCGAAGCTCTTCCATTCTCAGCTTCCTAGTCTTCTCGTTACCATCATGTCTGTTTCTCAGCATATCCCACAACTGTTTTGAAGTAGTACACGATCCAAACTGATGCAGCAAGTCAGTGTTAATAGCCTGAGATAATTGAGAAAACGCCTTTTTATCGATCGCGAACTTCTTCTTCTCATCATCACCCGAGTTCTCCAATGGTATAGGTTCACCAGTGTTCTCCAGAATAGGAGCAACATAACCTTTCACTATCATCTGCCATGCCTCGGCTCCCTCTAAGCCTTGTCCCTCCACATGTATCTTGAACTTAGTCTTCCATGTGTTATAGTCAATCATATCCATGAGCTTTGGTGGACGATTTCCACTGCCTGATGATAGATCCTGAATGAGTGTAGATATGGCACTGGTCGTCTGTGAGTGAACGGCAGCAGTTGCTACTCCCCAATAGTCGCCAATTGGTTGCTGTAACGGTTGCACAACTTGCTGAGGAATAGAACTAGTCATAGCCATGTAGTTGATTGGATGAGATGGTGGACTAGACTTCTGGGCTGCAACTGCCCATGGATCTCTGGTTGTTTGCTGCTGTGGTGCTGGATTAGGTCTTGGTGTAGTTGGGAAGTTCCACATCTTAACCTGTAAATGTTCAAACACGAAAAGATTAGAAAAGTTTATAAACAAACTCTTCCTTCGCACTAATGTATGGTCGAATGAGGAAAATTCTTCTCCTTCGACCGTTTGGAAAGATACGAATGTGGACTATGACAACACACAAACTCTTTCGACCCTTTGAACTCTCTTTCGACCGTTTGTTCCCTCCTTCGACCGTACGACTGGTCGAATGAAACTCTAATGGTCGAATGTACAACAATAAGCTATGAAACTCTACGTTCGACCACCAAATCAACACCTTCGACCAAAAATCCACTCGTTCGACAATGGTAATTCACACATTCGACCGTTCTCCCTAGGTTCGACCCTGCTCTTTCAAAAACGGTTATTCTTTTGAAAATCAGTTAATTTTGATCAAGTTTATCAAATGTTGATAGATTTTGATGATTTTAATCAGGTTTTGATCCGGAATAGATTTGGAACAAGTTTATCAAAGAGAATTATCCATTTTAACCATGAAAACAAGCTCTAATCAATCAAAAACTCATCAAACCAGTTTGTTCTTTGAAAACAGAAACTTTTTGACCAAAATTGGGTCCAAATCAGATGAGAAATTATCAATTTGTGGTTGTTTGATCTAGAATGGCTCTGATACCACTTTGTATGTGCTAAAGGATCGACAAATCTACAAAGACATGATCAAACAAGTTTGATTTAGGTGCGGAAACCCTAAACCAATCACAAAATGATAATCAATCAGATCAAAACAAACAAATCATCATTCAAAGCTTTTCTCATTAATAAACAACTCAATTACACGTTAATATGATCAAAACATTAAAGACACGACGTGAATTAAGCTTAACAAAAACTCTAGAGAGACACTGATAAAATGGAGGGAACAATAATGACTGAATTACATTCAAAAAATGAGCTCGACCCTTTTATAGGCCTGCACATTCGCCCATCACATAGGTGCGAATGTGCAGATTCGACCAAACCAACCGGTCGAACCAAGCATACATAACAAACTAACTCTACATTCGCCTCCTGTCTCTCCTTCGTATATACTTTCTCCTTCGCACCTCTGATTTCTTCCTTCGCCCACAATTGCACTCCTTCGCCCATTCGACAAAACTCATTAACATGTGTTTATTGTAAATCCAAAGCATTAGTCGCACAATAATGCATCTACAAGATATAATGATTCTAAAGTGTTAGACTACTCATTGTTATGTTCGGCCTCAATGGTTAATGATTTTGACAAGAGTTCATACAATTCACGTAATCATTTCATAAAGCACATCGTGTTATAAAGAATATACATAAGTTTAATAATAAAGGTACATGATTCACCCCAAAAGAGTAAAACAGTAAAAGGGGGTTAGATATACTCACATTCGCTAAGTTGAATTATCCTCTAAGCGTTGTGAATGTATGTGAGACGAATCCCAAAGACTCAACCTAAAGTTTCAAGTTTCCAACATAAGTGTCGAAGCTTCAACAGAGTCTAAGGTTCCTAATCTAAGGAATCTAGGATGTCTAGTCTAAATTTGGGGGTTTTAAGTTTAATATAAGGATGAGGCGCCAAAACAATTAAATAGTTTATCAGAATCTCAATACACGAATCCATGAGGTAAATTGAGAGTATAACTTAGGTTCATATTACAAATATAACTAAGTTAAATAGTAAGGGTCATGATGAAAGAAATAAATTTAATAACCTTAAACTATAATTATTCACATTTATTAAATTAAATCAAATATAAATAATTATATTGATTATTAATAAGATGTGAAAGATAATGAATACTTGAGTTTACAAACTAGATATTTTCCGAGCTTAAAAAAATAACGAATTTAACTCAGAAAATATCTTATAATTTATATAAATGTTTTTGATGAAATTATATACTTAAAACTTAATTTATTCCGTAAAATGAGATATCATATAAAGATATTATAAAATAGCGAAAAACTTATCGAACATGATTCTAACATGATAAAATATTTATACATAAATTTTCATGTTAAAATAATAAAATTTCAATTTATATGCTTTAAATAAGATCAAAACAACATAAATTCAAAATAAAATACAAAATGCTCTTAAAAATAAGAGTTTCTGTTAATACTCAATTTATTGACTTAAAATGGCTCACACTAAATTTTATATAGTTTTTATGATAAAAATCTATTTTATATGAATACTCTTTGTTTAAAAGTAATTTTACAAATAAAAATAAGATAACATATAAAACTGAATCAAAACAGAGGGAAAATGGCATGAAAATTATTTTAATATAATGAAACATGTTAATACCAATTTTTATGTCTAAATACATTTTATACGATATTACATGACTTAAACATAATTAAAGCATTATAAAATAATTAAAAAAAAATACTAATCGGCTTCAATAAATCCCAAAATAATTATTGAAACTTCTAATTAGTTGTAGGGGCAAGTCTACCAAGTTTCATAATTTTTGGATAAGAAATGAGTGAGTTATGAATTTATAAGGTTCTGTAAACTTTTAAATTAAAAATCCCCAAATCACCTAGAACACCCTAAACCCTAGATTATCCAATTGAAACCCTTAGAGACTATAATTGACAAATTAAACAGTGGGTTATTAATCTACAAATATGAATGAAATATCATGAAAAAATAATTAGAAAAGATCATAACGTAGCTAATCCAATTTGAAGAAACAAAAACCGAAAAAAAAAGAATATCAAGTTTCCAATTCGCTAATTACAGGAACTTATAATCAAAGCTTCAATTATAGAAGTAATAGACTATAGAAGAAAGGCATGAGGGAAAGTTTAATCGAATTGAAACAATCGATTTAGAGGTGCAAAGTGTAATGGGTCATGGGTAGGTATTATACCAGTTTTGGGTTAATTAGCCATTAAAATTGGTCAACACCATAAAGTCAGTTTTTAAGATGAATTGACTGTTTGACTGGGACTTTGACTGTTTGACTGTCTCCACGGATCACGAGAGCTAAAAAAATCAATTTTTTAATTTAATCAATTTTAAGTTCCGAACCTGTTTCCTTCGGTTTCTAAGTTATTTTAGGACCAAAAATTAAGGGTTTTGAGTATCAAGGTCTGAAACATATGTGCTCTGGTGTAGATGTGGGTATAAAACGTGCATACTTTTACTTATAAAAATTATAAGTTTTATTAAATTGTGACTGTTGGTCCTATTAAAATACGAGGGTTAAAATGAAAATTTTGAAATAGTTGAGGGACCAATTATGCACATTTTTGAAAACTGAAGGCTGCAGGCTGTCACAGTCTCCCCTACTTTAGAAAATTTCGTCTCGAAATTACTTTTAATGAATGTTTCCATGAAACATAAGAGTTTGAAAAGGGCAAGTAAGTTTTAAGGAATACATCAGTCATAAATTTGACAAAGTTTAAAGTAGTTATTCAATGCGAAAGGTTTAAAATCTTTGACATTTGACCCGAGGCTAGAAAGTTGAGAGTTTACAAGGTTTGGAAAATTATGTAACCGGTGAGGACAGGGCGCTGTTAGAGCAGCCTCCCCTACTTTAGAAAAGTTTTTTACCGAACTTTGCTAATGACATGCAATGAGATTCCAAGTAACAGAGAGTGTAAGTGTATACAAAATTTGAGTTGTTGGTGTGGGTGGTCAAGAGAAATATTCCAGGAAGACGAATTGAAGCTTGTGTGAAAACGTTCTTTGTCAAATTGATAGTCGTTGCTAAACGACCTATTAAAGAAGTCGGACCCAACGCTATTAAATAGCCCAAAATGCAATATAAAATAATGGGTAGGTTCTTTGATAGACTCCTAGTTCGCCCCCACGGTATCGTTCATGCTTATATACAGGATGTACCGCAGCTAACCCACGACACTACCGATACTTTGGACTCGTACTAATTGTCTACCAATAGCCTAAGTGAAATCACACACCACCACCATGGACTCGTAAGCCCATATTTACATTCCGGGCCGTAATCACCAGTTTTCCTTAAACTAGGGTGTTATGCTCTTCCACGACACTAACATAAGTGATATAAGAAACAGTGTGTGCAACTAAAACATGTTAAGTAATAGATACTGTGATGAAATAATGTGTAAGCATGACATGGTTAGAGGTTCTTCCCATCTCGAGTTCACTTATTAACCGAAATGAGAATAATGTGTAAGTATAAGGCACGGTTAGAGGTCCTTCCCCTTTCGGGTTCTCCCTTAAGTAACCGGTCAATTTCTGTTCAGATCATTAGGCTCTAAACACCCACATTGATAGACTCTGAGGATTTCACCGTTCCCTTTGGGTTGGAGGAGTACTCTGACCCGAGTCGTATGTGGGCATTGGCTTAGATCTCATACGAGTTATCAATTGGTATATTCATTGACCATAGTGCTGAACAAAATAATGAGAAAATATAACAGGGTCTTGCTCAAAACAGGAAAATATGCGTACAAAATATGCGTTCAAAAGATATAAGTATTGTATAAAATTTCGATTAGAAAGAACAATATAACATAAATCGAGTAAATCGCACAATTGCACAAAATGAGAGTAAATGAGTTGAATTAATGCTCGAAATCAGTGATGTAGGAATAACTGCTACTAAATATTGCGAAAATAACCGCAAATAACGCATAAGAATAACCATCAATAAATGAATAATGCGAGAATAATCATAAATAAGATAATGCGCGAACATAACTATAAATAAAATGATGTAAGAATCAAATAATGAAATTTACTGCAAATGAGAGAGTGTAAAACAGATGTATAGTCTACTGGCATGAGGGTTTAAATTTAGTAGTTTTGCATATATGCACTATACGATAAAAGACATTTAGCAACATTCCAATAAGGATATGTCCAATATTTTGTTAGACCAAAAGTTTTGCGACTGAGAGAGTGCAATTGTAAGAAGATAAATTTTCGTTTATAATAAAGAAACGTAGTTTACTGGAACTTTGTGATATAGTTGAAAGAACAGTAGTAATGCATGAGAATAACCTTTTAGAAATCGAAGAATGTTTTATATTCAAAACAGGTTCACATGAAAAGACTTCGTAAGCACACACCTTCATTTGTTTACGAGAAGTCGAGTTGAAAATTGTTATAAGGCATATTATCTGTAAGTGCATTATTCATGTATGTCCCCAGCTAGTGATCCAGTAATGAATGTCGAAGGTTCAGATAATCAGAAAACGACCAAGACTTTAACCTAAAGATGCATTCAACCAGTCGAGTGGTCGAATGTAGTATACCTTTGGTCGAATGTAGATTGAATGTTGAAGAAGGCTTCATTCGAACCCTTAAAGGGTCGAATAAACACCTTCGACCATACAAAAGGGGCGAAGGTGGAAGCTTATAAATAGGGAAAAGTTATTATTTTAAATAGAGAGTTATCATTTGGAGCTTTTCCCTAGTTTGAGTTTGTGATATTCTCTGTATTAGGTCTAGGATTGAAGTGTAATTGTTGATATTTTGATCTAATACATGAGTAAAGTTATGGAAATTGCTCGGTGATTCGTTATCTGTTTTCATCACGATCGTTTACATTTATTTCGGAATCATTTTGCATGATCGGAGGGGATTCCACACCCTACGGTTGGTATTCGTGAGATCACGGTTCGTCATTACGATCCTAAAACGAAATCTCAATTGGTATCAGAGCATAGGCTCGATTTTCACGATTGCAAATTGATCTGAATTGATGAAAACATATTAGAATTCTGGTTTAAAGATCAAAACCCTAGAAATTTAGAAGCTTTTCATAAAAAACATGGTTTTTTTCACTGAATTGGAGTTGAATTTGATGTTATTTTCACAAATTCTTTCACAAATGTTTGTCTAAATTCAATTCCAAACAAAACCTATCAAATTTCATTACATTTGGTGAAAATTTTGTCAAAAACAGATCAGATTCGTGTTCTTGAGGTTAAAGTTGATGCACAGACCTGAAACGGTCGAATGTGAGATTTGAGGGTCGAACCTAGCCTTTTCTGGTCGAACGTGGAGTGTATTTTGGTCGAATCTAGAAATGTTTAGTGTGTTGTTGCTCATTCGACCATCAGTTGTACATTTGACCAATCGGGCGGTCAAAAGTGGATTGATTTGGTCGAAAGTGAAACGAGTTTGTTACATTCTACATTCGAGTCTTTAGAAACGGTCGAATCTGGACTAAATTCCACATTCGCCCACACGATCATTTGGAAAAGGTCGAACGTAGAATCTAATTTTCAAAGATTTTCATTCTTGAGGTCGAACCAAGATAGAGGTATATTCGGCCCTTGTAAAAGGTCGAATAAGACTGGTTACTTCCACATTCGAACCTATGAATATTCGGATAATATTTTTCAAATTTTAAGGTGTAAAAAATTTTGAAAATTTTCTAAGGCTGATTTTAGAAAATTTTTGAAATATTTTTTGTTGAAAATGATAAATTACTTGGCCATATCAAGAACTGATGATCAGATAGAAGCTGCAATGCAACAAAAGCTAACCTGGGAACAAGTTGTTGCATCTAAGATTTAACAATCTGTTACACAACCAGCTGTGCAACCAACTGATAAAATGGTTAATGTGAATGAGTGTATTAACAGAGAAAGTGTTAAAAGTAATGTTGTGTGTCTTGTCAAACAAATGGGAAATGATGATTCAAGTGAATTGTCAAAGAGTGATTTGAGTTCTGATACGAGTTCGGAACAGAGTGAATCAAGAGGAAGTGATGCATCAAATGTTGATGTAAATTCTGAGAATGGTGCTGAGAATGGTAATAATTTAGATGATGAGGTAAATTCAAAATCTGAATGTGCTAATTGTTCTGATTGTGTCAAATTGAAAAATGAAGTGCTGAAACTTCTTGAGGACAAACAGAACTTAACAAATAATCTTGAAAGATTTCAAATTGAAAATAAAATTTTGGCAAATAATGAAAGACATTTTATGAATCAAATTGAATCTTTTAAGAAAGAAATCTCAGAACTTCATAACACTATTTCAAAGAATAATTCCACATCAGAGTTAGAAATCACAACACCTTGTGTTGTTGATCCTGATTCTGAGGTGAAATCCGTGTTTGAAAAGAAAACTGAAAATGTGGTAGAAACTTCAGAACCTGAATCTGAAAAGAAACCTATATTCAAGTTTCCTGAAGGAGTTGAAGGATCCTATATGTTGGTAGGACAGGACAAATTGATTTTCAATAAAGATTTTCCAATTTATAATATCGAACAATCGTTACTTAAATGTATCTTTGTCGATAATAATGATTTGATAAATCAATTTAGAAATCAATTTGATCATTTACATTTTGAATTCAGTCCTAACCAACGTGAAAATAAAATGGATCAGTCTGGGAATAAAAAGAAAAATCAAAAGACAAAAGGACCAAAACAAAACAAAACAAATCGAAAGGTAATGATCAGATGAAAAGCTCTTATCATAAGATTTCAAAAAGTTTTTCATCTAGAACACATGACTTTTATGATTCTCAAAGTCACTCTCGATTTGATGGTTATTGGAGAAACAACTCACCATAGTATTCTCATGGTTATGTTGAATGGAGAAGCTGTTTTGAATATGGTGAAGTTGGTCATATTGCTGCTCATTGTCCGTACTGGTATTGGGATGAAGGGTATGTATGTGATTTTGTGGAATATAGGTCTTTTTTTAACTGCGTAGAGTGTGGGCATTTAGTTGCTGCCTGTCCGTATGCTAAAAAGAAAAAGACCGAAGTGAAATTTGCTAAAAATTCAGGCAGTGTCAAAAAGTCTGTATCCCTAAAATCAATCAAGAAACAAAAGGGGAAACATATTGTGTAGGAAAATCGTAACAAGATTGCCTTGAACAAAAATGTAGATAGTGAACGGGTTGCTAAGGTAAGGGGGAGTTCTAAGGCTAAGCCTAAGAATAACTCTAAATCTGGGTCTTTGTCAGTTAAGTCTGAGAAGATTCCAAACAAAGTTCAGAAGCAGGTTTTAGATAAGAAATCTAAAAAGTCAACAATCAAAACGATTTCAACAAAGTCTAAAATAAATTCTGAACGTGTTTGGAAACCCAAATCACTTTCTAAATCAATAGCAATTTCTACTTCAAATCAATCCGTTGAAAAACCAATTGATTTTTCAAAAGGAGAATGGATTGATGTTCCAAGGATTGATGACCTTGGACGACCCATCATTGTGAAGGGATGAGTGCCTCTCTCGTGCTAATTGTTTAACAAGTGTGCAGGTTGTTCCAGACAGACCTATTAGTTATCTTTTGATAGTTGATAGTATAACATTTGTATACAAACTATTTATTGGAGAGGTGAAGGTCAAAAGGATGGGATAGTGAAAAAGGAAAACACGATTTCAACAAAGAGGAGAGTATTTGTTGTATGTTTTCTACCTGTGAAGTCGGAAAAAGTTGCAATCTCTTGCAATTGCTCTCAGGTGATGGATTTCTACAACAGATGCGACATTACGGTTTATTCTAAACTCTCTTATTTTTGTCAATGGTTTACAAATTGAAAGAACAAAGTGAGTCAAGTAATCTGAGTAGAAAATGATTTTTGAAACTCAATGAGTAAACCTCGTCGGATATCGTTTTATTTTGTTTTTCTTCAAAAGTTTAAAAATCCAAAAATATGCTTATTTTTAGATTTTTAGGGGGAGAAAATTTCAGAAAAATCAAAATTAAAAAATTAGAAAATCAAAAATGAGTTTTCCTGGAGAAAAAGAGGAGATGATAGTACATCAGTGGACTGTCAGATTACTCTGAAAACAAAATGTATTGATAAACAATGAGTAGCCACTACAATTATATATTGGTAGGCTTGAAATCAAAGTTTAAAGTTCAGCATGGTGATATAAACTTAAAAACATTAACTGATAATCATGTGGATCAACGTTTCGTTGGCATATGGTCTTAGTACCAAAATTTCGTTTGATAGATTTCCAAAATCGGAGGTTTCGGGTCGTTATATTGAAAGTTATCTGGGGATAGCCTAACTGATCTTTTGTCGTATTATTTACGGACCTGGATCAGTCAGGGTATCTTAATAAAAGATCTTTAACGACAAATCCTTAAGTTACCGAATGAGGAACTTAACATGTGTGATGATAATCAAAGATTATCTAATGCATCGTATCAGTACTATGATGAAAATCATGTATGATATTAGTCCTCACCCTGGTTGAGTGCATAAGTCGCTTTGAAGCATTAATTTGCTAACCTGTCACCGTTGTGCCTCATACTTTGTAACTAACGGATAACTACAATATAATCACGTGTTACAATGAAACTTTGTGCAATTCTTGATACGGGAATGTGTCGCGTGTGCGGGGACCATAGATTGTTCAGTATCTAATATTACCATAATGTATCTAAAGTGCTGAACAATGAATGATGATTTTAGGTTTTAGTGGACAAACATACTGGTAATGGTTGTAGGATGCTCAATGTTAAAAAGCAGAAAATTGATCAAAAAGAGTTTTGACTGACTGTTTCAATACTGATATGATCCTCTTACCGGAAGATTCACAAAAATATGTTCAGTTTACTTTTATGCAATTCCACTTGAAAATTCAAAAAGATTTTTGGTGTGTTTTAGCATAAACTTTGAAAAATCAAAATGTTTTGTTTCAACTTTGTTTTTGATAACCGATGATGGGATACTTAATGTGAATACTCAGATACTTAAAAGTTGAAGAAGACTACAGATTTTCAAGTTTCTGGTGCATATTAAAAATGTTTTATAGTTCAGGGGGAGAACTATTGAGGGTCAAAAGGAATGTGGAGAGTACTTCCGAGATTTTTGTTGTGTCTAACGTTGGTTGTAGTTTGTGCAGTTTTTAGTAAATTTTTCTGCTGAATCAAACACAACAAATGCACTACTCAAGATTCATCGACAAAGTGTGTAACTGGACAAGACCCAAACCTGAACATCAAGATCACCAGAACAACAGAAACCAGTCAGAGTTTGTTAAAGAAAAGACTGAAGATCGAAGAATTCAAGATTTGATGTATGTCTTCATCTCTGGACCAACAAAAGACAAAGCCAAGATTTCTTGAGTCTGTCTGAGATTTCAAAGCTTACTGCAGAGATAGACAAGAACCTCGACACAAACGTGCATGAAAATGGAAATTTTTCAATTCGTTCAAGATAATGATTGCAAGACTTGAAGAATTGATAGTTTTCTGATTTGGTACATCACTAGCTAGGTCCAAGGGGGAGATTGTAAGTGCATTATTCATGTATGTCCCCAGCTAGTGATCCAGTACTGAATGTCGAAGGTTCAGATAATCAGAAAACGACCAAGACTTTAACCTAAAGATACATTCGACCAGTCGAGTGGTCGAATGTAGATTGAATGTTGAAGAACGCTTCATTCGAACCCTTAAAGGGTCGAATGAACACCTTCGACCATACAAAAGGGGCGAAGGTGGAAGCTTATAAATAGGGAAAAGTTATTATTTTGAATAGAGAGTTATCATTTGGAGCTTTTCCCTAGTTTGAGTGTGTGATATTCTCTGTATTAGGTCTAGGATTGAAGTGTAATTGTTGATATTTTGATCTAATACACGAATAAAGTTATTGAAATTGCTCGGTGATTCATTATCTGTTTTCATCACGATCGTTTACGTTTATTTCTGAATCATTGTGCACGATCGGAGGGGATTCCGCACCCTACGGTTGGTATTCGTGAGATCACGGTTCGTCATTACGATCCTAAAACGAAATCTCATTATCAGTCGCAAGTTTCTTTTCTCGAAAACATATATTGGATCCGTTATATGAAAACAAGAAGGTTTACATTTGACTTGTAAATATGCAAAACAAGTTTATAAAATGCAAGAGGAAACCATATAAATCAAATGTGTTTCCAAAGACCAAGATTTAAAAATGGCGTGAAAGATAAAAACCAACATGTATGACACGAAAAACTTAAAATTACATAACATTTCTGAAAACATATTTCAAGCTTTGAAAAGAAGATCGAGTTACAGCAAGGAAAATGATAAGGATTGTGAACAACGTGTAAGTTTCGAGTCTCCACGATAGCAGGTAACCTAGCTTCAAAAACTCAAATCAATGTTGAAAGTCCACTGCGCACAAATTTTTCATGCTGCGTTGATTGAGTGAATCAGCTCGGTATTTTTGATAATATGGTAGAATTTTATGAGTTGTTTTGAAGACAATGGGGAATCCGGTTTGGTTTGGGTTGGTTCTCCTTGATAATGTTTGGAAAGAATGGGTAGGACAGGTATGAGGTTGTAAATGATCCCAGATACCTTGATGAATTAGGGTTTTTCTGTATTTAAACATTTCTTTAACTTGTAAGTTAAAATTTCATTAAAGTTGAAAATTTTCGGTTTTTATGAAATGTCAAATGTTACCTGTTAGGATTAAGTAAGCTTGAAACCTTGGAAATTTTTTTACGAAATTTATTCATTTAAAGACCGTTTATTAGTAAAGATCGCTAAGGCATCTCTTTGGGGCTCATAGTGTGCTATTTGCTTCAAGGTACAAGGTGTATACCAGGTGTACTAATCTGGTGAATATGCTCCTCCAAAACTGGGTACTTTGTGCTCTTGTGAAAAGTCAACACAGAAAAAGTTGCTAAGTCAATCGTTTTAGAGAGTAGTGTACCGATGTCTATCGTGTAGATAGGCATTTATGTATGAATTTAGTCTGGACAAAAGGAGCTAACTAGTGATAGTTGGCTATGGCTTAGGAGACTGGGCGTGGTTATGTTAGTGAATCAATATAGGATAAATGAGGATATAATGTGTTGAGAGTATTGTGGATGCACGAGCGGATACAAAAGGTCATAGTTTAGGGATATACTGTGACATCGATCAACTGAGTTTATAAACATGATGATATAAAACAGGTTGATTAATAAGTTTGGGAAACCATTTTCATTTTTAACTGTGTGATGACGCAAGATTCCCAAAATCAGGATGTGGTCGAAGTTAAACACAGAGTTTAAAAATTTAAGTCGTGGGTAAAAATGTTTTAACGCAAGAGAAGTGATGCTTTTAAAAAATCACAAAGCCTAAGCGTAGGTTTTAATGCGATAATATAGTGGACAAAAAGTTTTAATAATGATGATAAAGAATCCAAAAGCAAATGATCAATGAATAATAGCATATGAAACAACAAGTGATGAAATTGAGTCTCCAAATGATAAACAAACATAAATACCAATAACATAAGACATTGGGATTGTTTCCATAGGAAACTTTGACTAACCCAAGTATTTGAAATCTTCTAGTGACTTGTGGGGGCGTGCTTTAGCCTATAAGTGAATGATCATCCCAAGAGTTTCCAGGTAGGTATGCGGGTCCCTTGTCTGATTGGGATTTATACGAAATACCAGGCCTAGACAGAAAACTCAAGATATAGGCGCTCACCCTTCCAGATTGCACGTGCCCTACCACTAGTGAATTCCAAAACTTTGCCGAGATTTAAAACCGAGGTGTAGGAATAAACCTTTGAGGTATGGATATCATTCCTAACTCACAGATGTATTTTAAATGAACATACGGAGGAGTGAAACTAGTCACTATGTTAAAGGATATCACTCCTAGTTTATTGGTGAAGTTTCTTTTTGGAGGAAATACTCTTTGAGGTGTGGATGTCACTCCTATCCCAAAGATATATTCCAAAGATAAATAATATATAGAGGAGTGAAATTAATCACCATGGTATGGATACCACTCCTAACTTGGTGATATCGTTTCGTTTGTGAAATACTAGTGTCTTCTTCTCCAAGTATGATGCCAAAAAGGATGATGAAAAAGGAGAGGAAGTGAAAATCCGGATCGTGAGGTTGAATTCCAAATAGACCTATTGCCAGGAGCTAAGCCTGTTGCCAGGGCACCTTACCGACTCGCACCTGCAGAAATGAAAGAACTCTCTTCTCAATTGGAGGACTTGCTCGAGAAAGGGTTTATATCTCACCTTGGGGTGCACCGGTCTTGTTCGTTAAAAAGAAGGATGGCAGTATGCGGATGTGTATTGATTACAGGGAACTAAACAAATTGACTGTGAAGAATAGGTATCCTTTACCAAGGATTGATGACTTATTCGATCAGCTCCAAGGAGCTAGTTGGTTCTCGAAGATCGATCTTAGATTTGGCTATCATCAGCTGAAAATACGGGAACAGGATGTACCGAAGACTGCTTTTCGTACTCGTTATGGGCATTACGAATTCTTGGTGATGTCCTTTGGTTTGACTAACGCGCCTGCGGCATTCATGGATTTGATGAACCGGGTGTGTAGGCCAATGCTTGACCGTTCGGTTATTGTTTTTATTGATGACATTCTCATATATTCCAAAAGTGAAGAAGACAATGCTCGACATCTTGAAGAGGTTCTTCAAACTTTGAGGAATGAGAAACTCTACGCTAAATTCTCAAAGTGTGCTTTCTGGTTGCGTAAGGTTCAATTTTTGGGTCATGTCATTAATTCCGAGGGTATTATGGTAGATCCCGCGAAGGTGGAGGCAGTAATGAACTGGTCGACACCAAAATCACCAACCGAGATTTGTAGCTTCTTGGGTTTGGCAGGTTATTATCGCAGATTTATCCAGGATTTCTCTAAGATAGCTTCCTCATTGACTAAACTGACAAGGAAGGAGGCGAAATTTGTTTGGGACTCGGACCAGGAGAACGCGTTTCTTGAACTGAAGAAAAGGTTGACGCATGCACCGATCCTAGCCTTGCCGGATGGTACTGAGGACTTAGTGGTGTATTCGGACGCGTCACTTAAGGGTCTCGGGTGTGTTCTCATGCAGCGTGGTAAGGTAATAGCGTATGCTTCGCGACAACTTAAACCTCATGAGGTTAATTACCCGACTCATGATTTGGAATTGGCGGCCGTTGTTTTCGCGCTTAAACTATGGAGACATTACTTATATGGGGTTCCTTGCACCATCTACACCGACCATAAGAGTTTGAAGTACTTCTTCGAGCAGAAAGACCTTAATATGAGGCAACGCAGGTGGTTAGAGTTGATCAAAGATTATGATGTAGAGATTATGTATCACCCAGGGAAGGCTAACGTGGTGGCAGACGCGTTGAGCCGAAAGGAGAGACCTAAACCCATTCGGGTGAAGTCGTGTCAGCTTATCTTAAAGCCGGATATAGTGAAACAGATCTCTAATGTTCAGAATGAAGCCTTACAGGTGGAGTGGATCATGACAGAGCGTATTTGGGGGCAACGGGTACTCTTGGAGAGTAATGGATACGGGGTTATGTTCATGAAAGGGCGGATGTGGATACCTCGATATGGTGGGTTTAGGGATAAAATCATGGATGAGGCACACAAAACCCGCTATTCTATTCATCCAGGGGCGACCAAAATGTATCAAGACCTCAGGCAAAACTATTGGTGGCCAGCAATGAAGTACGAGGTAGCGTCATATGTGAGTAGGTGTTTGACTTGTTTATAGGTTAAGGCGGAACACCAGAAACCGTTTGGAAGGATCCAACCGTTGGAAGTACCGGAGTGGAAGTGGGAGCATCTTACTATGGACTTCATCACTAAACTACCCCGAACGCCTAAGGGGTTTGACACTATTTGGGTGGTGGTGGATAGGTTGACAAAGAGTGCTCACTTCTTGCCGATACGAGAGACCATTAACTCCGAACGGTTAGCTGATTTGTTTATTCGGGAGATTGTCTCGAGGCACGGTGTACCCGTGTCTATTGTTTCCGATAGGGACACTCGTTTTACGTTGAAATTTTGGAAGAAGTTCCACGAAGAAATGGGTACTAAACTACACATCAGCACCGCGTATCACCCGCAGACAGATGGTCAGTCCGAAAGGACCATCCAAACTCTCGAAGATATGTTGCGGGCATGTATTATCGACTTTGGTGGTAGTTGGGATTATCACCTACCTTTGGCAGAGTTTTCTTATAATAATAGCTATCATGCCACTATTGGGATGCCACCGTATGAGATGTTATATGGCCACAGATGCAGGACTCCGGTTTGTTGGGGTTCCATTGGGCAGAAGCAATTGGGTAGTTTGGAAGTGGTCGAGGCAACCATGGAAAAACTTAATAAGATTAAAGCTTTCGTGAAGGCAGCTCAGGATCGACAGAAGTCGTATGCCGATAAGAGGAGGAGGCCTATCGAATTTAACGTGGGTGACCGTGTCTTGTTGAAGGTATCCCCTTGGAAGGGAATCATACGCTTCCGCAAGCGTGGGAAGCTCAGTCCGAGGTTCATCGGACCTTTCCACATTCTTGGTCGTGTAGGGGAGGTGGCTTATCAGTTGGATTTACCTGGGGAACTCAAGGGAATCCACCCAACCTTTCACGTGTCCCATTTAAGAAAGTGTCTGGCGGATGAGGAGGCTCATATACCGCTTGATGATATTGAATTGGACGAGAAGTTGAACTACATAGAGGAGCCTATTGCCATTCTTAATCATAAGGAAAAGAACTTGCGCAACAAAGTGGTTAAACAAGTGAAGGTACAGTGGAGACACAGAAAGGGGTCGGAAGCTACTTGGGAGTCCGAATCAGAAATGATGAGACTCTATCCACACTTGTTTCCCTTGCAGCAGGATTCGGGGACGAATCCTAATGCAACAGGTGGAGACTTGTAACACCCGTAGTTTCCCGCACTTGTGTCTCGCCTTGTAGAGTATGTACACTTGTATTTTCTTTTTACCTTCTTTTTCCATTTTGGCCTTATTAAGAGGGGGGCTCCTTGCACTTTTCCTTAACTCATTTGAGTAGCTTTGGGACCAAGTAACATGGAAATCAAAATGGGGGGACCTAATTGTGAAATGTTACAAGATGAAAAACCCTAATGCCCTCCTCCCCTTTGTCTATTTACGGCTCTTTTTGTATGCACATTATCAACATCATCGTCCAATCATCATCATAACAAGAGGTACATGTTACTATTTTTTTTTTTGTTCCATGTCCTTCGACGACAACAACACATAGGCCTTTTGTTGTTTTTTTTTCTTTTCTTTCTTGATAGACGTCAGGAGGAACAAGCGAGATTATAATACAAACAAAGAGGTAATCCTCTTTGTACTCGCCTAGCCACTGTGTTCTTGTTTCCTCTTCTGGCTTGCCTTCGACATCTTTATTACTAAGTATGTTTCAATCTCCTTCATCGACAACATGAACGACAAGCTAACAAATCCCCTTTTGTTTGTTGTCTATGATCAACAGAAAGAAAAGCAAGAAGACGATACCATAACTAAAACACTTACGGTTCTGCTCTCTTTCTTTCTTCCTTGCCGCGACAAGAAGGATACCTATAATAATCGTTCGTTCAACCGACCGATCCCCAGGTAACCATTACACTCAACGCTCTTTTTCGCGACTTGGTTATGGATCGCCTTCGGCTATGACGGATCTTGTTTGTGTAGGATTTCGGTCGCGTACGGCTCGCCGATCTTGTAGTACATTATTTTGGGAGTCGTCAGGACGCGTTCCAGGTTTGCCACCTTCCCTTCAAACTCGTGTTTAGTGTGATGTTGTGCGAACGCTCTTCGTGGTGTGGTCTGGTTGGTTGAGCGTTTGGGGTTCAACATCATAGGGATGGATTGGTTAAATGGTTGGGACTCTTGTATAAATAACATGTAAACGACGACGAGGAAAGGGCCTGAACCCGAGTCATACACGTATTATGTTGGTGCCAACTTCCACATCGGCTTCTGTTAATTATGCGACTAAGATTAATTTTGTTAGCAAGTCATTTTTAGTGTTCAACATGCTTTTGGAAACTAACAAAATGAGGAGGTCGCAGCTCCTGTAATAGGTTTGATTGTGATTTGGATGGACTAAGTCTTTTGTTCACATATGATTTGAAAAGCAACCAAAATGAGTAGGATACAAGTTAAAGTTAGTAAGAAGACATTAATGTCTTCTTAATATCTTTATTATTATTTTTTTAATGTGAGCAAACATAATTAAACGGAATTGGTGGTCGTGATATGAACGGAAGCCATTATGAAAGATTGAACTAACTAAACGTTTACATGATGAACATGGGGTTCAGGAGTGCGTTGCACAACATGCCTAAGCGTAATACAATCATGCGGGAAGAAAAAAAAATATTAATACACTAGTAGTCTGGTTGCGTTATATATATTTTCTTTCCTTCACAAACCATAGGACATTGGTGACGTCTACGTCCTCACTACCAGGTTATTGATCACTTGCTCGTTTGTGCTTCCTTGCTGTTGAGAAACGAACTATACACTAAGGTGAATTCATGTGCCCTTTTTATTGTTTTTAAAACATTTTTGGCTAGTATGCATGTCTTGAAATTGTATGTGAAACCTTGCTTGTTAGATCGGGATTTGCCTTGATTTATACTTGATTAGGTTTAATGCTTTACTATATATATATATATATATATATACTGTGTATGACGGTTACTTAATATTATAAATCGAGCTATGATCGTTATATAATACCTGCTCTAATTTATAGATACGGTTTGAGTCTTAGTAGGCGATATGCGCTTATGTAGACTGGATGTAGTTTTGTGACAAATAGGCGGTATGCGCTTACTGTATATTTAAAATAAAGTCTTATATTGAAGTAGGCGGATTGCGCTTATTCTAGACTTTACATTTTGCTTAGGGAACATATAGGCGGATTGCGCTTAATGCAACTCTAAGGTTAAGTATTTTGTTAATTTTTATTTAACAATGTACTTATTATTTAAGAACTTCATAAACTTGAATTCACTCAGCTCGTCTGACTTTGCGTGCATATTAGCTTGATTTCAGGTAATTGAAGAATAAAGAGGGATGCCTTGGCTTGCTGCAGGACTACTCAGAGGCGGTTGACATTTTGAAATAAAGAGTCTACTCTATTTATATGAAAACAATTTTCTAAACTTTTGTTTTGTTTTACAAATATGCTTTGACCCGTCATGGGGAATTTCATGTTTGGATGACTTAACTATTTACTTTTCCGCTGCGTGTTTTCTGATAATAAATAAGACCTTTTGAGTATTAAATTCATGGTTTTAGTCTTTGTATGCCAACTGTTTGACCCGTTGGTTTTGAGGGTCTTACATGGCATAGGAGGATGGGACACATTCACCTTCGAAAGATGAATCAATTGGTGAAGAATGAACTTGTCACAGGCGTGAATGCTAAACATTTGCATTTGAATGACAAGTGTGTGAGTTGCAAGAAAGGAAAGCAGCACAAACAATCCCATAAGCCAAAGAAAGTCAATTCAGTTGAACTACCACTTGAGCGTTTACACATGGATCTGTTCGGGCCAGTCAAACGTAAAAGTCATGCTGGTGAATTGTACTGTCTTGTGATTACCGATGACTATTCCATATTTTCATGGGTTATGTGCTTGCATCATAAGAGCGACACGTTTGATAATTTGAAAGTTCTGTTCACTCGATTGGAAAATATCTATGGTCTCAAGATCAAGAGAATTAGGAGTGATAATGGGACGGAGTTTAAGAATGCACATATGGAAGCTCTTTGTGAAAACAAAGGAATTCATCATGAATACAGTGCTCCGTATACCCGTCAACAGAACGGTGTCGCATAACGCAAAAACAGGACTCTAATTGAAACGGCAAGAACAATCTTCCAGTAATGTTCTGGAACGAAGCAATTTACGCAGCTTGTTATACTCTTAATCGTGTTTTAACGGTGAAGAAGTTTGGCAAAACTTCTTATGAGCTGTTGAATCGACGAAAGCCGAACGTAGAGTATCTAGAACCGTTTGGAGCTCCGTGTACAATGCTTAATCCATCTGAGAAGTTCGCACCAAAGGCTGATGAAGGATTCTTTGTTGGATATGCAACCCCGCTCAAACGGGTATTCAACAAACGAACTCGTCAGGCCGAGGAGTGGGCTAACGTTGAAGTTCAAAGATATACTCAGAATGTACAGGGTAGCGGTCTAGACTGGATGTTTGATTACAAGGATTTCTTTGAATCATTCAATCTAGATAGCTTGGTTGAAGAAGCTGTACTACGATTATATTACGAGTTCGAAAACGCAGCGACATCACCGTTGGTGCGTCCGATCACAGTAAACCCCCAAGCAGCCTCTAATGATACCAATGCTCCTGTAGTAGAAGAAGAGGTATTTCAGGAAGCTTCCACAACTCTTAATTCATCGGAATCTGAAGATGACGATGATGTTACAAGTGAAGCTGTTCAAGATGTTGCTACAGATACACCACCAGTGAACCCAAATCCACATGGTGCTTCATCATTGAACGTGGGTAATGATCTGGATTCCACAGAGAATTTAACTACTCAGACGGGAGTGCAAATACCTGATTATCCGGAATCTCGGATACATCGAATTCACCTGATCGAGCAGGTTATTGGTGATCCTGGTAGCAGCGTGATGACGCGAGGTCAACTGAGGAATGCAAACTCACCAGAAAACCTTGGCGCTCTTGCTTTATATGCCAAAATTCAAAAATCAGGTTTTCAAAATGACTGGTCTTTTGCTAGTTATGTTTCGCAGGTCGAGCCGCGGACATACAAGGACGCTCTTTTGGATGACGCTTGGGTAGAGGCTATGCAGTAGGATTTATTACAGTTTCAGAAACTTGGAGTGTGGACACTGACAGATTTACCTCCAGGACGGAAAAAGATAGGAACGAAATGGGTGTTCAAGTGTAAGATAGATGACAAAGGAGTGATTGTTAGGAACAAAGCTCGATTGGTCATACAAGGCTTTCATCAAGTTGAAGGAATCGATTACAACGAGATTTATGCACCGGTTGCACGCTTAGAAGCTATCCGAATGTTTCTAGCGTTCGCATCATATAAGAAATTCAAGGTGTATCAAATGGACGTTAAAAGCACGTTTCTTTATGGTGTGGTCAATGAGGAAGTTTACGTAGGTCAACCACCAGGCTTTGAGGATCCTATTCACCGGGATAAGGTCTACATCCTAAACAAAGCTCTCTACGGGTTGCACCAGGATCCAAGCCAATGGTATGAGGAGTTGAGCACGTATCTTCTGTCCAAAGGATTCAAACGAGGTTTGGTAGACTGCACACTGTTCACAAAACGAACAGGGGATGACTTGCTTCTAGTGCAGATTTATGTTGATGACATTATTTTTGGTTCTACTAACGAACTTCTGTGCAGAGAATTTGAACGTGTTATGCAGGAAAAGTTCAAAATGAGTGCGATGGGTGAGATGCAGTTTTTCCTAGGCTTGCGGTGGATCAAAGACCAACGGGGATCTTTATTCACCAGACGAAATATGTTTCTGAAGTCTTGAGCCGATTCCAGATGGATGATTCAAAGCCGATGGATACCCCAATACAACCTAATCACGGGATTGGTGTTGATGCTAAGAGGGAGCTAACTGATCCTTTTACATACATAGCAATTGTCGGATCTCTGATGTACCTCACCGCTTCCAGACCAGATATAATGTTTGCCACATGTCTCTGTGCACGTTATCAGTCAAAGCCGAAACAGAGTCATCTTGCAGCTGTCAAACGTATCCTTAGATATCTGAAGGGTTGTCCGTCGAGAGGACTATGGTACCCTAATGATGATAATTTTGACCTAATCGCTTTTAGTGATGCAGATTGGGGTGGTTGTGACAAAGACAGCAAATCCACAATGGCTGGATACCAGTTTATGGGGAGCAGGCTCATGACCTAGCAATGCAAGAAACAGACCGCAGTTGCCTTATCCCCATGTGAAGCAAAATACGTTTCAGCATCAAGCTGCTGCTCACAAGTTCTCTAGATACAACAACAGATGGTGGACTACGGTTTGCAATTTCTTAAAACCCCTATTTACTGTGATAATGAAGTCGCAATTGCATTAACAAAAGACTTAGTAAATCACTCAAAAGCTAAACATATCCGGATCAAATATCATTTTATCCATGATTGTTACGCAAAAGAGTTGATCGATATGGTCAAAATCCACACTGACAATCAACGTGCAAATCTTTTATCAAAGCTTTTGATAAATCAAGATTCGAATATCTTTTAAAAGCTAATGGTATAAAAGAAAAACAAGAATGATCACCACCTCAGTTTATCGCTTTTTAGTATAGTTTTTATTGCTTTTCACAAAAATACAAAAATCCAAAAATATATTTTATATTTTTTTTGGTATAGTTTATTTTCAGAAAATCCAAAAACATTGGAAAAGTCAAAAACCCATAAAAATTAGAAAAAAAAACCCAAAATGATTTCCAGGAGAGAAAGGGGAAATGATAGTACATCAGTGGGGATCTGACACATGCTAAAGAAATGTAATGCAATATAAGGCGTGTGTCTGAGTCTGTGTGATGTGTTGATAGGCTTCGTAGACCTATTACTGTGTGCCTGATACATACATATCAAACGAATTGTTGTGTGGATGAACTCCTCATGGGCATATGGTCTTAGTACCGTAATTTCGTTTGATAGGGTATTTGTGCAAAATTCGGAGGTTTCGGGTCGTTATGTTATTAGTTGTCTGGGGATAGCCTCTCTGATCTTCTGCTGTAAGTCATTACGGACCTAGATCAGACAGGGTGTCTTTATAAAAGAGCTGTAAAGCCAAATCCTAAAGTTACCGAATTGAGGAACTTTCCATGTATGACGATAATCAAAGATTATCTAATGCATCGTATCCAATCATTGATGCAAATCATGATTGATATTAGCCCTCAACCTGCTAGAGTGCACAAGTTACTTTGTTGCATTGATTTGCTGACCTGTATACCTCTGTGCCTCATACCTTGTAAATTACAGATGATGAAAGCATAATCACGCGTTACAATGAGTCTTTGTGCATTTACTTCTTGATACGGGAGTATGTCGTGTGCGTGGGAACCACAGACAATTGAGTTTATACTATAAATAATAGTATCAGTCTAAAGCACTGCACAACAGTCTGCATGAGAGTTTATGTGGATCGCAATATCAGCAGTTGCCAGATCACACATTGTCTTTAATGATAATAAATCAAAAGATCAACGGTGTGATCAGATTTCTCAATAACTGATATGATCCCCTTACCGGAAATCACAAAACATTTACTGCTTTATCTTTACTTTTGTGCATTTTACATTTCTCGTCAAAAATACAAAACCCAAAAAGATTTTAGGTGTGTTTTAACAAAAAGTTTAGAAAATCCAAAAGATTTTACATTTCTATCTTATTTTTGATAGCTGATGGTGGTTGATGATGATTTTCTAAAACTTGATGGACCATTTGAGTTTTGTCATCTTTAAATGAGAAATAATGAATGTCGGATGCTTAAAAGTTGAAAAATATTTTCAACGGGACTCGATTTTGAGATTTGGTAAAACTTTCAAAAATTCCAATTTTCATTCGCCCCTTCGTTGGGTCGAAGGTGGAATTTTAATTGCTCATTCGAACCTTTCAAACGGTCGAATGTGAGTGTTCATGTGATATTTTCACATTCGAACCCTTTTTCTACATTCGAACCTTTAAATAGGGTCGAAGGTGGAAAAAGTTTCACATTCGCCCTAGTCAAACGGTCGAATGTGGAGTCTATATATACCTGATCTGCACATTTGACCCCCATATTCAATTTTTTTCAATATTCTGAGCTAAAGTGATCTTGTTACCCGTGCATTAAAAATTATATCACTGTGTTCGTCTTGATTTGCTGATCATTTTGATACAACATTTGCAGGTTATCATCAACTATACAGTTCTGAATCATTGATTTTGTGCCTGAACCCTAACTGACATCAAAACTCATTTCTTAACTGATAATTGTCATAATTTTTTATGAGGTTTCATTGCTTATGTGTTTTAGGAGGAGAATAAGCTAAAAACAAGGTTTAAATCTAATCAGATTGGTCAATTGATGTTTTAAAACCATCGAACCCTAGTTTTTAATAGAAAACACATAATCAATGGATAATAATTGAAATTGTTGATTGGGAATGTTTAATCGGTCATATTAGAGGGTATTCAAATCAAAATGCCATGATAAAATGAACCAAATCAAAATTTGATATTGAAGAAGATGAACAGTCTCCTTCGCCCAAATTCAAACGGTCGAATGTGACTTTTTGGGCGAATGTAGATTTTCAAATGGTCGAAAGTGGAAATAAACGGTCGAATGTACACTTTTACCTACTGTTTTTCACATTCGAACCTCTGATTTCACATTCTTACCTTCGAACGATCGAATGTAGAATCTGAAAATCAAAAATTTCAAGTTTTGTTTATTTTATCCGTTTTTAACGTGTTTTCTTGATTTGTTTTGCAGTCTAATAATGTCTGAACAGGAAAGTGCTAATGTTCCCGCTGGATCTTCAGAACAAGCAACTGGAAAAGATCAGTTTGAAGATTTACCATTTGAACTGGCGCACAACTGCTGTGCATTCATGGGAGATTTAAAGAAACATCAAGAGTTCACCGGCATCGTAGATTTCTTGATGATATCCGAGGGGGAGCTCGTGATCATTTCTGAAGATGATATCCGAGAGGCACTGAAGTTGTATGATGAAAAGAAGACAGATCCTAGAGAACTTTCATGGATAGAACAGAGAAAGTGCTTCCTACGAATGAAGTACAACGGACCGATAACTGATGGTTCGTTACATAAAGGGAAGCTATGCCCTCAGTTCAAGTATCTCGCTCACGTCATGTTGCATGTATTTGGTTCAGTGAGTGGAGGGTATGATGTGATGAGGAAGAGCATTAGTTCTTTGATGATTGCTCTTATATTGAACAAGTCGTTCAATGTATCTGGTATGATACTTGAACACATGCTGGAACCACTCAGAGGCTAGAAGAACAAGAAATTTTTGTTATATCCGAGATTCATACAGATGATACTTGATGAGAAGCATAAGAAGTTGAGAAGAGATCCTACCCAGATTGTTGTACAGGATCACATGAACCTGAACACACTTGTTAGAATGAAGGGTTATAAGGGTGTGCCGTTGAATGAAAGACCACCTCACAAGAACATGTTTGGTCATCTGATCAACCCAGGGTATATAGATCCAGGAAAGAATGAAGTTAGACATGCTAACAGTGATTCAGATCAAGATAATCCTTTATGTCTAGTTGATCCTGTTGCAAAGAGATAGCGTCAAGTGGTGAACGTTGGTGCAAAGACAGGGAAAGGAAAAGAGAAACAAGATGATACTGAACCCGCTCAGAAGAAGGTTTCCAGAAGGAAGAAGAGTGTAGCCAAGAAGGGTTTACATTTAGTTGATGAAGTGTTTGTTGATTCTGAAGAGACACAGGAAGATGAGAGATGGGATTCGGAAAATGAGACTGTAAAGAGCACCACGCCCAAGGCCACTGTGGCTGGTGAGTCTGAGAGTTTAAACAAGTCTGTGGAAGAGCAAAGGACAAAAAGTCCTATTGCATTGGATGAGACAAATGAAGGTTTAGGATTGGGATCCGAAGACTTTGTAGGATCGCCAAAGACAAGTGAGAAACAGAAGAAACCATAGTATAAGAAGAAAGAGAAAGTTTTGAAGCCGATGGAGAAAAGAGCTAGAGATATTGAGCATCTGGTTGCTGGAAAGAAACTGCCTCCAGCATCTAGTTCTAAATCACCCATCACATCCCCAGCAGCAAAGAAACAGAAAACATCATCTACTGCTGAACATATTGAGTTACCAACTGATGAATTCAACGATGCATTGGATAGAGTGTTGAAGAAGTTGAAGAAAGGAAAGATTCCTGTTGCTGAAGCTTCAACACCTAAGGTTACTGTAGACAGTGATGTGATGACTGCAGTTAATCAGAAGCTTGCTGACATGATGAAGATTATAAATCAACAACAAGCAAAGATTGAACAGTTGAGAAACAATGACAGGAAGATGTTAGATGTTGTTGAATCGTCACATGAGAATCATGAAGCTTTGGAAGATAAGATTAAACAGCTTCAGAAAGAAAACAAGAAGTTGTTGAAACATGAACAGAGAAACACCAGAAGGTATATTGCTACAAAAGAGGAGAACAAGAAGCTGAAAGCAAGTAACAAGAGTATGGATAATCTGATAAAAGACTTATACTCTAAAGCTCCTCAATTACAAGCTGGTGAAGAAGATAAAGAACGTGATGAAGAAGAAGTTGATTTTGAACCATCTGATGAAGAGGAAGAAGAAGATGATGAGTTAAATGAGGATGCTAGTAATGCTCCTAAGAAGAAGAAGAAGAAAGATGATGGTGATGATAATGGTTCAGGAGATGAGTCAGGAGAAGGTAATAGCTCTGCTAGTTCTGACAGTGATGATGATGATGATGATGATACTGACAAGTATAAGTGTGAGAAGAGAGGATCGGGAAAGAACACAGGAGAATCCAGTTTGAAAGCTCCTGGTGGTACTGTTGACGATGATAATATCTTTTGGAATGAGAAGATTATTTATCTGATGATGACAAGAACATGTATCGCCAGATGTTGACTGACAGAGTCTGGACGATCGAGATGACAGGCAGATTTCCTGAGATATTTGAGTCAAATGATATGAGATTTGAGTTGGAGTACAATGATTCTGATTTAGAAGATGGAGAAGTTTCTACAGCCATGTCTAAGGAAATATTGGAAGGACTGGCGAAACAGGTTGGTAAGACTCTGGAGGAGTTGATGAGTGATAATCAGATACCAAACATACCTGAGAAAGAAGCAGGTAATCACTCCGATGACAGAGACGTTCCAGTATTTGAAGAGGTAGAGATTGAAGATATCACGAGTGAGGAATATCCAGAATATTTCAAGAATAACAAAGATTCTGGATTTCCTGAATTCTCTGATGAGCTGTTGAGCCAGGCTGAGAAACTTGCTCATGAAAAGAGTAAGAAGTTTTTTGAAGAAGTGTTTTCAGATTGTCAAAAGCCAAACCTTGAACAATCTGACGCTTTGAAAGAACTTTTGAGGAAGCTTAAAGAGAAAGAAGCTAACCGTCCAAAGATAAAAGTTCAAGGTAGCTTTTACAAGTTTCATAATGATTTGTTTAAAGGGAAAGCTCTTGGATGGAAATACGTGAAACAGTTGAAGTGTGTTGCTGTGAAATGGGAAAAAGGAATTCTGTACTTTGACAGATTCCATGACTTAAAGACACTACCATACTGGGCTATCTGTGATATCTGTAGACATGAGATGACAGGTTCAGTAAACGATCATCTTGCTTACTTTGCAGATTGTATGTCGAGAGAGAGTAGAACGAAGTGGAACGTGTTTACCCCACAATATCCTAAAAAGGATTGTCCATAAGAAAGAGAAGGATGATATTACTGGGATACCCAAGGTGACTTTAAAGTATAAACCACCAAAAGTGTTGAAACATATTCCACTGATGCAGATTCCACAACACTTTTCTAAAGATTTCATGTGGTGGTATTATGATTGGAAGACTGCAGAGGCTATTATCGTTTTGAAGGATGGTGCAAAGGACTTCAAGAAGATTCACATCTTTGATCCAATGTGGTTAATCAACTGTTCGCATGAGGATATCATAATGCTCTATTATAATCCGATCTATTGCGAAGCTAAGGATAGTGAACAGGCAAGCAAATACCAAAGTGTGGTATTCTTATGCTTTGCATGGGATGTGAATGCTGGGTGTGATTTTGACAAGAAACTGGGGAAGTTTTTATGGTTCAGAACGTTGAAAAGAAAACGCCGAAACAAACTCATGAACCAGTAATGACTAAGGAACAAAAGACGTTATTGCGCATCAAGCTTATGAACAAGGCAATGGACCAAGAGCGAAAACTCAAGCAATCCAAGCAATAGTCGAGGGGGAGTTTGTAGATGCATATATTGTGACTAATGCTATTGGATTGCGAATTACAAGTGTTTTGTTAATAGTCGAACGATCGAATGAAGAATATTGAATGGTCGAAGGTGGATCAGAAGGGTCGAAGGTGCACAGGGAGGTCGAAGGAAGAATTATATATTGTAATGTCTTGGTTCGCCCATGTCGAATGGTCGAACCTGCACATTCGACCAAGTCAATTGGGTGAATGTGCAGGTCTATATAAGGTCGAATCAACTTTTTGAATGTAACTTTTGGTCATTTTGTTTTCCCTCCCTGTGTATGTTTCTCCCTAGGATTATTATTGAGTCTGTAAAAGTGTTTTATCATTATAAACTACATTTTCAAGTGTAATTGATTATCAAAGTGAATGAATTGAATATGTTTATGATGATTTCTGCGTTTTGCTAGTTTTATTATCATTTTGTGATCAATTCAGGGATTCCGCACTTGAATTGAACTTGTTTGATCATTATCTTTGTTATTTAGACGATCCTACGCGCTTACATGATGTTTACAGACACCAGAACAAGATTTTTAAGGGTCGTGCATTGGCCTGGAAATACTTTCCACAGCTAAGGTGCATTGGGATTAAATGGGAGAAGGGTATCTTGTATTTCAGACACTTTCATGAAATCAAGAATATACCTTACTGGGCTGTAAGAGATATTGTACGACATCATATTTCAGGCTGTGATAGTGCAAACATAGTTCATTGGATGGCTGAGAGGATGACTAGAGAAACTTACATGAAGTGGGATGCATTTAGACCACAATATTCGAAGAGGATTGTACATAAAGAGATTGATCCAACGAATGGTTTACCAAAGGTTACTTTGAAGTAAAAAAAACCTCCCAAAGTGATGAAACGGATTCCTTTGATGCCTATACAGCAACACTTTGCTTAAGACTTTGAATTTTGGTATTATGATTGGGTGACTGGAGAGGCTGTGATAGTGCTGAGGGATAAGAATTCGAAGCTTATGGTGAAGGAGATACGCGTGTTCGATCCGATGTGGTTGATTAATTGTGCTAAAGAAGACATCGACGAGCTGTATTACAATCAGATCCATTTTGATGTTCGTGACATAGAACCTGCTTGGTATTTCCAAATCCATTCATTGGCTATCGCTTTTGGATTGTATAGGATTGCCGAAGTTTGATGAAATAAAGGTTTTGAAGAAGTTCATTCGACCATATCGTGGGGTCGAATGAATTTGGAAATGGTCGAAGGAAGATTAAAGATCATCAAGATGTTTATTGATGTTCATTCGCACCTTGTAAAGGTCGAATGAGTTCATTCGACCTCTGCAAAGGTTGAATGGAAAACTCTATATATATGTTTGAGTTGTTTAGAAGTTAGAACTTTTGGGCATTGTCGTGTGTGTTTGTGTGTGTTTTCCAGAGAGTGTTCTAGAGAGTCTGGAACTAGGTTTTCATTAGAATCTTAGCATTGTAAGGTTTATCAATTGATTATTAATGAAAATGACTTTGAAAATGGATATTTGATCATTATCATTTTGCATGTGATCTAGGGTTTCTGCACCTTGATTACTTATACTTGTGTGATATTATTGTTGATTTGTCAAACAACACTTAGGCTTCAACAGATGATTCAAACAAAGGTTTCACTTACAGTGCTTGTTGTCATAGGTAGTCGTCAGCATGGATCACCAAAGTTTGTATCTGTCTATAAGTAGAATAGTACATGTACTATTCTATTTATCACTTTCACACTCATTCTCTGTACAAGTAAAACTGTGAGTGATCGGTCTGAGGAGGAGAATTGTTATACTATGTGCTACACTGTTATGGTTTATAAAACTACTTGTTGAAAAGAAATTCTTCTGATTTGTTATGGTTTAAAGTTTACTCTCCGCCACACTTTCTATATTTGTTTTATCATTCATTTACAGCTTCACTTATTAAACATCATAACAAGTCAACCTCAGATCTAACATGATTCATGACACTTGAATTATAAACATTTTTATACTTATACTATATGTACACAAAACTAAGTGTACTTACCCGCATTATTGTTGACGTTGTATTTTGTACATGTTTCAGGAAACGCTTGATGATATCACATAGGCATTGGGACTTAGTTGAATAAAGCAAACTTTATTTCATAAATTGTTTTAGGATTTAATGTATTTTTCTTATTTTCATTGTTTGACATTTGAATCTTGAATTTAATAATATTTACACTTTAGTACCATGAGCTTTTAAACAATCGTCACTACGTGGCACCTCGATGTTTCCGCCATTGGTTAGGGTGTTATATTGTGGTGGCACACAATGAGATTTGATGGACCATAGGTTTGGTACAACTCTTGCTTGGATGTAAGCTATGGATGTTTTTAGGATTTGATAATCCATGTGATGTGGTTGTGGAAACACCATGGAACAGCGGATGAAGGAACTCGGAGGGAATCGAGCAACAATCTATAATTTGTTTTTCTCCCTTTGCTTGACGTTAGAGTTTGTAGGTTTAAAAACTAACTAATTAAGGCCAATTATGTACAGGTACATGAAAGGTTGTAGTATCTATACTATATTATAAATCATGAGGGAAGGATTCCAACCAAATTTAAGTAATTACAACATATAATGCATATGGTACAATAACTTAATGAAGATAGTAAAGGGGTGAAGTTGTCTTTTTACATTAACAATGAAGTTGATTATGAAATAATAAAGTTATTAGTGACTATCCATGTTTCTAACTCCTTCATAAGTTATTAGTGACTATCCATATTCCTAACTCGTTTATCTCAATTATGCCATACCTTCTATTAAAGCCCTAAAAATAGTGGCCATTGTGTTGTTATTATATATATATCTTAATAAAACAACTCTCTCATTCCGTATTCTCTTTATAATCTTTGGTTTGTTAGTAGGCATTGTCACCGTCTTCTTTCTTCAATTTGTACCTTTATGAGGCCTTATTCTTATCGATATCTTATGGCAGCCTTCTACCATGAAAACAATTAATGAACCATTTTCTTTTGTTTCTGCAGATTCATAAGGGATTTTGTGTACGAGAATATTTCGGATAACCGTTATGTTGTATTTGGTCATTCAAACTTTTGTGAAATATAGGGTACTGATCTTAAGGTAATCTTTTATTAACCATTAAAACAATATTCCTGCAAAACAATATGTATTTACGCCCCAGCTATCCATACTTTGTTGTTTTTATGATCTTTTATATAGTTAATATCTAGGGTTGTATAAAATTTATATTTACGAAGTTCAAAGAAAAGAAATCGAATAATATATTGATGCATGGAACTATCATAGTCGCTCAAAAAATTGATAGGTAAGGTACAAAAATTGATAGATAAGGTAGAGTGAGATGGTTTTGTATGTTTGGGTTTGACATGCATGAGAAACATGATCGTATTGTGGCCTTACTATGGTTAATGTATAGAACACTCTTAAGGGTTGTCATAAAAAAAGTTTTCGCAATTAAAAAACCACAAAGTATCCATATGATCTGAATACAATATATAACCTCTTACGGTTATATAGTGGAATACAACTAGGTTGTTGGTTGACAAAAGACACTCATTCATTACATGTCATATATTGTGGAAAACAACTTGCATATGGACCGATTAATCAATGTCATATATTTTTTATTACTTAAACCGGCGATACCATTTGACTTTTTATAATAAAATGAGAAATAAACATAGCATAAAATGAGGAAAGCTTACCACGTACATGTAGAGTAAAACAATAAATGACCTATGTTTATGTTTTGTAAACATGAGAGTTAAAATAAAAAATAGAATGAAAATAAATTCGTAACAATCGCGCCGGTAGTTTAAGTTGAATAATTCTGAACCAAAACAATGTCTATAAATTGAGACATAAACATAGCATGGAATGATGGAAGCTTACTACATATTTGTATAGTAAAACAATGAATGAACTATGTTTATTTTATATAAACATGAGAGTTAGAATAAAAAATGCAAAAAATAGATCAAAAATAAATTAGTAACAATCGAGCCGGTAGTTTAAATTGAATAATTTTAAACTTAAACAATAAAACTATATCATTCAAAACAATAAAGACAATAAATCTTTAGTAGTAACCAAAGATGTGGAAGATACAATAGTTTAAATTTTCTTCTTACTTGTCGAAGATACAATGGTTAAAAATTTTCCCTCAACCGATGTGGATAATACTTGTACATACATGACTATAAGAGTTAGACATAGAGAATTCCTAAAATACTTTTATTTATATCTATCTATACTATATTAATAAACATATAGGAAGGGTAGTCTTGGTCATTTTACACATTTTTATAATGTACAAGTCTTTATGCATATTGTATAACCTATTAAAGCTTACTTAAAAATTGGCTAAATGAGAGGGAGTTCAATAAAGACACATCTGAAGCGGTAACATTCAAAATTCAAAAAGATTTAGATCTGGTTCTCAAATTTTGAATTCCCCCATTCCATTTTAATTTTAATTTATATTCGCTACTTTTTATCCCGTCTGCCTTTCTACTTTTCATTCATCTTTCTCTCTCTCTCTCTCTCTCTCTCTCTCTCTCTCTCTCTCTCTCTCTCTCTCTCTCATTCAAAGGTTCACTAAGAGCATGTTTGGCTCTCCATTTCCACACCTCCTTTTAACTTATGACTTATCCAATAAGTCATAAGTTAAAACAAAACTGTTTGGATGGTTGTTTGAAAAGTAACTTATGGGGGATTTTGTGCTTTGAAAATGAGAAATTGAGGAAAAAGTCATAAGTCACAATTTGTGACTTATGAGATTAAGTAGCTTTTGAAAGGGGAAAAGTTATAAGGAGAAATGGAGGAGAGCCAAACATAGCCTAATACCTAGATCTTATTTTCATCCCATTCTCTCTAATTCTTAAGCCATTGAATGCTGGTAATTTATCATCTTGTTATTATACAGCTTGATAATCCTTTGTTTTATAACGATGTCTGGATTTGGATGTTATATTTTCAGCTAGATGTGTGAGTGTCTTTCATTCAATACTATTTTGTTTATTTGTGTATGGGTTGTGTTTATCTTTTAGGATGATGGCGACCATTAATCAAGAATCTCTCAGTTCAAAGCCTAAACGCATTCAAATTTCAAACCACTAGCCATCTTTTGTCCGCTTTGGATCTATGGAACCATAGCTAATTATCGTTGCCTTTGCTGTTCCTGGTGATTTTTCTTCCAACACATCAAGTTTTTATGGTATCATATACTTTAATTCACTTATTCATTCATTTTTTTCAGTGGTTTTCTTACGCTACTTTGTTAGCACGTCGCCTAGGACTTACATGTTCTGTGTTTGTTCTTTCAGTATAAGTAATTTCCGATTAACATTCACTTGCGTCAGTTCTTCGTGTTGAGTTGGTGAACCCCACATCGCCTCCTGCAATCAACTAGCCTTGAGTTGGTGAAAACAAAATTGGTAAGACCTTAAGTTTACAATTTGCTGATTTTGGCTTCTTGTTCTTATGGTTTGGAGGTTTTTCTTTTTTTTCCAATTATTTATAATTTTAATGCTTGTAGAAAAGTGGTAAGAACCGGAATAGCTCAGATCTGACAATGAATGGCCTCGACCGCCAATCTAAAAAATGGTAAACTTTTATTCATTTTCCTTAACAGTTGACTTGATGAAGAAGATCGATGTTGCCTTCGTGATTCTTTGTTTTGTCCGAACAGTTTGTTTTGGTATCCTATATCATGATAGTGTATGAATATGTAAAACGTATTTGAAATTAAAGGTTATATATGTACTTACTGTTTTTCATGAATTGATGTTGACATTATTTGTTGCTCCATTGGACTAATGTTTCCATGAATAATTTTTATTGGGTTTTACGTTTTTTTATCTAAAAATGTTAGTATTTTTGTTTTTGTTTTTTTTTTCTCACATCATGTGTTTTTCAATTAGATTTGATATTACTTGATCACTTTATCTGGTATCAGTGTATCACATGTTCACAACTGTTTAATTTGTTGCTGATTTGATTCACTTTTTGTTAAGTTTATGGTTGTACATTTGCATTTGATACATATGCAAACACCTTATGATTTCAGCACTAAAATTCTACATTTACCAAGTACTCATTATCGAATCTACTCTTTGTTAAGTGTAGTTTGTATTATGTAAGTTATTGATGTTGATTTAATTAATTTTTAATATGTTATTTAATAATCAGCCAAAGCAAATCACGAGATTAGGGATTTACTTCTTACCACAAAAAGGAAGGATGCGTGATCAGTGAAAATCAAATGGAGCAAGGATATCATCAAGTTTAAGGTTTGGTGTTCAAGGTATCTCTACACATTATGATAATCAATTAATGGGCTTAAGATTGTAATAGAACACACATAAAATAAATGATAATCAATTCATTGGTGGTAGCTAACCCGGTAAGTAAATTTGTTCAGGCGTTGATGCGAAATCAACGACAGGAGAATGGAGCGGCTAGAAAGTCTTTTATAGAAGCTAATTTAAAAGGGTTGGTTTTGTATTTAAAAGTCTATGGACTATGATAGAAGCTCCATCAGTAAACTGCACAACCTCTCTAAGATGTCGGAGGAGCTAGAAATATTGGTATCTTTAGTAAGTTATTTAATTTCTTGGTAGCATATGTGTTTATCATGGAAGGGTTGGTGCAAAGTACTTATTGATAGAATGCTAAGTAAAAAGAACGAAACACAATAGCTTTATGGTTACTGCAAAGTACTTATTTAAGCTTACGTAAAAAGAACAATTCAATCCAGGTGACACTGACTTTAAGCTGTGTTCTTTTTAAATACTAATATATACCTTTTGTAGGATAGACATCTAATTTGTATTATTAATAGACATGTATATTTAATTTGTATTACTAGACTTGAACTATCAAGTGTCGAATGCATAAATAACACATAAGTATCAGATACTATATAACACAGATTTTTTGTTACCGGTGTTGCATGTTGTATGTGTAGGTCGTCTGCCCATTCTCATGATTGTTAATTGAGTAACTGACTACTGGATGAAGCAGAGTTGTAATTTTCTGTTCTTTTGTTCTGCAATAGATTGTGTTCTTGTGTTTTTATTTGTGATGGGTCTGTCGTAGCTTCTTGCTGAGATGGTATCTCTATTGGTGGTATTTGAATAATGTAGGTCTTTCCTTTTAAAATGAAAAGAAAACATAATGTGACTGGATCATGCTTTGATGGTTGATGCCACCAAAATGGCAAGTCAAGATGGGTTATTAGTAATATTAAGAAACTTGATTTGAGAAAATAATGATGTTGAAAGTATGTAGTTAACCTTTCTTGGAGCTAATAATGATGATGAAAGTATGCATTTAACCGTGTGATAAAATATTTTATACTTTTCTATCAGCAGGGATTTCCTCAACAATAAGCTGACAAGACCAATTCCTCGTCATGTTGGGTGTTTGACTAAGAATTTTAAAGTACTGTTTGTTTCTCGACTTGCACTATATTTAATTCTCGATGTGTATCATCTTTCCAGTGTCTATTGTCACATATTAAAGGGGCCATGTGTGGGTAATTTAACCCTACATATTTTATTTCTCTGCCCACGTGTATACTTTTAAAAGTTTTATCATCAAGTGTGTCCTTCATTGTTATATATATATATATATATATATATATATATATATATATATATATATATATATATGATAATTTATCACTTGAAAAAAAATGATGCATCATGTTGCTATCAATGCTGTTGCAGACAAGGCCAATGAATTGGATTTGGATATGTACAAATAAGGTGTTTCCTCAAAGGGGGGAGAGGGATCAAATATTGCGGTGTGGTGGCCTGTGGGAGAGGCCGACGGCGTAGGAATGAAGGCGACGGTGTCAACCGTAGAGAAAGCTGAAGTGTGTTTTATAAAGGTGTGTTTACTTATGATTAAGTCAATTTGGGTCAAGCGGGCTGAACAATTTAACACTATTGTGTTACCACTATTAATTTCTTATTAGTATTTTTCTAATAATTGCATAGCAATAAAGAAATGTGTTGGGCTTATATACATTTTGTTGCTTTACCTATATTAATAATGTTTGCTATTTTACTATTAATCAGGGAGTAAATTTTGTTGAAACCATATCAACATCTCATGATCTTGCACAGTATGGAGGTAACGTTTATTGCTAAAAATAAGAACCGAAACTGCTAGTCTTTTTATTAATCAGAAAACTGATGTTTCAAGTCCAAGTCTTGGGTTTAATAAACAAGAATTCAAGGAAGTTAAAGAAGCATATGCCAATGGAGAAGTTTCACATCAGAGACCCAACCAGATCTTGTAATTTTCATAGGATTAATTGATTTTTCAGTTTATAGTTACAACAATAAATAACCCATTTTAAGGTTTTGGTAATGTCAAGGGATTAGGATGTTTTAAGAAGATGTAATTATTGGATTGCAATTACAAAACACCCATTGCTTTGTTTTGTTAAGATACTTTATAAATGGCATATGAGTTTTTAATCGACTAATGGTAGCATCATCTTTTTAACATGATTTAAATTTTTTCAGCTACACATTAGTTTTTATTTGTTAAGGTTTTTTCGTGTATCGGATTTTGGATTTATCGGGTGGATTGTTTGGTCCCAATAACCAAACCATTTAATGTTCGGGTTGGTTGGGTTTGGGTTGTTCGAATTCGAGCTGGGTTTTGGATAAAACTGAACAACCATATGTGGGATGGCTTACAATTCTGTACATGGTTGTTATTTTGTTGGCGAACACGTATGATATGTTTTTTTTTCCTTTTGAAATTGCTTCATTGATGTCTAGCCCTATAAATATAAGCAACTTTTAGTGTTTTTTCCTCTTCCAAGTGGCTACACTACAAAAAAAATGTCATTTTGTGACATACAAAAAGTGTCACAAGAAAACAAGTGTCACTAGAAGCGCTAACACTAAAGCCTTTTAGTGACACTTTTTCAATCTGCCGCACAAAGTTTTTGGGGCTTTAGTGACACTTTTTTTTGCCACAATGTAGAAAAGACTTTTGTGGCACATATTTTGTGCCTCTAAAAATTGATTCTAGTTACATATCTATATTAGTTTTAGTGACAGTTTTTTTGCCACGATATGAAAAATCTTTTGTCACAAATTTTGTGTCGGTAAAAACTGCTTCTACTTATATATATGTACATTATTTACAATTTTATATATGAAACAAAAGTTCGACAATAACTATAAATGTAGAAATCATAATATTATAACTTCAATAATAAGTTCAAACCGAAACGTATTTCAAACGTTAGCAAAACAATATGTAATAAGTAACATATCACAAATTTCAAGTAGTTATACAAAAAGTCAAAACATTCTTTTGGGAGAATTCCACTATTATAGAACTTGGCTTCAAAGCTTCTCATAATATCTTCTCTGCCATCATCAACCATATAAATAAGCATTAGTATTGATTCAACAAAATTTCAACGCTATTTACTTTATGAAACTCATTGTTCTTAATTCAAAAGAAAGTCATGTATAACATATGACCGGATAACAAAAAACCAACATATAATATAATATGCAGCCATTTGTAATTAGCCCGAACACCTAGCTATACAAAAAAACAACATATTACCTTAATTGCAATGTTAACAAGAAGTTCAAAATCAATTGCCCCAACGTGTTTCTTGCCCTGTAAAGGGAAAGTTTTGGATGATCAATTTCAAAGTAAGATTACAACATAAGCACATCCATTTAATATTACGAAGTAGCTAAAAAGTAACAAGTTAAGAATAATTACCATTATCATTATGACTTCCTGAAGATGATATTTTGTTAACTCGTAAAGAGTTGTTAAGGACCAAAGAATCAATATCCGGGACCTAAAACATATAAATGAAATATATGATAGTACATAAATATGTAACCATAAAAAAAAACCAAATAATGGTTCATGTATGTAATTACCTGCATGTTTATATTACTAAAAACCGAAGACAAATTTATATTAGGGATATGTTCTTGGATGATGGTAGCCATAGCATTGACAGCACTCGTTAGCTTATCAATAGTTTGTGAACTTATCAAGAAAGCACTATTACTTTTTGCAACTGGCATCCTTCCAACTAATCGAATGTATCCTCTTTTCTTAGGGCATTGAGTAGTCATCGTTTGTAAAATCATCTGGATTGTTGGGTGTAATTGTAGAGTCCTTTGCAATATTTTTTAATGATGCCTAATGAATCAGCATCTATAAAATTAAAGAACAAAAATTAAAAATAATGACAACCCTGCATTTTACTGGTATGGTGATTTTGAGTTTCATAGTCGCCATAGTCTTCAACAATGACTTCAAAAGGCTCATTAAAGTCAGTGGAAGTTATGCGTAGTCCCTTGCGCGTACCCATACTCTGTATTAGAAAACATGCAATACAATATCAATATATATATATTGTTTTCATTATGAACAATTGAACGTGTCATATGTTTGTTACAACTGAAGATAGTAACATTTAATATCGAAGATGGAAACATTGATTCAAAGGTATATGTGTTCCATGTCTACTATTGCTGGTCTGTTGTTGATCTAGGTTGCCTATCCTAGATACACTATATACGATAACACAAGATACACTATATACGATAACACAGTTACAGATCCTCAAGACAATGATCTCAAATACAACCATGAACCTAGGTTGCCTATCCTTGAACTTGGTATTTAGCTGGCTGGGAAAACAGACCAGAATTGTATACTCGTACATCTAGTCCTCTTAATGAATCAGCATCTATAAAATTAAAGAACAAAAATTAAAAATAATGACAACCCTGCATTTTACTGGTATGGTGATTTTGAGTTTCATAGTCGCCATAGTCTTCAACAATGACTTCAAAAGGCTCATTAAAGTCAGTGGAAGTTATGCGTAGTCCCTTGCGCGTACCCATACTCTGTATTAGAAAACATGCAATACAATATCAATATATATATATTGTTTTCATTATGAACAATTGAACGTGTCATATGTTTGTTACAACTGAAGATAGTAACATTTAATATCGAAGATGGAAACATTGATTCAAAGGTATATGTGTTCCATGTCTACTATTGCTGGTCTGTTGTTGATCTAGGTTGCCTATCCTAGATACACTATATACGATAACACAAGATACACTATATACGATAACACAGTTACAGATCCTCAAGACAATGATCTCAAATACAACCATGAACCTAGGTTGCCTATCCTTGAACTTGGTATTTAGCTGGCTGGGAAAACAGACCAGAATTGTATACTCGTACATCTAGTCCTCTTAATGAATCAGCATCTATAAAATTAAAGAACAAAAATTAAAAATAACAAAATCTACATCTAGTCTTGTTAATGAATCAGCATCTAGTCCTATTAATGAATCTACATCTAGTCCTGTTAATGAATCAGCATCTTAAGTAATGTTCGTAATGAATCATCATCAAAGAACAAAAATTAAAAATTTGTTTGGTTACTGTTAACTCCCATCTTTCACTTAAAAATATGAAATTAAGTTTTAAATACATCAACTCCATCAAGAAAGAAAAGCCAAAAGAAATTAGGTCTAGGCTGTCTAGTGGCATCTTTTATAACATCTGGTTATAAAGCGTGCAAAATAAGAGACCTACAAAGTAAAAAAAATTAAGAACGATTCTTACTAATAAGATTATGCCCAATATAATACAAAATACACATAAAAAATTATGTGATTTCATGGTAGTGTTTTAGTTACAAGCCGCAAATTATCTAAGGGAGGGAGGGACACCATAGGCTTCAAGCCTAAGGTGCACCAATCTCATCACGCCACATCATTTCAACCTCAAACAAGCTTAAAGTAGCCTAAACACCGAAAACGCCTACCCAAAACTAGCATGAAGATTTTTTTTAAATGGAAGAGAGAAAGAGGTGTGGAAGAGAGAGAGAGTGTGTGAGAGGTGTGGAGGATAGGAGCATCGGCTTGTGGTTGTCGAGTTTCGTAGCCGTTCGCCATAGCTGAAGAGGTTGAGCCGGTGTAGCCGCATCAGCTAAGATGCCAAAGCAGCCTAGACGAGCCCACCCCGTCCTCCCTTAAACATTTAGGTAGCCCTTGTATCTTTCGGAAATTTGCTATTGAATGATTGATTATTGCTCATGTCCCTCTTTCTTCACCTCAAATCAAGCCATTGCCACTAAAATCTAATTTGAAGAACCTGACAGCTAACTAATGCTTCTTAAACCATCATAATAGGCTAACAGCAAACTGAAACACAATGTTCTTGCACTCTTGATTATCACTAAAGTCGGTACAATTAGTGCTTCATCACTTTCAAACTTTAATATTAATCCTTTTATATTTTTATAAGTCAAACAGATCGTGAACCTGAATATGAAATTACCAATTCTCCCATCTTTTCGGTTATATTAGATTCATACAATTGATCTCTTATGTAAACTATCTGAGGGTATTATATGAGGGGAAAAAACAATGTACAGGTCTACATATAAAAGAAAACGATGATTAGAACCAAATACAGAATTGCTGACCTGAAACGAATAATAAATTAGAGTAAAGAACTAATTCTTGATTCTTCATCTGCAAGAATAAAATAAAGAACAAACTGAGCCAAATATATTTTTCAACTTGGAAAACGATATATTGTTCAGCGCTCAATTTAAGAGGCAAACCTAAGATTACTATCTACAAATCAACAATATGTATATGAATCTCAAAAGTATAAAATTAGTAGTTTACCCACAATCAATGAGACCTAGGTGAGATTTAGAGAGAGAAGCAGAGGATGCTCGTCTCCAATAACACCAATCTGTAGGTAGGATAGGCAGTGGCGAAGAGTCAGAGTGAAATTTGGGGCATAAAAACCTAATTAGCAAAGGTCTAGGAAGAAGCGCTACAAACTTTTGTATGGGAGGGAAATTTTAGCGTGTGAGACAAATCTTATGGGCGGGATATTTCAGTGATTTTAGCGGCATAAAATTTTTTAGAGTATTTTGATTCTAAACTAGCATGATAAGCTCGCGCGATATCACAGGAATTCAGTCGGTATCAATTTGTTATGTAGGTTAATTCGGTCGGTAATGAGTCGGTTCATTACGATACCGGTATGATACTGCCACTCGGTTTAGAGTGATGATCTCTCCAAAAAAAAATTTGTTTTTACATTGAAAACCATAAAAATGAATATCGATGTCGGTTAAAATATTCACTATACCGGTATCGATGTTGGTATAACTTTGGTTCTTTACGGTAATATTTTGAATAAAACTCTTTTTCTCGACAAAGTTTATTCAAGAATGGCGACAAAAATAATATTAAACACAATGATGTATTTAGCTTTATTATGAACACGAATTACCCGAGAAAGATTAGATTATATAAAACGAAATGGGTTTAAAGCGTATATACATTTTAAAGTGTATATACCGTTTTAGATAAAACCAATACCGGTATCATTGTTGTTCAGTAGGCATCAGTTTCGTTCGATACAGCACCTTTATGACACCGACACTTGATATAGTCTACATTACCAAAATTAGAATTTATTTTGAACACATCACCAAGATTCTTTATATATATATATATATATATATATATATATATATATATATATATATATATATGTAATAGTAAAAAGTTTTTGTCACATAAAATACATGAACTTTCGAGGATCATATGGGAGAGCTTTTTAGTGGCATACGTAAGTGCCACTAAAAATACATATTAGTGGCATAAAAGGTAAATGTCAATAAAAGTGTGGTATAAGCATATGTGGCATACGCAATGTGTCACTAAAAACTAAATTAGTGACACAAAAATCAAATGCCATTAAAAGTGTGTGCAACTAAATGACATTTTTTTGTAGTGCTAATCATAGCTCGGTTCTATTGCTTTGGAGTTTAAGTTTAGATTACAACGTATAGGTTATTGTCCATTTACAAGTTGAAGATTTTTCCTTCTTCTATTACCATTGTGAAGTAAATTTTTTGATCTATTGGTTTTATATTTCAGGGAACTCAGATTTTAATAACCTAAATTATCATTCATTGGTTATTGCCACCCAATTATCAAATTTACCATTATCACCCTTTAAACTTTGTTTCTCGTGTCACCCTCAAACTAACCAAATGCTGACTCAGTTAGTTTTTTTGATGATGCGGCATTTGTTCCTACGTGACATGATGATGTCAGCATGCCACATAGAAAAAAATGCTACGTCAGTATGCCATGTGGCAAATAAGTGATAGTTTAGGTTATCAAATCTAATTTTCCTATATTTTATTATAAATCAATATTCATTAAGTTATGTATAGCAAAAAATATAGAAAAACATGTTTACGGATTACCAAAATCATACAAAGAACATATAGCAACCACCATTGCAACAATCGCCATTTTGGTGATTCTAACTATATGTGTACCTGGGCATCTTTATAAATATTACGCATTTGTATGCATAAACAATCGTCATTTTGGTAATTCTACCTACATACGTACTTGGGAATCTTTATAAATATTACGCATGTGTATGAATACTTTTCGTATTGTAACCGTAAAACACCAAATCTTGAGTTAAAGGTCAAAATGCATTATTTTTTTACACTAAAATGCAAACCTTTAAAAAATACTATTTTTCTCCAAAATGACTATACTTTGTTCGACCGGCAAAAATGAGTTTCGCGTCGTAAATTATCGTTGCCGCCGCATCGCGCGGGTTTCCTACTAGTATATATATATATATATATATATATATATATATGTGTGTTTAGGTTCCTGTACAAAGGATGAATTGTGTGAGAAGTGTAAGAAGGACTGTGAAAGCGACATGTGGCATCAATTAATTTTAATTACGAGGGTATTATTGTAAAAGTATTTTTAGTCAAAACATGAAAGTTATTATGGAGTTACTATTTTGAGGATTTTCAGGGATTTCAAATATATAATCCAACTAACACATAAATCTTATGACCAATGTGTGTTGGGCTGATGTTGTAGGTTCGTTGTATGTTGCAGGTATAAAACACAATACAGACTAACGCATAGTGTTTTACTGAAACAAAATGTGGGTTTTCTACGCACATGGTGTTTTACTGTTTTACCATAAGTTTGGGAGGTATAACACACCTTTGTATATTGCAGGTATAAAACACTGTGACACCCGGCATGTTTAGGTCAACATTTCATAAACACAAAAAGTCTACCTTAGCGAGAAACGTTTATTAAACATACTTGACGGTGTTCAATGATTTGGAGGATCATTAGGTTAATCACACACACACACGTTACGAGTCCCGTTGTTGGTGAATTACATAAACTAAATTAAGTATTATGTGTAGACTGATTCTTATATGGTGGATTATATGCAAATACATGTTTAAACGATGTGTAGATGATCATCCATGCTTATATATGTTAAACATAGATTAAGATTGCATGTTCATGTGTTAGGATGCGTTAAAATGCGTTAAACACGACAAACTGGAAAGACTAGAAAACATACGTCCAGGTTGGACCCATAGCGTGGGGGCGAACCTGGGAAATGATCTTGGTTCGACCCTTAATGAAGGGGCGAACCTGGGATGTGAAAACAATAGAAGTTCATTCGAACAGTTAAGGTACATTCGACCCTGAGAAAGGGGCGAAGTGGGTACATTCGACCATGTGAAAGGGGCGAATGTGGACTACTATAAATACCACACTTTATCATTTTTCACCATTTCACAAACCCTAAACGCCTCTAAACACTCTCTAGCAACTTTAATCATTGAGGAAGGAGTTTTTGCTCTTGTTTTCCATAATCTAACCTACAAACATCTTCTAAACAAAGATTTAAGGTGTGTTCTTCATCCTAAATCCTTTTTAAAGCATTTTGATTCATTTTCATTAAACCCCAAGAGTCCAGATCTGATTCAAACATGTTTTCATGGATAAAAACCTTCCTAACATCTTTCTAAACAAAACCTATTCATAAACAATGAGTTTTCATACAAATTAAAGTGTGTTAATGGTGTTTTATGTGGTGTTATGTATTGTTTGATGATTAATTGTTGTATAGATATTATAACAATGATCTAGGACTGTTATTGATGATGATTTATGATTGGTATAGGTTACAATTGATTATTGATGATGTTTTGCTCATTTTGGGGATTTTGGGTTAGATCTAGGGCTTGTTCATGATAATAGTGATAAGGATATGATTGGGGGTTTCTTGTTCATGATAATCTGAGTATATTAAGTTGATTATTGATTGATTTCATAAAGTTTCCTAATTGGGTAAAGATTACATGCGTTTGATGTGACATCTCCATAATTTGCTATTTTGGGTAACTTGTAAAACGGACGGATTTCGGGATAAAATTGGTAGGGTTTTGTAGGAATATGTTAATGATAGTTGACTGCTGTGATTGGTGATGTTTCGTGATGTTTTCGGGTCGTTTAGATGCGTTTTGGTGAGTTTTATGAAGTTTTGCAGCAAAGGGTCGAACGTGGAACTCATTCGACCCTTCGTGGGATCGAATGTGGCTCAAAAGCATCGCATGTGGCTCAAATGGGTCGAAGGTGGCTCAAATGGGTCGAATGTGGCTCAAAAGGGTCGAATGTGGCTCAAATGGGTCGAAGGTGGCTCAAATGGGTCGAATGTGGCTCAAATGGGTACAAGGTGGCTCAAATGGGTCGAATGTAGCACCATAGGGTCGAATGTGGGTGTCTGGGGTCGAATGTGGATGCCTGGGGTCGAATCTGGGTGCCCGGGGGTGAATTAACACGTGTTAGGGTCGAATTAACATACGTTAAGGTCGAATAAACTTATGTTAGGGTCACATAAACATGTGTTAGGTCAAATGAACTTGTGAATAGGTTGAATGAACATCATGAGGGTTGAACCAAGGTTCCATGGGTCGAACCAGAAGCCCTTGGGGGCGAACCAAACACAGGAAACTCCCGATTCAACCTTACGACTTCGTATATGCGATTTTTGATGCAAACTAAGTGTTTTATGCTTGAAACTTATGTGTTAACCTTATGTGCATGAGTAATTGATGTAATGGGTCACCAACGGGATGTCGGGTCTGTCTGGTATGTCCGGTTAACGTTTAAACGCACTTTTTAACACACGTAGTCAAGATCTGGACAATCGGGGACTAGTTAACCTTCGGGTTAGTAGTCAATACAGTTATTCGAACTCATTGATAGGTTGTAACTAAGTTGGGTCATCATACACGTGTTGGAATTCTAAGTATCTGAAGGCGCACTCTAAAGTGAGTTTCGCGGCCCCTCTTTTTTACACTTTTTCTCGTGAGAGAAGCATGCCACACGTTTTAACAAATACAACGTTTATGAAACCCAACACTTTTGAAACGCAACGCTTTTGAAACGCAACGCTTTGAAACACAACGCTTTTGAAACGCAACGCTTATGAACCGCAACACTTTTGAAACGCAGCGTTTATGAAACGCAACACTTTTGAAACGCAACGCTTGTTTTAAATTACTATACGACGCAACGCAACGCTAAGTCCCTGGGAAACCATGAATGTGCGGGGCACAACGGGGGAAATGTGGATAGATCTATTGGGCTTGACGAACCCCACCCGACGGCTGGGAGCCGGGCGGGTGCATATTGTCTCTATTTTTGGCAACTTAAACACGGGTGGCAACACATGCAATGCTTGTCAATAATGATTTCGGCAACACAGTCGTAGTAGTAAGGAAACGTTTGTTATTTACTTAAATTTTTGCATACGTGGTACTTTTGATGAAACTCTTTACGCTTAAAACGCTTTGTGAACTTAAAACCTGCGAACTCACCAGCATTATATATGTTGACCTCTTTTTGGCATGTTTTCTCAGGTCGCTAAGGTAGCAGCTATCGAGTTTAGGCGCACGGGGTCGCACATGCGTCTAGGATCATGGTTCACGTTTTTGGATTGTCAAACTTTAAGAACTTACGTTTCAACATTATACGTTTTGTAAAACCTATTTTGCTTCCGCTATGTTTTGAATCATCATTTTCAAACTATTGTATGGTTTCGTTTACGTATCTTATCGCATATAGTTGTCGTTCGTTGTGACCGTTGACTTGGATCCTAGTGTGTCACACGCCTCGCGGTAGAACTCCACAAGTGGAAATTTGAGGGTGTGACAAATTGGTATCAGAGCCAATGGTTATAGTGAACTAGGACTGCATGTAGAGTCTAGTCTATAGCCGAGTATCACACACATTAAACGGTAACACATATTTACGAGTCGTGTCATTTGGTAAACATACGAACCTTGTCGGGGTGTCGGTGTCCTCATCGCGCAGCATCACATTATCTATCTTTTGTTATTCCTACCTTGGTTCTATCTTCTTCTTCGGGTTTGAAGATGAAGGGGCTTATCGCTTATACTTGGCAGTAGTGTACATTGGGGTGGCTTCGGCACAGTTTTGAGATTTTTCCGGGATTTGGATATCTCCACTCTATGCTCTAATGTACATACTTGCCCACACACACACTATCATGCACTAGTACTGTCATAGTACACTCCTGAGTGACTGTTCACTTTGGGATCCTCGTGCGATAACAGTTTCTTTTAAGAATGTGGGTATCGGGTGATTTGAAGTTCTGGCTAGGAGCACGCCTAGAAGACCATGTAGAGCGATTTGTTATTTCGGGTGCACACGAAATCATAAATCAAAATGCATGAAAATCTTGGTGGACTTCGTGTTCGGACTAAATCTCATGTTGGAACTACGTTCTGAATTCGTTTGGTCACTTGTAGCTTGATCTGTTAGCGGTATTGAGTATCTTGTCTCATGTTTGGCAGAACATGTCTGGTCGCGCTGGTGGACGTGCTGGTGGACGCCGTGGTGGCGGCGGGGGTCGCAATGGCAGTGGAAGAGGTGGTGGGAACATCACCATGACTCAGGCGGAGTTGGAGCACTTTGCAGCAGCAGTTGAACGTTACGTTGGCTGCTTTCCAAGCTGCTCAGCAGGCTTTCGGGAATACTAATCAGGTGCAGTCTGGGTGCACCTACAAGAAGTTCATGGACTGTAGGCCCCATTACTTCAATGGGACTGAAGGGGCTGTGGGACTACTTCGGTGGTTGGAGAAGATCGAATCGGTGTTCGCTATGTGTAACTGTCCCGACACTGATCGTGTCAAGTATGCTTCTGCTACACTGGAGGGATATGCGTTGACATGGTGGAACTCCACCACTGCGAACCTTGGTCTGGGTGAGGCCAACGCTATGCCGTGGTCCGAGTTTGTTCAGATGTTGAGGGCGGAGTATTGCCCAAGAGACGAGATTATGAAGCTGGAACACGAGTTTTGGAATCTGAAGATGGTTAGGTCGGAGATCGAGGAGTTTACTGCTAGGCACAACGAGTTGGCTGTGATGTGCCCCGGTTTGGCTACACCGGAGTGCCGGATGATTGAGCACTACATTGATGGGTTGGTGCCGGAGATTGCTGGGCATGTTGCTGCTGCTGATCACACTACTATGTTGGCCACTGTTCGGGCAGCTCACAAGCTGGCCAACATGAAGGTCGCTGAGGGCGTTCTACCTCCGAGAGGTGCGGCTGTGAAAGCCCCTGTGGACAACAAGTGGAAGTGGGAGAGTGCTGGGAAGAGCGCTGGGTCGTCCCAGCCACAGGCGAAGAGGCAGGATGTCGCGGGGTCGGCATCTGAACAGAAGATTGGGGGTTATGTTGGTAAGAACCCGAAGTATAACACGTGTGGGTATCATCATATTGGGGGTTGTGATGAGTTTCGATGTAAACGTTGTCAGCGAGTCGGTCACTTGGCTAAGGATTGTAGGGCCAATCTTCAACCAAAACAGACTCAAGTGGTTGTCCCCGTTCCTGCTCCTCGGGGAAACCATGGGTGTTTTAACTGTGGAGACACTGGGCATTTCAAACGCGATTGTCCTAAGCTGAAGCAAGGGACTGCAGGTGGTGCTGGGAACAATGAGGGTGGCGGTCGAACTGCTCCGGGTCGTTGTTATGTCATTGGCGCTAGGGAGAACCAGGAGGATCCTGATACCGTTACTCGTGAGTATTATTTTCTTGATTCTTATCATGCTTGCATTCATTCTCGTTCACATTGTTTGGCGTTTCGTATTCATCATGTGCATTCAGTCTGGTACTTAGTCATCATTTTGCATTCATGGGTCTGATGTGGGTCCTTTGGAGATGCTACTTGGACGGTACCGGTGTATCATTTATACCGATCACAGTAGTATCTAGTAGGCCTTCAATCAGGAGAATTCTTTGCTTCGTAATCACTTTGGGGAGGGCGGTTCCCCGGTATTGAGTATCTATTGTTTTTATCTTTCGTTCGTGGTTATCATTTCGTTTGCATTCTGAGAGACGTTACTTGGGGTAGGTTGGCACTCATTACTGTCGAAGAGTGAATCTCGGGGCGAGATTCCTCTCAACAGGGGGATGATGTGACGACCGGGAAAAAAATTTTCTTTTTATTGCTTCGTTCTCTTTGACTTCCGGAAATTTTCGGGACGAAAATTCTTTCAACAGGGGGATGATGTGACACCCGACATGTTTAGGTCAACATTTCATAAACATAAAAAGTCTACCTTAGCGAGAAACATTTATTAAACATACTTGACGGGGTCAGTTGAGTCAGAATACAGTCCGTATTGTCCAGGGTACAATGATTTGGAGGATCATTGGGTTAATCACACACACACACACGTTACGAGTCCCATTGTTAGTGAATTACATAAACTAAATTAAGTATTATGTGCATATTAATTCTTATATGGTGGATTATATGCAAATACGTGTTTAAACGATGTGTAGATGATCATCCATGCTTATATATGTTAAACATAGATTAAGATTGCATGTTCATGTGTTAGGATGTGTTAAAATGCGTTACACACGACAAACTGGAAAGACTAGAAAACATAGGTCCAGGTTCGACCAATAGCGTGGGGGCGAACCTGGGAAATGATCTTGGTTCGACCCTTAATGAAGGGGCGAACCTAGAATGTGAAAACAATAGAAGTTCATTCGACCAGTTAAGGTACATTCGACCCTGAGAAAGGGGCGAATGTGGGTACATTCGACCATGTGAAAGGGGCGAATGTGGACTAGTATAAATACCACACTTTGTCATTTTTCACCATTTCACAAACCCTAAACGCCTCTAAACACTCTCTAGCAACTTTAATCATTGAGGAAGGAGTTTTTGCTCTTGTTTTCCATAATCTAACCTACAAACATCTTCTACACAAAGATCTAAGGTGTGTTCTTCATCATAAATCCTTTTTAAAGCATATTGATTCGTTTTCATTAAACCCCAAGAGTCCAGATCTGATTCAAACATGTTTTCATGGATAAAAACCTTCCTAACATCTTTCTAAACAAAACCTATTCATAAACAATGAGTTTTCATACAAATTAACATGTGTTAATGGTGTTTTATGTAGTGTTATGTATTGTTTGATGATTAATTGCTGTATAGATGTTAAAACAATGATCTAGGACTGTTATTGATGATGATTTATGATTGAGATAGGTTACAATTGATTATTGATGATGTTTTGCTCATTTTGGGGATTTTGGGGATTTTGGGTTAGATCTAGGGCTTGTTCATGATAATAGTGATAAGGATATGATTGGGGGTTTCTTGTTCATGATAATCTGAGTATATTAAGTTGATTATTGATTGATTTCAGAAAGTTTCCCAATTGGGTAAAGATTCCATGCGTTTGATGTGACATCTCCATAATATGCTATTTTGGGTAACTTGTAAAATGGACGGATTTCAGGATAAAATTGATAGGGTTTTGTAGGAATATGTTAATGATAGTTGACTGTTGTGATTAGTGATGTTTCGAGATGTTTTCGGACCGTTTAGATGCGTTTTGGTGCGTTTTATGAAGTTTTGCAGCAAAGGGTCGAACGTGGAACTTATTCGACCCTTCGTGGGGTCGAATGTGGCTCAAAAGGGTCGAATGTGGCTCAAATGGGTCGAAGGTGGCTCAAATAGGTCGAATGTGGCTCAAAAGGGTCGAATGTGGCTCAAATGGGTCGAAGGTGGCTCAAATGGGTCGAATGTGACTCAAATGGGTCGAAGGTGTCTCAAATGGGTCGGATGTAGCACCATAGGGTCGAATGTGGGTGTCTGGGGTCGCATCTTGCCCGGGGGCAAATTAACACGTGTTAGGGTCGAATTAACATACGTTAAGGTCGAATAAACATATGTTAGGGTCACATAAACATGTGTTAGGTCAAATGAACTTGTGAATAGGTTGAATGAACATCATGAGGGTTGAACCAAGGGTCCATGGGTCGAACCAGAAGCCTTTGGGGGCGAACCAAACACAGGAAACTCCTGATTCGACCTTACGACTTCGTATATGCGGTTTTTGATACAAACTAAGTGTTTTATGCTTGAAACTTATGTTTTAACCTTATGTGCATGACTAATTGATGTAATGGGTCACCAACGGGATGTCGGGTCTGTCTGGTATGTCCGGTTAATCTTTAAACACACTTTTTAACACACGTAGTCAAGATCTGGACAATCAGGGACTAGTTAACCTTCGGGTTAGTAGTCAATACACTTATTCGAACTCATTGATAGGTTGTAACTAAGTTGGGTCATTATACACGTGTTGGAATTCTAAGTATCTGAAGGCGCACTCTAAGGTGAGTTTCACGGCCCCTCTTTTATACACTTTTTCTCGGGGGAGAAGCATGCCACACGTTTTAACAAATACAACGTTTATGAAACGCAACACTTTTGAAACGCAACGCTTTTGAAACACAATGCTTTGAAACACAACGCTTTTGAAACGCAACGCTTATGAACCACAACACTTTTGAAACGCAACGTTTATGAAACGCAACACTTTTGAAACGCAACGCTTAGGAACCGCAACACTTTTGAAACGCAACGCTTATGAAATGCAACGGTTGTTTTAAATTACTATACGACGCAACGTAACGCTAAGTCCCTGGGAAACCATGAATGTGCGGGGCACGACGGGGGAAATGTGGATAGATCTATTAGGCTTGACGAACCCCACCCGACGGTTGGGAGCCGGGCGGGTGCATATTGTCTCTATTTTTGGCAATTTAAACACGGGCGGCAACACATGCAACGCGTGTCAGTAATGGTTTCGGCAACACAGTCGTAGTAGTAAGGAAACGTTTGTTATTTACTTAAAGTTTTGCATACTTGGTACTTTTGATGAAACTCTTTACGCTTAAAACGCTTTGTAAACTTAAAACCTGTGAACTCACCAGCATTATATATGTTGACCTCTTTTTGGCATGTTTTCTCAGGTTGCTAAGGTAGCAGCTATCAAGTTTAGGTGCACGGGGTCGCACATGCATCTAGGATCATGGTTCACGTTTTTGGATTGTCAAACTTTAAGAACTTACGTTTCAACATTATACGTTTTGTAAAACCTATTTTGCTTCCGCTGTGTTTTGAATCATCATTTTCAAACTATTGTATGGTTTGGTTTAAGTATCTTATCGCATATAGTTGTCGTTCATTGTGACCGTTGACTTGGATCCTGGTGTGTCACACGCCTTGCGGTAGAACTCCGCAAGTGGAAATTTGAGGGTGTGACAAACACAATACAGATTAAAATTTTTTTATCACATGATGGATTTAAAACACAGTGACTTGAATCGTATTATAGTTATTTCCAAATGTTATAAACCACGACTTTAGTCATATTACACTCCTTCTAGATATTAAATACCATTGATTTTGAATCGCAATACAATTGTTTCGGCTGTTAAAACACCATGACTGAATCATAGTACAATCATTCTTGATATTTTTAAAACACCATGACTTGAATCATTATACAATTAATTCAGAATGTTAAAACACTATGGCCTGAACTCGTTTAAAATGTAGCTACAAATTACTCTTTTTTGATTTGTAAGATAATGGTTGTTCCTTGATTATCGCACGAGAATTAATTTTCCTCATCAATTTAGATGTTTAAAACAAATATAATTACACTTATACCCTTGGATGGTCAAATAAGTCAATGAAAATTAAATTAATTATTATAATTTGCCATTAATGAATCATAACCATCCATTGAACAATCTAATGGCTCAAAACCCTTCTTACCCTTCTCACAAAAAACACCTTTTGTATAGGAACCTCACCCTATATATATATATATATCTACTATATTATATTATAAAGTATTTAGGAAGGTTACCCACAAAATTTATAAACAATAACAGGAGATGACAAACTTCTCTTTTTCCAACCTTACACTACTATATGTTAATCAAAACTTACACGCATATCGAAGCTTGGTCATCGTGTCAAACCTTCATGATGAGTTTATGATGTCCTTTTATTTCAATTCATATTTTTTTCATACAAATTTATGAGAAATAAAAGATAATATGGAAACTTCAAGAATTGCTCCTACATATTTTCCTGTAGTTATGTGTATTCCTATAAATGAGTTCATACTTTTATATATAGTCAAAAGTAGTAAATAGTGTTATTGACTTTCCTAATTTCTTGTCCATGTCTTCTGTAAATAACTTGATGTACTCTCACTTTATCAATACAGAGAATTCCTTTTGTCACATGGTATCATCAGCCTAATTGATCCATTCCACCTTCCCTCTTTCTTCTCCATGTCGTCCCCTGCTTCATTCTCTTCTACAACTTCTGAAAATTCCCTCCCAATGGCCACCATCCTTCATATGCTAACCATTAAACTCTCCTCCACCAATTATCTTATTTGGCAAAATCAAATCACTCCTCTTCTTGCTAATCAGCGGCTTCTTGGCTATGTTGATGGTTCTATTCCTCAACCACCGAAAACCATCATCCAAGACTCCAAAGAACAACCGAACCTGGCCTATACTGACTGGTTCCTTCGTGACCAGCAGGCTGTCCTCATTCTCAATTCCTCATTAACTGAAGAAGTTGCCGCTGAGATTCTGGGTCCGGCCACATCTCGACAGATCTGGAAGGCTATTGAGGCAGCTTACAGCAACGCTTCATTGGAGCGAATGCATCTTCTGCGTGATACCTTACGTCAATTAACTCATGGCTCCTCTACTGTTGTTGAGTTCGGGCATAAATTTAAGGGCATCTGTGACCAACTCTCTGCTATCGGGTTTTCGGTCAGTGACACGGACAAAACCCACTGGTTTTTGTGCGGTCTAGGCCCTACGTTTGAGAGTTGGTCTACGACCATTCGTACCACTCGGGACCCTCTTTCATTCGGAGACCTCCATACCAAAGCTGAAAGTCAGGAGCAGTTTCTCAACACCCTGCATCCTCCCACCCCTGCTCCTGTCACTTTTGCTGCCCACCATCAATCTTCTCGGCCCCGTGGCTCAAACGGGTCATCCAACTCAAACAGAAACCTCACCCATTCTGGTACTTCTGCCTGTCCCACTAGTCACTCCTCCGGGTCCTCAAACGGGACACACAGACCACCTCATTGTCAACTATGCCAAACCAATGGCCATTATGCCAACAAGTGCCCGAAACTATCTTCTTTTGTGGCAGCCTCCTCTAGCGATAAGGGTCTTGCTCGTGCTTTCCATGCTCAATGTCATGTCTCTACTGACGACCCCAACTGGACTGCGGATACCGGGGCTGATAGTCACATGACTGACGATACTGGTAAGCTTCATTCTTCTTCACCTTATATGGGCTCCTCCTCTATTTTCTTTGGTAATGGACATTCACTTCCCATAACTCATAAAGGACATGTTTCCCTTACCAAAAATGTGTCTCTGAATGATGTTCTAGTGGTCCCCTCAATTACCAAAAAATTACTTTCAATTAGCAAGTTGACTAAGGATTATCCTATTGATGTTCTTTTCTCAGACACATTTTTTTATTATTCAGAACCGGAAAACAAGCCAGCCTCTCACTCAAGGTCGGTGTGAGAACGGTCTTTACGTGCTTCGAGATAAATCTTGTGCTTTTGTTGCTTCTGTTTCTTCGAATAAAGACTCATTTGAGTCGTGGCATAATCGCTTAGGCCATGTTGCCTATGACATTATTTCCGTTTTAAAGAAACATGGTTGTTTGACTTTTACATCTATTTTGCCAAAACCAAATATTTGTTCACCTTGTCAACTTGTCAACTTGCTAAGGCTCGTAAATTACCATTTAATTTAAATGAAAAACGTGCTTCTCATCCTCTTGATCTCATCCATTTTGATTTATCGGGACCGTCGCCTATCACTAGCAAAGATGGTTACAAATATTATGTTGTGTTTGTGGATGACCATTCACGATTCTCGTGGTTATACCCACTTAAATCAAAAACTGAATTTTATACCATATTGCAATCATATTTGCGTCTTGTGCAAACACAATTCTCACGAAAAGTAAAAGTTTTCCAAAGTGATGGTTTATTTTTTTCGGGTTTTTAGTTTTTTGAGTCAGTTTGTTCAGATTTTTTGCAAACACAATTCTCACTTGCATTCCATTACAGTAAATATGTTCTTATTCATTTTATTATTTGTTTTTAAATCATGTTAAATCAAATATTTGTTGATTCATATATCCATTATTTGGCAACATTAAACATTTTTATGATATATTGTATGCAACCAAAATTCATACGAATTGTACTATGTAACTTTCAATAAATAAAGCTTTTATACTACAATCTTTATAGAATTTTTTCATTTGACATGATGATATACTGTGTGTCAACACGGGTCTCTATCCTAGTAATTAACAAAATAGCAATTTAGAAAACACATTTATTTTATTATGCTTTCAATTAATTTTGAATATTTTATTCCCCTTGTTTATCTTCCTCGTTAGGATTACACTATGCTTTAGCTTCAACATTTTGTACTTGTACATCATGCTTCAACACATGTACATATGAACTAGTTACAATATGCTTTAGCCCAAAACATTTTGTTTCAAGAACATGGAGAAAAATAAGAATTTTGCCTCTTTACCCATATCTAGGGATGAGCTCCGGACGGTATCGGTATCAACCGATACCGATCCCAAAAAAACGATACCGAAAACACTCTAAACCCAATATCGATACCGATGCCGAACACATACGGTACGGTACAGTATCGGTTCGGTACCAATATGGTATCGGTATTTTACCTTAAAATACCGATGTCATACCGATCCCGTACCAATATTGATAATACCGAAACCGAAAACCTCTAATTGTGGGTACCGATACCGAAACCGAACACCCTCAGTTCGGTATCGGTATCAATTCGGTACGGGATCAAGATTGAAACGGGACGGGACGGTATCGGTATCCGGCTCTATGTGTTCATCCCTACCCATATCTAGATAACCCCACAATATACAAGAAATGACACCTTATCTAGATCTATGGAACCCCACAATCGACAAGATTATTGAAATACATGTAGGAGATTATATCATTTCCAGAGCTTACATTTTCGTCGCCCACGAGTCTAATCGTTTAGTAGCGATGTGGTCACCATATCATTTGAGTTCCGCCGCCTCTACCCTACGACCACCACCAACGTGTCCGACATAGCAAACAAACGCTCATTTGCAAACTAAAAATAGAGGTTGTTTTATGAATATTCTTGAATGTATGGTTGTGAATTGAAGATTAATCAAAGAACCCACCTTTAATGGTGGGTTTTATTCTTCAAATGAAAAACAAAGTGAGAATAAATAGGTGAGAGAATGTAATGTGTTAGGTGAGAGAGAGAACCAACAAAATGTAAATCGACAAATTTGCCCATTAACTAGATTTGTAACTTGAGCATGTGGCAGGCAAGATGTGGTTTCAAGAGTTTCCCATCTCACATGAGTTTTATCTAAAACTCTTTCTGTTTTCGAGAGTTTCCCATCTCACATGAGTTTTCTCTAAAACTTTTTCTGTATGTTGTTTGTTAAACGACAATAATGTTTTCTACAACCTCCTTTCTTCATCTGGGTATCAGATTCCGAATCTGAAAACGAGGAGTACGCTGCAAGAACCCTCTTATCCGACCCGCAACATGATTTGTTTTGTGCCTTCTTCACCATGAACCGACATGGGACTTTCACACACGACCATAACACGATTACTGGGCAGCAAACACATACACACGCGCTACAAGCGAATTCCGTCGCTTTGTGGCAACACTTTTGTTTCTTGTAAGAAGGTGAATGGCAAGTAGAAGAAGAACGCGTTGAGTTCATCTTTTTGCTATCTTTCACTTGTAGCATGTAGAGATGCATTTTTTTGGTACTTTGTATTTTTTTTTTCGCTTTTATGTAGTTTGCTTTCGGCCTTTTATTTTTAGCCACTTGGTTTTTGAAGGGGAATATGATTCCCATGAGATGGGCCTATGTGATTGCTTTCTGTGCATACTCGGCAATTATTTTTGGACAACATGCATATAAACACCAACTACAAGCCACATGCTTTGAATGCTAACTTTTTTTTTTTTGAACGACACATTTTCTCTTTTTAGGACTTGAACATGACCTTCCTAACTTAGGTGCTACTAGAAACTTTGCTTCTTCCATTAGAACACTATCTTTGAATTTGAACGCTACCTAAAAAAAAAGTTTTTAATGCATATGCTTTTGAAACTACTTATATATAATTCAAAGTCTAGTCAAATGAGTAGGGCTGCAAATAAATCGAACGAACACGAACAAGGGCTTGTTCGTGTTCGTTTGTTGAGAAAATTATGTGTTCACGAACAGTTCATGAACACTTACCGAACGAGATTTTCTGTTCGTGTTCGTTTGTTAAGAAAACACTCATATTCGTGTTCGTTTGTAAATTTTGTTCATGAACGCATACAAACATTAATGAACACAAATAAGTGTTCATGAACAGAACCAAACACAAACGGACATATATTAACTTTTGAATAACATCGAATTCACATAAATTAAGATAAATAAAAGTAGGAATAATGGAGATAAATAATCCCAACTATTGACTATTGGCCAATAACAGTCCAAACTACGAAAATTACCAATAGTGGTCCCAACTTTCGACATATTGGAATATAATGGACCCAAACTAACGGAGGACTAACTCTGTTAGTGTGATGCTGACGTGGCATCCTAGCTGGCAAAATGATCCTACGTGGCATCCTAGGTGGCAAAATGATCCTACGTGGCATCCTACGTGGCATCTTACGTGGCATGCCACGTCAACACCACACTAACGCCGTTAGTTTGGGTCCATTATATTCCAATATGTCGAAAGTTGGGACCACTATTGGCAATTTTCGTAGTTGGAACTGTTATTGGCCAATAGTCAATAGTTTGGATTATTTAAGAATATAAAAAAATATAAAACTTAAAAACCTTACTAAACTATAGAACACAAATGAACATAAATGAACACGTTACCGAACGTTCACGAACATAAACGAACGAACGTGACATCTGTTCATGTTCGTTCGTTTAACTAAACGAACGGAATTTTTTGTCCGTGTTCGCTCATTTATTAAATGAACGAACACGAAGGAACTTCCCGCCAAACGATTTCATAAACTGTTCGCTGAAAGTTCAGTTCGTTTGCATCCCTACAAACGAGTACTCAAAGAATTCAAAGGAGTATTCAAAGTATGGTAAAAAAGTTACACTTATCTTTTATTTTTGTATTTATTATGAAGTAAGAGCATTCTGTCCAACATATCTCCTTAATCAAATTACATTAAAAATCACTAATCTACCTTTAAATATTCTCACTCCTAATTAAAATAATAATATTTTTTTATACTTTTATCATTATATTTTTTTCTCTTATCACTCACAACCACTTACAAAAATATTAAAATATATATATATAGAGGTGAACCGTATTTTTTCAAATACAAGGGTGAATAGTATTTTCACCAAATATTTTCTCTCTCATCCACTCACAACCACTCAGAGCATTCACATTTGGTCCACTAAATACCATCCATCAAATTACACTAAAATCATTACTCCATCTCTAAATTTTCTCTCTCCTAATTAAAATAATAATATTTTATCATACTTTTATTATTATATTTTTTCTCTCCTCACTCACAACCACTTACAAAAATATTAAAATATTTATAGGGGTGAACAGTGTCCCCCAAAATTTAAGGGTGAAAAGTGTTTCCACCAAATATTCTCTCACCCCCACTCACAACCACTTACACCCACCCCATATAATTATTTGAGGGAAACAATCACATACATTTGGTGAACAAAATGTGAATGCTCTCACACCTAACCCATATAATTTGAGGAAACTCCTCACATAATTTGATAGACAGGTTGTAAATGCTCTTTTTTTATCGGCAAACATATAACTCTCATTTCACCAAAAACAAACATACATCATGATTACAACCAGGGAACTAGCTAAATCATACAACCAACACCCCTAAAACCACATCTAATTAGTCAATACCCGAAACATTAAACGCTACCCAATTCTCCCAGGTTAAGTTGTTTTGTTTTAACCTATGTTAGACCCCACATGTAGGACAGCACCTGAATCTCACCAAAAATGCAGCCGACATTAACCCGCTTACCTTCAAAAATAATTGCATTCCGCGCTTTCCAAATCAACCAACAAGCCGCTAAGATGATAACTCGCACCAGCTTCTTTTTATTATCTGCCACATCTCGATGTCTATACCAAGCGAAAAGGTCTCTGACTGAGAAGGCGTACAGCTGAGGAACGTTGCACCATTGACTGACCTGCCATATAACCGAGGAAACCAAACATAAATCTAAAAAGATAATGATAAACATCAACAAAGAAGAAATAGAAACAAAAATCGTTCCCTTCAACTTATATTTCAAAAGTGACATGATTTAATTTCGTTCTCAAATCTAACAATTTGCCACTTACAATATTTTTACAAGTTAATCTTTTATTGTTATTTGTTTAAATAGGACTTTTCTAAATATATAACAAAAATAATAGGGTAACGTATACATTTGAGCTTCTTAATCTTCTCGAGAGACACAATCCATAGAGTTAACGTATGGATTTGAACTTCATAATCATTTCCTGAGACACAATATATAGAGTTAATTATAAATAACTTAAACCAGTGGCGGATCTAGAAAGATTTTTCAGTAGTAACGTTTTTCATTTTTTTTTCATTTTAGTAGCAACGTTTTTCAAATTTCGTAGAAAAAAACCAAATTTTCTACTACGCGCGCGAAGTTGAGCCGCAACGTCCGCAACCCCTCCTCTTAACTGGATCCGCCCCTGACTTAAACACTATTGTAAATGAATACTTTTGTCTTTTTTTTTTTTTTTTTTTTTTTTTATAACACTTATTTAGTGAAGAGTTCAAATGAGAAGAAGTTTTCTTGTAAGAAGAAAAAGAAGAAATTTAAACCAATATAAATATTCCATTTAATAGTTGTATTTAATGTTAAAATACTACGAAGAACAAGATATTATGAGGTGACTACGGAGCGTATCTCAGGCCCCTGCAAGAAGTATCAACGGTACCACCTTTTCCCGGCGCTCCAGTACGACAGGCGAGGTTTTCAGCTACTCAGGTTTTTCAGACATCTTCTCCGGCCCAGGTGCTTTCCTTCCTTAACATAAACATATATTGTACAAACCCAGTATTTTTCAAAATATTCAAGCGAGGGGTGATTTGTAGCAAATAATAGGTAGTAGAAACCATGATTTTTTCGTGAGATCGTGTCCAAGGACGAGGGGTGCGGGAAGGGGTAAGATTTCGGGGTATAGTTTACGTGTGGCCTCGTGGAATGTAGGTACACTAAGTAGTAGATTGTTGGAGGTGATAGATACACTTCAAAAACGTAGGGTAGAGATTGTGTGCCTTCAAGAGACTAGGTGGAAGGGACAAAAGGGGGATGAGCGCAATGGTTATAAGTTGTTATATTCGGGGTCTGATGGGTCAAAGAATGGGGTAGGTTTCTAGTGGCTAGAGAATTGTACAATAATGTGGTAGAGGTTATACGACACAATGATCGAATTATGGTGTTGAGGTTAGTACTAGGAGAGGAAGTATTTGTAGTCATCTGCGCTTATGCCCCACATGTTGGACTAGGGAATCAGGAGAAGCGGGATTTCTAAGATTGCCTAGATGTAGTCGTTAGGGCCATACCCAGGGAGGAAAGAATTTTCACAGGAGGCGATTTTAATGGCCACATTGGAAAGGATAGCGATGGTTTTCCGGTGGTACATGGGGGCTTTGCTTTTGGTGATCGGAACGACCAGGGTAGGGATCTGCTAGAGTTTGCGGTGGCCCATAACCTAGGTATTTTAAACTCCTTTTTTAAGAAACGTGAGTCGCATTTGATTACCTTTAGCAGTGGTGGTCGTAACACACAAATTGACTATCTTTTGATGAGGCTTGGTGACCGAAGATGGTGGAGGGACTGCAAGGTCATACCAGGGGAGGCAGCAGTGGCCCAACACCGTTTATTAGTGGCAGATTTAGTCTTAAGGGATAGGCGGACCAAGGAGGAAAGCGTTTTGCGACCTAGAATTAGATGGGGTAATTTGAAGGGCGACAAGATTGATCTATTTAGAGATAAGGTCATATCGATGACATCAACTCGCGCGGGGGGGAATGTAAATGAAATGTGGAAGGACTTGGCAAATGCCATTACAAATGTGGCGAAGGAGACTTTAGGGATGACAACAGGAAAAGTGGGTGGGTATAAGGAGTCATGGTGGTGGAGTGAGGAGGTCCACGCTAAAATAAGGGATAAATAAGTGTGTTTTAGAGATCTTGTGGGGTGCACAGATGAGGAGGAGCTAGTAATTTTGAGAGAGAGATACAAACAGTCCAAGAGGGAGGCGAAGAAGGCAGTGACGGAAGCGAGGAATGCAGCTTACAAAAGGATGTATGAACGCCTGGAAACAAAAGAGGGGGAGCATGATATGTTCAAGATCGCAAAAGCTAGGGAGCGTAGGAGGCAGGACTTAGGGGTGGTGAAGTTTATAAAGGGAGATAATGGACGCGTTTTAGTCAAGGAACATGACATTAAGTTGCGGTGGCAAACGTACTTCCAAAATCTCTTCAACAACGGGAGGGATCTCCAACAAGAAAATGACAACTCATCTACTCAAAGGCTCCAAAGGAATAATTGCTATTGTCAGCGTATCACATAGGGAGGGGTAAGAGCAGCACTTAGTAAGATGGGAAGGGCTAAGGCGGTTGGGCTGGATAACATACCGATTGAGGCGTGGAAGTGTATGGGAGAAGTAGGAGTTCAATTGCTAACAACACTATTCAATCTTATTTTCAAATTTGGAAGGATGCCAGATCAATGGAGGACTAGTGTAGTAGTACCTTTGTATAAGAAAAAAGGAGACGCCTAATGTTGTGGGAATTATAGAGGGATTAAACTGCTAGGACATACTATGAAATTATGGGAGAGGGTAATCGAGTCTAGACTTAGAAGAGAAACTCAAGTTACGGTTAACCAATTTGGTTTCATGCCAGGGCGGTCTACCACAGAAGCAATACATATCCTTAGGAGATTGGTGGAAAAATATAGGGAGAAGAAGAGAGATCTGTATATGGTGTTCATTGATCTTGAAAAGGCATATGACAGCGTGCCTCGTACACTAATTTGGGACAGTTTAGAAAGTAGAGGGGTTTCTGGGAAGTATATAGACCTAATTAGGGATATGTATGTTAGTACTGAGACTAGCGTTCGGTCGCCTGCAGGAGATACTGAATCTTTCCCTATAGAAGTAGGACTCCATCAAGGGTCTACCTTGAGCCCTTTCCTGTTTGCAGTTGTCCTAGATGAGTTATCAAATTCAATCCAGGAGATGGTCCCGTGGTGCTTGCTTTTTGCAGATGATATTGTGTTAGTCTCCGAGAGTAAACAAGGTTTGAATGCAAGGCTAGAGGAGTGGCGTGTATCGCTAGAAAGTAAAGGTTTAAGGATTAGTCGATCCAAGACGGAGTACATGTACTGTGACTTTAGTGGCGTAGGCAATGACGAGGACACTCAGATTACCATTGAGGGACATGTGGTGCCACAGGTAACTAAGTTTAAGTATTTAGGATCATTTGTACAAAGGGATGGAGAGATAGATAGTGACATAGGCCACCGCATCCAGGTTGGATGGTGTAAGTGGAGAGCAGCTACTGGGGTTTTGTGCGACAGAAGGTTTCCAACTAACCTAAAAGGGAAGTTTTATAGGGTAGCTATTAGACCGGCTATGTTATATGGCTCTGACTGTTGGGCAATCAAGAAAATGCAAGCACGGAAGATGGAGGTAGCTGAGATGAGGATGTTGAGGTGGATGTGCGGACACACACGGTTAGACAAGATAAGAAATGAGGTTTTAAGGGATAGATTGGGGGTAGCTAGTATCTCGGATAAGATAAAAGATGGGAGATTGATATGGTTTGGGCATGTGAAGAGGAGACAGACGACTGAGCCAGTTAGAGTGGTAGAAGGTCTCACTGTGGAAGGGAATAGGAGTAGAGGCAGACCAAAACTAACGTGGGATGAGCGGGTTAGACAAGATTTACTGGGGTTGCACCTCTCCGAGGACATGGTCCATGATAGGGGTTTATGGAGGCGAAGGATAAAGGCTAAGGACTATTAGGATATGGGAAAAAGGCATTTTAGGTGTTTCGTAGGGTCTTACCTTTTGTTTTCGCGTTATGCGGATTTTATATGTTTGTCTTCCTGTATGTTTGTGCATAGGTTGTTTATAGAGGTATAGTGTCTATTCGTTCGATGCATTGTTTTCAATGTCTATGATGTTATCAGTAGTTGTGTGTGTGTATATCTTCCTCGTTTTTTTTTGGTGCGTGTGTGTTTTTCGTTGTGTATTTGAGCAGAGGGTCTCCCTGAAAGCGGTCTCTCTATCCCTAGAGGTAGAGGTAAGACTTGCCTACATCCTACCCTCCCCAGACCCTACTAATAGCTTTGCTATTTGTGAGATTTACTGGGCTTGGTTGTTGTTGTATTTATTGTTAAATAAATTTGTAAGTTTTTGTAACTCCCATCAAACTAGTTAAATAAATGAAATCATAGTTCTTTTTTTAAATATATATCTTTAAAGCAAAGATAATTTATAGTGAAGGATAATTCTCGGTATGTGTAGGATGAATTTCTACATGTGTAGGATAAACCTAATGATATTTTCGATATATGTAGGATAAAAGTATGATAATTTCGATGCGTGTAGGATGAATTTTGATATGTGTAGGACAAGTCTTGATGTGTGTAAGATAAAATATTTAAAAGTAATTAATTGAATAATTAATGTGAAATGAGTTAAAGTATTTAATGTTATTTCTTCTTTTTCTTCACAAATTGAAATTTTTCTCAAATGATCCCCCTATATATCTATTATCTATCTATATAATAAATCAATACACTCGGGTTGAATCCTAGCCTTAGAGAGTGTCTACTTGGATCCAATTGAGAAATGGAGCTCCAACTTTTACACTATATAAACCGTTTTTATATTTTTTTTCATTCTCCAAAACACAACTCTCCAATTCTTCCTAAGAAAGTTTTCTATCATCCTCCTTCATTTTGCATAATCTTTTGATTCTCGAAAACCGATTCAACATCTTCAATCGGATTTCTTCATTCAATTTATCAAGGTAATGATCGATCCTATTGTTCTAACGTTGATTCATTATTATGTTTCACTTCATTTTTATTCTTAACGTTATTATTGTTATGTCAACATCCGGATGTTTTCATAATACTTTGTATTTGGCCGAAGATAAACAACAATTCTGGGTTAGTATTCGATTTGGGTATAAAAATGAGAAATAATCCTAAAGATGCGTTTATTTAGGATTATCTGGGTTTGTCACACCCTCAAATTCCACGTGCGGGGTTTTACCTCGAGGCGCGTGACACACCAGGATCCCAGTCAACGATCACAATAAACAACAACAAACATGCATTCATATATATATATATATATATATATATATATTGAAACCAAAACATCATGCTTTGAGCCGTAAACCAACAGCGGAAGCATTTCTTGTTTACAACCAAAAGACATATTATAGTTTACAAAACATTGTTTAATATGCTTCAAAATTCTAGACGCTGTGCAAGACTCCGTGCGCCTAGTCCATTAACTGCTACCTTAGCGACCTGAGAAAACATGCCAAAAATGTCAACATATAATGCTGGTAAGTTCACAGGTTTTCTTTTATAAAAGAGTTGTTACAAGTTTGAAAAGATCATATCTGTTACTACTAGGTTATAAGAACGTTAGCTAGACGTTAAGTGTTTGTTTACTACTACGGTTGGGAACCCATTACTATACGTGTGTAAGTTGTTGAAGCATGCCCAGACGTTTTGGCTATAACCGATGCCTCGGCGAGCCAGTAATAAGAGACAATATGCCCCGCCCGGCCCAGCCATCGAGTGGGGTTTGTGAGGCCCAATAGATCTATCCACATTTCCCCCGTTGTGCATCCCCGCATATTCATGGTTTCCCCCTGGGACTTTCCATAAAAGCCGTATAGTATTTGTAAAGTAACCATAGTATAACATGACCTTTAGTAAGTAAGTATGTAGCATGTTTCTCCCCCGAAAGTAAAACAGTAAAAGTGGGGCTGTGACATTCACCTTAGATTGTGTTACTTGAAAACAGTTAAGTAATTATGCTATGATAGCCCCAAATAGCGGCGACCTATCATAAGATGTGTATAAGTATCCGGACTAATAACCCGCAGGTTAACTAGTCCCCGAATTCCAGACCATAACCATAAACGTTTGAAAACACCTTTGACTGTTAAACCAACCGTACCGGACAAGACTCGACATCCCATTGGTGACCCGACATCTCATGTGTTAGACAAATACAAGACATCATGCAACATATGCAATTAAACACTTAATACGCGCAAGAGTTCACCTAGTCTAGCATAATGTTCAATTAACGCATAAACAAGTCCGAACACGTGTTACTAAGTCATTGGGTGTATCCCGGGGTTCCTATCATGTTCCTAGGTGTCAAATCATGTTCCGGGATGTCAAAATACGCTTACGACAGCAGTACACGCGATTAGGAAACTTACATGCAATTAGGAAAAGTCAACTGGTGAATAGGGGATAGTCAACTGGCGAGTAGGGGCTACTCGCCTGTTGTATCAGGTGAATAGGCTGTAATTGCCTAATACATCAGGCGACTAGAGCCCTATTCGCCCCTGTTCCTGCTGTCGCGCAATTTCGCGCGTTAAACCCTCCAAATCAGATCCGAAACATGTAAAAACACCCAACATCAAACCTAAACCATTAACCAACCAATTCCAAGCAAAAACCCCCCATTTTATCTCTGCTCTAACCGCCTCGGTGCGATTATTTCCTAAAATGGCAAAGTACTAGGTTGCATTAACTATGAAATCTTTCCTTAAATGGTAAAGATCAGATTACACCTCCTACAACTTGCAAATCATCATCCCTATGTTATAACATCATTCTAGCATGATTCCTAACAATAAACAAGCAATGAATCATATCATAAAATCCTAATTCTTCAAGAATCACCCAAATGGGTCAAAATGCATACTTTCATCTAACACTATAACAATAGCTTAAACTCACAGATAATCATCCTAACAACTCCTACACATCAGAAGTACATCAAATTCATGGAAACATTCATGTTATAATCACCAAAAATCATCATATGCATCAATACTTCACATATAGCAAGTATTATAGTGTAGACTTGTTTTAAAACTCATTTCCAAGGTTTTTAAAGACACATTCTTATCAAAACAAGGTTTGGACTTTTGGGGAACCAAAACAATAACATTATAAAGGTTTGGGATGAAGAACACACCTTGGATGTAAGACCCTAACCCGTAAACATGAGATTTGTCATTTAAATTTTCGAGTTTAGGCCTTAACTAAAATCACTCCCGATTAAAACGTTGGTAACTACAAAAACATAACTCATTGAATCCCACCAATTTTTGTTTTACATTTTATCTACTAAAAACTTGTATTACAGTTTGCGTTTTAAACGGGACGGTCTATTGCGAAAGCCTTTTAAGTGTTCGGGTGTGCTCGGTTCTCCTCGTGACTTGATCCTCACTCCAGAACATCCAACGAATATATACCTAGCACCATGTCACAAGAATGGTTAGTGGGATTGATAATAATGCATTTAGATTGGTGGAAGTGTCGAAACACCTCAAAACTAAACGATCAATTTTGAATGACAAAACGAAAATTTAGGAGTTTACACGCGCCGTAAGTTACGGCTCTGAAGCTTGTTTTTAGCTTTAGCCTTCATTTCCTTGCTTATTTTTCCCCGATCTTTGGGTGTTTTTAAATCATGTTCAAGCCTCTTCTTAAAGGCATTTGGGGACTTGTTTAATAAGACTTAGTGAGTTATTTGAAAGCTTCTAAGCCCTCTCGGACTTAGTTTGATTACAATCCCATGATTTAACTATGGTTTTAGACAGACTTGGCGCCAAGGCGCGCATTAAGCTTAGTTAGAATAATACTTACCGAATTGGCCTTCACACCTCTTAGGGGTTGTTTTCAAATTGAATTTACTTTGCCCAAAGGCTTTTATCTAACTACGGACTTACCGGGTGGTGTTGACCCATACCTTGCATCCATTGTGATTACTTAGGCATCGAGTGCCCAATTTCCGAGTGTTCTCCTGCATACATTCTAGATTGAACACATTACTCTCTTGAGACTCAATGGTGATACATTTACCATTGGACCCGTTAACCATGAGATTCCTAAAGCTTAAAATACCGGCTTTGAATGTCGGATTCGAATGATGAGAAAATCACCATTTGACCCATTAAGGCTAACACTATGCTATCCAAGTTTTTATCTATGATTCAAGTGACAACAACACTTGACACGTTTACCAAAATGTCTAACTACTTCATTCCATTGATTTCATTTATTCATTGTAATTAAGACATCATTTTCCACATATCCTTACTAATTGACCCGTTTGATGGATTTCACCATTCGGTCACATCTTATTGTTTGATTTAATACCATAAATCTTATTTTGATATGAGTTCACATAAATCGACCCAATTAAGGGATTTCACCTCTTTGGGGCTTACCTTTATTACCCATATAAGATTAAAACCAATGTATACAACACTTAAGCCATATTTATAATCTAATAATGTAAGTAAAACTTACCTTGTATTCACCTCATTTCCTTGCACTTAACTCTTGTATTCGCTTGACCCGTTTGCTTGTTGATCCATCCTTTCCAAACTTGCACCTAGCTTGACAAGATCAACCTTCACTATACTCATAAGATTGATCAAGTTAGTCATTATTTCCAATAACTAACACATCTCATGAGTTTATTCACACCATTTCATCTAGGTTTGAGTTTGGGTCAGTTTGACTCCTAAAAGTCAAACTGTCCATAAACATATTCATGTAAACTAGCTTAGTCAATGATGCACACAAGTACTAAGCTTTCATTCCATATACCCATTTCATCCTAAACAACATTTAGTGTTAAGGAATTGGGTATCTAGACAATCACATGTGTTAAGTTTATAAAACACCTTATTTTCACTGCTGCACTTTTTGCGCAGCAGCTGTTCGGGTTGCTTTTTACCCATTCTAAACCCCATAAACTGATTTCGACTTTCAAATTCAAAATGTGCTACGTTCGAAGAGCTTTCCAGGCATATAAAGAACGCGTACTAACTATTTTTCTATGATTTTATATGAATATTTGAAGATCAGGTCGGAAACATATTACGTGCAGCGATTTCCTTTTCAGCTGCTGTAATTGCCCATTTTGATCCATTTAAAGTCTGAATTAGTTGAACATGTTCAAAGATGGATTGTTCTTCGTTGAAAGACCTTTCTAGGCGTATAAAGAACACCTCCTAACGATTTTTCTATGATTTTATATGAATATTTAAAGATCAGGTCAGAAACATATTATGTGCAGCGATTTCCTTTTCAACTGCTGTAATTGCCCATTTTGACCAATTTAAAGTCCGAATTAGTTGAACATGTTCAAAGATGGATTGTTCTTCGTTGAAAGACCTTTCTAGGCGTATAAATAACACCTCCTAACGATTTTTCTATGATTTTACATGAATATTTAAAGATCAGGTCAGAAACATATTTTTGACCAAACAACTTTGCTGTCTAAACTGAAATGTTAACTTTAGATGCTGTTTTGACCCACTACAACTCAGAATCAGCTCCTTATGACTAAATATGAAATGTAATATGTGCAACAAGCTTTTCAACGATATAAAGCTCGTCTTCTAACTCCTAATAACTAATTAGATATGCCCTTTACATGATGGCTATCTAAGGCTGTCAAAAGTGACGAATTTTATATAATTTTACACCATTTGACTTAATTCAAGTTTCATGTAGGCATTTTATCAAACACCTCATATGCACAATTTTTCATTATCTTAATTCAAGGTGTTCAAGACTTTCTAGACTCCACCATGGTCTAATTAACCATTTGCATATGGTCTATTTACCAATTAGCACACATACATGATTTTAATCACATCCAAATTGCAAGATTTTACTACATTCATGTTTTGGGTAAAAACCCACTACTTATACATCACACACAATCACGATTTCATGAGCTTAACTTAAATGAGCCAAAACCCACTTTATGTTAGGCTTGAACATAATCAATTACACATCTAAAATGTGATTTATAACCAATTTATACATGATTGAGGCTCCCTAAAGCTAGAGATACCTCTAACAACTTATAACCTCACGTTTTAACAACACCCTTGATTTTCACTATAATCAAGCATGAACATAACATCAAATTTAGCCAAATTAAAGGTACCTTGTTGTGTATTAGACTTAGAGGATCCGAATTTTGGCTAATGCAGTGAAAACCCCCATGATTTGGCCTTGAATTGAGCTTGTTTTTTATTTAGGGTTTTGAAGGTGATGGAGAGTTCTCCTGATGTTGATATCGATCAACACACACAAGTGTGTGTGTGTGTGTTTTTTTCTTTGTTAATTTTATTAATAAAACCCAATTTACCACATTGGCAACTATAGTCCCTCAAATAACCATTGAATGTCATTTTATTATAAAAACTTAACTAGTTAAGCTAGTTTCAAACACCTTGTATTCATAGTTAAAAACAATATTATTAACTAGGTTATTTCCATATTAGAACATAACCCATATTCTTATCCCCTAGGTCTCATTTTTAATATTTTTCTAATCACGCCTAATGGCGCAATTAGACGAACGAATGGTTTTGGGGCGTTACAAGTCTACCCCCCTTAAAGAGGTTTCGTCCCCGAAACCTTTCTTATGTATTTCTTTGGTCATGCCAAAGAACTCTAGTTCCCTAAACCGATTTGAGCACCGCTCTTTCCTTTGTCATTCTTAAGCCTTATGATTACTAAGTATTATGTCTCTAGGGCTATTATCCCTTTACTCGGCTTTCTTAACTTCCGATTATTGTATGAAAGCCTTAACTTCCATAATGTAACTCGAGTTACACTATTCTTTCGATTAACTAGGTGCGATATCTACATACATACCCTTACTGGGTAACTATCTACTTATTAGCTTCCATAGACTCGCTTTGTTCGTGTAGACTCTTCCCGTCTACTACCCCTTTGCAAGATATATGATTTAAGAGTCGTTTCAATCATGCACCTTAGGGCATCTACTATGCTACTTATTTGTAATATGTATATACACATGTCTAGGCATCTATTACTAACAAGTAATTTGTCTTGGTCTTCAAGACTAACCCGACTTTTTAACATGGCCGTTTTCAAATCCCTTGGATCCATCCCCGAACCCAATTCTCATTTCGTTTATGTTTGCTAGAATAATATAAACAAACTTTGCTTTACACCGACTTTTTTCTTTCCTTGGCTAATCCTATTCTAAGAATTTGCCATTTATTTGGTTTACCCTAGTTCCCGTTTTGCTAACTCGATTGGTGGTCATTGCCCCAACCGACCCGTTTAAAGACTTTTGAGTTTTAGATTTCAAATCGTTTATATACTTAGAACGCTTAGTTTCTAAAAGTCCTCTTTCTGATTACCGATCTCAATATAAATTGAGGTCGGTTTCCTTTTCATAAAACCTGGTGTTGATTCGTCATTGCAACGTATTGTATCGACTAATCTCTTATTAACTCGATTTTCATTAGATTGTACCGATTATACAATCCAATGTTTTCACAGTTTACATGAGGTTGAATGATTTACTGGCCTACCACGGCCCCAACCCATTGTTTTAGGTCATTAATCCGAAGATCCACGACTTACCCGAATGTGATTATGACTGAACCCTTGATTAAGGTTCAAGTCCCTCTTTACGAATTTAACCTTCTATAAAAGTCTGAGTTTAATTATGACTTAACCTTGATTAAGGTCCAAGTCTGTTTTCAAGCTAAATCTGTTTATGGCTTAACCTTGATTAAGGTTCAAGTCTATTTCCAAACTGAATCTCTTTATGGCTAAACTTTGATTAAGGTTCAAGTCAATCTTTGTATCAACCCAGGATAACTTGTATTGCATATTGCCCGTTTTGCTAGCCCAGCGTATAAGCTGGTGCCTCGCTCAAGGTCTTGCATGGTTCGCATCCCTGCCGTGTTAGACAGTGGACTACGTCCAAACGCTCCAGTTTGTTGTCCTCTTTGCTAGCCCAGCGTATTCTAGCTGGTGCCTTGCTCAAGGTCTTGCATGGATCGCATCCCTGCCGTGTTAGACAGTGGACTACGTCCAAAATCCCCCCGGCACCTCACATTTACTAAGCCTTTGTTACATAGGTTGTATATGTATTAATCATAAGAAATCCATGGTATCATATGTTTAACACTTACCTGGCCAGGGTAAGTAATTCGCATATGGTACACACGGACTTATTATAATTAAGGCATCACACCCTTTGCAAGCAAATTTTCAGCTCATGCTTGTGCCCCCTATTTTATTTGGTAAAACCCTTCCTTGATAAATTATTCAATGTTGGGTTTTTAACTTTATTCATTAAGAAAAAGCGATGTGTTTTCGTTTTAATAAGCTTTGTGTGATCACACTCATTGGTATGATCACAACGCCTTTCTAAACATTAGTTTGGGATGATTACCCCCAACCCGGTCTCGAGGTTCAAGTTAAGTTTGGGCATTGATCGTTCATTATCGTGAACTATGCACCTTTCACATTTTGCTTATTACTTGCATATGCAATTACCAATCTACAGGTGATAATTGCATACTAATGCACCTACTATGATTTCGAGCATGTACCTTTTTTGAAACTTGCTCCCGTGTTCCCTTTTGTTACTGATCCATTAACCCGAGTCGTTACTTGACTTGGTCCTTAGTGAGCATGCCATCAGCCGTGCTCCCGAACCCTCTACAACCTTGTTTGGTGAATCATTTGATCCTCTCTCGATCAAATAAAATGTTATCATCCCTGTCACATTTATAATTTCAATTAATTAGTAACATGACATTTCAGTATTAGTATGCATCACTACAATAGTGATGTTAGAATTCTTGTTATGCGAGATTTTCGTTGCCCGAATCAATCTTTTGGATAGGCCCCATGAGTACCTAACCATTTCCTAGCATAGCTTTTTAGATAGCGTGTATCTACACGATATCACTATTGATTACCTATAACAATTTTCGATCAAACCGGATGTTATTACAAGCATTACTTACCGGATTCCTTGATCAAGCCTCGAACCGAACACTCTTCAACACTTGAGCGCACAGTTTGAGTCCAGGTATCCTTCTCAACACTCGGATCCCTCAAACCAGTGGCTCTGATACCACTTGTAATGTGACACCCGGCATGTTCGGCTTAAACATATTAGTAACATCTAAGTCTACCTTAGCGAGAAACGTTTATAAACAAACTTAACTGGGTTAGTTGAGTCGGGTCAAGTTAGGATTGTCCAGGGTACAATGATCTGGAGGATCATTGGGAGTCGTTTTGGTAATACACTAGTACTGGGTTCCGTTGTTGGTGACATTACATGAACTAATTAAGTATATGTGTAGATTATGGGTCGTGTGGTGGATTATATACTTAGATGTGTTTAAATGATGTGTAAATGATTATCTGTGCTTAAATGTGTTAAATATAGACTAAGGATGCATGCTTATGTGTTAAGATGTGTTAGAATGCGTTAAACACGACAAACTGGAAAACTAGTTAAAAAGGGGTTCTGGTTCGACCACTTCGAGTGGTCGAAGGAGAAGAAAAGTGTCTAGTTCGACCCATGCAAGTGGGCGAACCAGGGAAGTGGAATTTGAGGAATTCCCTTCGACCAAACAGGTCTCATTCGACCCTGTGAAAGGGGCGAAGGAGACCACATTCGACCAATGAATTGGTGCGAAGGAAGATTAGTATAAATACCAACCTTTGTCATTTTTTATCATTTCACAAACCCTAACCGTCCCAAAACGCTCTCAAACGATCTTAAACACTAAGGAAGGAGTTTTTGCTCTTCTGTTTCATAATCTAACCCATCTACAACATCTAAACAAGAATCCAAGGTGTGTTCATAATCCTAAATCTTTTAAAGGCATTTTAATTCGTTTTCATCTAACCCTAATTGTCCGGATCTGTTCTAAGGGTGTTTTTATGATGAAAAACCTTTTAAACATCTTTCTAAATCAAAACATGATCATTTAACATAGGTTTTCATGATGAATAACATATGTAAATTGTGTATTATATGGTGTTATGTGTTGTTCAATGATTTGCTGCTATATCTATGATAGAAACATGATATAGGATTGCTATTAATGATGGTATATTGTTGTCTAGGGTTTGGATTGGATATGATAATATTTGGGGGTTTTATTGGATTAAAACTTGATGTATGAATATTTATGATCAATAGAATGAATAGGAAAGATTGGATAATCGACAAACTGAGTATTTTAAGCTAAGCATGAATCGATTTCAAAAGTTTCCAAATTGGGTAAATAATTCATGCATGAAAGTGATGTTTCCATAATCTTTACCATTTTAGGAAAGGGCTGAAACGGACGTATTATCGGGGGAAATCGGTGGGGTTTTGTAGGGATAAGTTATCCATGCTTGACTGCTGTGTTTGATGATGTTTCAGGTCGTTTTGAATGTGTTTGAAGCGTTTTTAGGAAAAATTATACAACAGGGGCGAACCTGGCCTCCTTCGACCAGTCGAAGGTGCGAAGGAGGGATCCAGGGTCGAACCTGGGTTTATATTGGACGAATGTGATAAAACGGGCGAAGGAAGCATCAAACGGTCGAACGAGATGTAAAACGGGGCGAAGGAGACAAAAAGGTGCGAAGGAGACTTAAAACTGACTGGTTCGACTGTTCTGATGCAGAAATGAGATTTTTGATACAAACTAAGTGTTTTATGCTTGAACCTTGTGTGTAATCTATGTGTACTTGATTAGTTAGGGTAATGGGTCACCAACGGGATGTCGGGTCGGTCTAGCGTGTCGGTTAAACATTTAAACACGTTTTAAAACATACTTGGTTACGATATGGACAATCGGGGACTAGATAACCTTATAGTTATTAGTCAGAACACTTATGTGAACATTTTGATAGATCTCCGGTAGAGGGATTATCAAGAGCTAAACATCTTTACTTATATTTGAAGAATGCTACTTAAGGTGAGTTCACGGCCCCACTTTTACTGCTTTAACTTTTGGGGGAGCAAACATGCGCTAAACTATTTTGGTAACATATGTCATACTATGGTTTTAACTTTATATTGCTATACGATCTTTTGGAAAGTCCCGGGGGAAACCATGAATGTGCGGGGTTGCACAACGGGGGAAATGGGGATAGATCTATTGGGCGTGACCTGCCCCACTCGTCGGCTTGGAGGGCCGGGCGGGTGCATATTGTCTCGAACAGGTACATTGGTATCATGCTGAACATACGAGCTGCTTAAACATGCTGAACATTGCTAAACGTGTCTACTAATGGTTTCCAATCGTAGTAGTAATGAAACATACGCCTAGCTAGCGTACTTGGTAACATTAATATAGTATGGTCATGGTAACATTTTAGTAACATTTTGAACAAACCCGTGAACTCACCACCATTATATGTTGACTTCTTTTTGGCATGTTTTTCTCAGGTCTCTAAGGTAGCAATGAACGGGACTAGGCGCACGGGTCTGCATTGGCGTCTAGGCTTAGTGCACGTTTTGTAATAAAAGTATTTTGAACAATTTTTGAAATGATAGCATAGTTGATTAAATGCTACTGAAACGCTTTCGCTTGTTAAATTAATGGTTATGTCTGTTTACGTTTTTCATATAGAGTTGTTTATTGTGATCGTTGACTTGGATCCTGGTTTGTCATGCGCCTCGCGGTAAAACCCCGCAAGTGGTACTTTGAGGGTGTGACAGATTGGTATCAGAGCCAATGGTTATAGTGAACTAGGACTGCATGTAGAGTCTAGTCTATAGCCGAGTCGCACACACTGACGGTCACATACTTTGGGTCTATTAATGGGATATGTACTAACGTTGTCGGGGTGTCCTTACATCATCATCATGTTTCTCCGTTACATCATTCGTTTTTATTTGGGTTCTTACCTACTCTTGTCTTCTTCTTCTGGATTGAAGAAGGAGGGGTTGATTTGTTGGTTCTAGCACACACATGCCTTCTTACACTTGCACCTATTGCCACATAGGCGACAATGTTCGATGACTGGAGTCTAGATTAGGGGTACATCTGGAGGACCATGTAGAGCAGTTTATCATTTCGGGTGCACACGAAATAATAAACTGGAATGCATGAAAATCCTGATGGACTTCGAGTTTGGATGTATAGTCCTGGATTGTCCCTAGGTTAACCCTTGTAAATTTCTAGTGGTTGACACTGGAAGTGAATCTGAATCCCTCGTTCTCTTGATTTGTTAGATCATGTCTGGTGCTCGCGGTGGTGGACGTCGTGGTGGCGGCGGTGGCCGTGCTGGCGGTGGTGGTCGCGCTGGAGGCGGTGGTCGTGGAAACATCAACATGACCCAAGCTGAACTGAACAACTTGCTACAGCAGCAAGTGAACATGGCTATGGCTAATTTCCAGGCTGGGATTAATGCCATGGGTGGTGAGTTGATTTTTGTCGACCTTGCCTCATTTTTGAGTTTCGTGTCCTTTCGTTTGTGTTTTACTCGTGTACCGTGTTACAGGTGTTGGTGCCAATCCACCCCCACCTCAGTGCTCTTATAAGAAGTTTAGGGATTGTCAGCCCCATAACTTCGCTGGAACTGAGGGAGCGGTGGGACTGCTCCGATGGCTGGAGAAGGTGGAATCTGTGTTTGTTATGTGTAATTGTCCTGCTGGGGACCGGGTGAAGTATGCTACTGCGACATTTGAGGTGTAACATTTCGCATTTAATAATTTCACGTTACGACAAGTTCTATTTTATAACTTACATTTAATTATTTTGTAGCATTTTATATATATATATATGAATTTATAAAAATAATAATAATAATAATAATTAGTTAACCTTAACACAAACCAACACACTCTAACCCAATATTCCCTCTTAATTTCCAGCCCAAACCCAAGAAGAGTAGTCTGGCCCAAAGCTGAGCCCAAACCAAGCCCAAATTCCCCTGCCCTCTCTTCATTTTCTGTTTAAAAAAAATGCGTCTTTGCCGGGTTTCGAACCCGAGTCAATCAGGACTCACACACACGCCACACCAGTTGAGCCACATGAGCTTATTGTTCCTATATCAACCTACTATATATATATAAGGACTCGAGTTCATGTCTGCTGTATCGCTGCTCATGCAGACACACGCGGCCATGATCAAAGGCACAAAATTTATCAATTAATCACCCAATTATGGTAATAACTCGTGATATCCGGCCATCTATGACTCGGCAATACATATAATTACAGTCAATTGTTAACCAAATTTGGCCAAAACGCGTCAAACATTAAACGAGGTCAACGATTTGCCATATTCACGATTTAGACTCGTTCCCTATAAATTGAACCTCTGAATACGATCACAACTCGCCATTTCATCTTTCTCCACCCCTATTTCTTCATAATTATATGTTGTCCTTGCTCTACGAATCGTGTTTTTGACTTGAGCTTTGACCGAGCATTTCGTAATCAAATCATTCGTGTAAGTGTGATTATTATGGTGGGTTTTGTTAATCGGAACCTGCACAACATTAACCCCATGATTAATTGGGTTAATGTTGTGTAATTCAATCGATTGTAAAATCTAGGGCTCGCAAGTATTAATTTGGGGAAGAAACTGTTTGTGCATAGTGTATTTATTTTTATAAAACTGAGATGAATCACAACCACAGGCCTAGGCCAAGTGGTTGTGACTGTTGCTCGTAACCCAGGGCACCCGGGTTCGATTCCTGCTGGGCGTCCCTTTTTCCACTCCTTTTAATTTCTTTTTTTGAAACCAAATTATATATATATATTACATTTAAATTTGTAAATTCATTTTTAATTATTAAAACTTTCTTATAAATTCAAAAAAATTTATCTTTAACAAAACAGATGTCAAAGTTTTATTTACAACTTTTATTTTTCTGAAATTCATTTATTTAATATTTATAATAATTAAATCAAATTTATACTATTATAGTTATAAAAATCCATAAAAATATCAAAACGATTTTGTAAATTTCCACAAAAATTATCCTGAGTTTGTATAAAGAAAAACTTTACTGAAATGATTTTTAATTCAGAAAAATCATTTATTTTGTATTTTTAATCAATTTTTGTTAGATTTAATCATAATTAAATCATAATAAATTCAATTTTCATTATTTTTGCACCAAAATTTTATACAATTTAATTTTAAATATTTAGAACAGAAATATGATTTTTAAAATAATAATTCTTTAATTTTAGTATTTTTGAATATTAAAGTTAAATTTTGGCAATTTGTAATAAATAGATTTAAAAATCTATTCTAAAGAAAATAATTTTATAAAAATTATTTTTATACTTTAAACACATTCTTGTGACCATCTTAGATTTAAAATTCATAAAAAGATTTTGATTATTTATTTACTAATATTCTCTCAATTATCAAACATTTTTAATAATAATCAAACGAGCGTTTATCCCCAATTCGAAGCCCTAGAAACTTATACATTTGTAGACTTGATAGACTTAGACATATTTATTACCTCATTATAGGGTGATACTTGACATATTTGGGCAACACACTATTCTATTTTTTCAACAAATACAACATTTTGCTAAGGTGAGTTTTACATAGCCCCTTTTCTATTTATCACCATTTTTGGGGTGAAACATGTTACAACATCATTTTATGCAATTCAATCATCAACGTGTCTATGTGTTTTCTATGTTGCATTATGTCTTGAGCATGATTAGAGTAAGCACCATTCAAGCATAATCATTAACTCCGTACAAGCCGGCGGTATACATTGATAGATCTATTGGACTGACAATCCCACCCGGATACGTGCCTCCTACAAAGGTAGCGTGGGTGTTTGTTATCGTATAACATATTCAAGTGAACCATGAGCGTATGGGATGTATCATATTATAACAGTCATCAGGGTTGGTTATGCACTCGATTTATTTCTAGTATGTTCTCACATATGGGCTAGATTGACATGACACATGAATTGCACAACATTTTTATTCAATTATCAAAAACCTATGTAACTCTCACCAACTTTTGTTGACCCAAAACATTTTCAACTTAACATGTTTCAGGTTCTATTTGCTTGAAGATTTGATTTGATGCTTGGAGATATGTGCATAGTTTTATTCGATTTGATGTACAAATTCTAGAACAAATGTATGTAATTCATTTAAATTATTTAATGGAATTTATTATTCACCATGAGCTACTGAACAATCATCAATACGTAACATCCCGATGTTTCCGCCATCGGTTGGGGTGTTACATGAGGGGCCTGCACTGTCGTGGTGGAATGCTACTACACAGAACGTGGGATTGGGGGAGGCTATTGCTACGCCTTGGACGGAGTTTGTGCAGCTTTTGAGAGGTGAGTACTATCCGAGGGAGGAGATACAGAAGTTGGAGCATGAGGTCTGGAGTTACAAGATGGTTGGATCTAAGATTGAGGAGTACACTGTGAGGAGGAATGAGCTGGCGGTGTTGTGTCCTGACTTACACACACCCGAATACAGAAGGATCGAGCACTATGTGTCTGGACTAGTGCCCGCGATTGCTGGGTTGGTGGCTGCGGGGAATCTTCCCACTATTGCTGAAGTTGTCCGATCAGCTCATCGGATGACTAACCTGAAGGTGGCGGAAGGCGTTTTGCCACCCAAGGGTGCTACTGTGAAGGCTGCTGAGGGGAACAAGAGGAAGTGGGAGAGTGTGGGGAAGAGTGTGGTGTCAGCTCAGCCGGCAAAGAAGCTTGAGTCATCTGGGTCTTCTTCTGGGCAAAAGACGAGTGGGTATGTTGGGAAGCATCCCAAGTGCAACAAGTGTGGTTTTCATCATTCTGGGAGTTGTGATAGGGCTCGTTGTCATCGGTGCCATCAGTTGGGGCACCATGCTAAGGATTGCAGGGTGGCACTCACCCCAACTCAGGCTCCTACGGCTACTCCTGCTCCTGCTGCTCAAGGGACTCAGGGGAGGCAGGGGTGTTATAACTGTGGTGACACGGGGCATTTCAAGCGTGACTGTCCCAAACCGAAGCAGGGCGATAATGGGAGGGGCGGGAACGGTAACGGGAACAATGGCGGCGGAGGCAGGACTGCACGTGCTTTCGTCATTGGATCTGCAGAGGCTAGGCAGGATCCAGACACAGTTACCGGTACGTTCCTTCTTAATGATCGCTATGTTTCTGTCTTGTTTGATTCTGTTGCCGATAAGAGTTTCGTATCTTTGGATATTAGTCAATTGCTAGATATAGTACCCACACCTTTAGAGGCTAAGTACTTAATAGAATTGGCTGATGGTAAGAAAATCGAAGCGACACACACCCTTAGGGAATGTCGCTTGGAACTGTCGGGTTTGTCTTTCCCCATTGACCTTATGCCGGTACCTCTGGGTAGTTTTGATGTCGTGGTTGGCATGGATTGGTTATCGTTGTATCGCGCGGAGATCGTTTGTTTTGACAAGGTTATTCGGATCCCTCTCCCTGATGGAGAGATTCTTTCTGTTCGTGGCGAGAATAGCGGTGCTCCGCTGAGTATCATTTCTAGCATGAAAGCCCGTAAGTATCTTCGGAAGGGCTGTTCGGCCATTCTGGCACTTGTTAACGTTTCTACTGACGATGAGAAGAAGATCGAGGATATTCCGGTGGTTCGTGACTTCTCTGATGTGTTTCCTGATGATTTACCTGGTCTTCCTCCCCATCGTCAGGTTGAGTTTGGTATTGATCTCACTCCGGGCGCAGCTCCTATTGCCCGAGCTCCGTATCGTCTTGCGCCTCCCGAGATGCAAGAGTTGTCCAACCAGTTACAGGAACTCTTGGAAAAGGGTTTCATTCGACCGAGTTCTTCCCCGTGGGGAGCTCCTATTCTGTTTGTGAAGAAGAAGGACGGAAGTCTTCGCATGTGTATTGATTATCGTGAGCTGAACAAAGTGACCATCAAGAATCGTTATCCTCTTCCTCGCATTGATGATCTCTTTGACCAGCTTCAGGGCTCCAGTTACTATTCGAAGATTGATTTGCGGTCCGGTTATCACCAGTTGCGCGTCAGGGAAGCTGACATTCAGAAGACTGCTTTTCGCACTCGTTATGGCCATTTTGAGTTCTTGGTCATGCCTTCGGTCTCACTAACGCACCGGCGGTGTTCATGGATTTGATGAACCGCGTTTGCAAGCCTTACCTTGATAAGTTCGTCATCGTGTTCATTGACGATATTCTGATTTACTCCAAGAGCAAGGCAGATCATGAGGAACATCTGCGGTTGGTTTTGGAACTTTTGAGACAGGAGCAGTTATATGCTAAGTTCTCAAAGTGTGACTTCTGGTTACGTGAAGTTCAATTCCTAGGACATGTGGTGAATGAACTGGGAATTCATGTCGATCCGGCTAAGATCGATGCTATTAAAGACTGGGAAGCACCAAAGACGCCATCTGAGGTGCGGCAATTCCTAGGCCTTGCGGGTTATTATCGTCGTTTCATCGAGGGATTTTCGAAGATCGCTCAACCCCTCACTGCTCTTACCAGAAGGATCGAAAGTTCGACTGGGATGAACCACAAGAATCAACATTTCAGATGCTGAAGCTTAAACTTTGTTCTGCACCTATCTTATCCCTACCTGAGGGTACGGATGATTTCGTTGTGTACTGTGATGCTTCTATTCGTGGTCTCGGTTGCGTGTTGATGCAGCGCGGGAAGGTTATTGCTTATGCTTCTCGCCAACTCAAGGTTCATGAGAAGAACTACACTACTCATGACTTGGAACTGGGTGCGGTGGTCTTTGCGTTGAAAATCTGGAGACATTACTTGTACGGTACCAAGTGTGAAGTATATACCGATCACAAGAGTCTTCAGCATATTTTCGACCAGAAGGTGTTGAACATGCGGCAGCGTCGCTGGGTTGAACTCCTAAACGATTATGACTGTGCCATCAAATACCATCCTGGCAAGGCGAACGTTGTGGCGGACGCCTTGAGCAGGAAGGAGTCTGCGAACCCTCGCCGCGTTCGAGCCTTACAGCTCACCATTCATTCGTCGTTGCCTGACCGGATCCGTTCTGCACAGTTGGAAGCCTTGAAGGAGGAGAACCTTAAGGCTGAGACTATGCACAGTGCTGAAAGCATCTTGAGCTCAGGACTGATGGCTTACACTATTTTGCGGGACGTGTTTGGGTCCCATTGTTCGGGGGATTGCGCGAGCTTGTTCTGGATGAAGCTCACAAATCCCGGTATTCTATTCACCCTGGCTCCGATAAGATGTATCAGGATTTGAAGATACTTTATTGGTGGCCGAACATGAAGGCTGATATAGCTTCTTACGTCAGCAAATGTTTGACTTGTGCTAAAGTCAAGGTAGAATATCAGAGGCCGTCTGGTCTCCTGCAACAACCAGAGGTCCCAGAATGGAAGTGGGAACAAATCACGATGGATTTTGTCACCAAACTGCCAAGGTCACCTAGTGGTTATGATATGATTTGGGTGATTGTTGACCGGCTGACAAAATCGGCACGTTTTATACCTATTAAGGAAACCGATGGACTCGAGCGGTTGACTCGACTTTACCTTAAGGAGGTGGTTGCTCGGCACGGAGTGCCTGTTTCTATTATCTCTGATCGTGATTCTCGTTTCGCTTCGCGTTTCTGGAAGGCTCTGCACAAGGCTTTGGGTACTCAGTTGGATATGAGTACGGCTTATCATCCGCAAACTGATGGACAGAGTGAGCGGACGATTCAAACCTTGGAGGACATGCTTCGGGCATGTGTTATCGATTTTGGCAAAAGTTGGGAGATCCACCTGCTGTTAGTGGAGTTCTCCTACAACAACAGCTATCACTCTAGCATTAAGGCAGCTCCGTTCGAGGCTCTTTACGGACGGAAATGTCGATCACCACTTTGTTGGGCCGAGGTGGGCGAGAGCCAGCTCACTGGTCCAGAACTCGTGCACGAAACTTCGGAGAAAATCGTACAGATCCGTCAACGTTTGGCTGCTGCACGGGATCTTCAGAAGAGCTATGCCGATCGCCGTCGAAAACCTTTGGAGTTCCAGGTTGGGGACAAGGTACTTCTGAAAGTTTCACCATGGAAGGGCGTCATACGCTTTGGAAAGCGTGGCAAGCTTAACCCTCGTTATGTCGGACCGTTCGCAATCTTGGATCGGATTGGACCGGTGGCATACAGACTTGACTTACCGGCGGAGCTCGGTAGTGTACACAACATCTTCCATGTGTCTAACTTGAAGAAGTGTTTGGCTGATGAATCTCTCATTGTACCATTGGAAAAGATCAAGGTTGATGATCGTCTTCGCATTGTGGAGGAACCTGTCGAGATTCTCGACTACAAGATTCGTAGCCTTCGTCGGAGTATAATCCGCATCGTTAAAGTCCGTTGGAACTCGAACCGTGGACCGGAGTTCACATGGGAACGGGAGGATCAGATGAAATCTAAGTATCCTCATCTCTTTCCGAAGCGCGCGTTTGAATCGAGGCATGTTACTGCTGAAGCAGAATGAATCTCGGGTCGAGATTCCTTTCAACGTGAGGATGAAGTGACATCCGGTAAGTTTCTTTTCGTTCTGTTCTTTTCGTTTCTTTCTTTTTGGGCTTTGCGCAATTTCGGGACGAAAATTCTTTCAACGTGGGGATGATGTGACACCCGGCATGTTCGGCTTAAACATATTAGTAACATCTAAGTCTACCTTAGCGAGAAACGTTTATAAACAAACATAACTGGGTTAGTTGAGTCGGGTCAAGTTAGGATTGTCCAGGGTACAATGATCTGGAGGATCATTGGGAGTCGTTTTGGTAATACACTAGTACCGGGTTCCGTTGTTGGTGACATTACATGAACTAATTAAGTATATGTGTAGATTATGGGTCGTGTGGTGGATTATATACTTAGATGTGTTTAAATGATGTGTAAATGATTATCTGTGCTTAAATGTGTTAAATATAGACTAAGGATGCATGCTTATGTGTTAAGATGTGTTAGAATGCGTTAAACACGACAAACTGGAAAACTAGTTAAAAAGGGGTTCTGGTTCGACCACTTCGAGTGGTCGAAGGAGAAGAAAAGTGTCTAGTTCGACCCATGCAAGTGGGCGAACCAGGGAAGTGGAATTTGAGGAATTCCTTTCGACCAAACAGGTCTCATTCGACCCTGTGAAAGGGGCGAAGGAGACCACATTCGACCAATGAATTGGTGCGAAGGAAGATTAGTATAAATACCAACCTTTGTCATTTTTCATCATTTCACAAACCCTAACCGTCCCAAAACGCTCTCAAACGATCTTAAACACTAAGGAAGGAGTTTTTGCTCTTCTTTTTCATAATCTAACCCATCTACAACATCTAAACAAGAATCCAAGGTGTGTTCATAATCCTAAATCTTTTAAAGGCATTTTAATTCGTTTTCATCTAACCCTAATTGTCCGGATCTGTTCTAAGGGTGTTTTTATGATTAAAAACCTTTTAAACATCTTTCTAAATCAAAACATGATCATTTAACATAGGTTTTCATGATGAATAACATATGTAAATTGTGTATTATATGGTGTTATGTGTTGTTCAATGATTTGCTGCTATATCTATGATAGAAACATGATATAGGATTGTTATTAATGATGGTATAATGTTGTCTAGGGTTTGGATTGGATATGATAATATTTGGGGGTTTTATTGGATAAAAATTGATGTATGAATATTTATGATCAATAGGATGAATAGGAATGATCGGATAATCGACAAACTGAGTATTTTAAGCTAAGCATGAATCGATTTCAAAAGTTTCCAAATTGGGTAAATAATTCATGCATGAAAGTGATGTTTCCATAATCTTTACCATTTTGGGAAAGGGCTGAAACGGACGTATTATCGGGGGAAATCGGTGGGGTTTTGTAGGGATAAGTTATCCATGCTTGACTGCTGTGTTTGATGATGTTTCGGGTCGTTTTGAATGTGTTTGAAGCGTTTTTAGGAAAAATTATACAACAGGGGCGAACCTGGCCTCCTTCGACCAGTCGAAGGTGCGAAGGAGGGATCCAGGGTCGAACCTGGGTTTATATTGGACGAATGTGATAAAACGGGCGAAGGAAGCATCAAACCGTCGAACGAGATGTAAAACGGGCGAAGGAGACAAAAAGGTGCGAAGGAGACTTAAAACTGACTGGTTCGACCGTTCTGATGCAGAAATGAGATTTTTGATACAAACTAAGTGTTTTATGCTTGAACCTTGTGTGTAATCTATGCGTACTTGATTAGTTAGGGTAATGGGTCACCAACGGGATGTCGGGTCGGTCTTGTGTGTCGGTTAAACATTTAAACACGTTTTAAAACATACTTGGTTACGATCTGGACAATCGGGGACTAGATAACCTTATGGTTATTAGTCAGAACACTTATGTGAACATTTTGATAGATCTCCGGTAGAGGGATTATCAAGAGCTAAACATCTTTACTTATATTTGAAGAACGCTACTTAAGGTGAGTTCACGGCCCCACTTTTACTGCTTTATCTTTTGGGGGAGAAAACATGCGCTAAACTATTTTGGTAACATATGTCATACTATGGTTTTAACTTTATATTGCTATACGATCTTTTGGAAAGTCCCGGGGGAACCATGAATGTGCGGGGTTGCACAACGGGGGAAATGTGGATAGATCTATTGGGCGTGACCTGCCCCACTCGTCGGCTTGGAGGGCCGGGCGGGTGCATATTGTCTCGAACAGGTACATTGGTATCATGCTGAACATACGGGCTGCTTAAACATGCTGAACATTGCTAACCGTGTCTAGTAATGGTTTCCAATCGTAGTAGTAATGAAACATACGCCTAGCTAGCGTACTTGGTAACATTAATATAGTATGGTCATGGTAACATTTTAGTAACATTGTGAACAAACCTGTGAACTCACCAGCATTATATGTTGACATCTTTTTGGCATGTTTTTCTCAGGTCGCTAAGGTAGCAATGAACGGGACTAGGCGCACGGGTCTGCATTGGCGTCTAGGCTTAGTGCACGTTTTGTAATAAAAGTATTTTGAACAATTTTTGAAATGATAGCATAGTTGATTAAATGCTACTGAAACGCTTCCGCTTGTTAAATTAATGGTTATGTCTGTTTACGTTTTTCATATAGAGTTGTTTATTGTGATCGTTGACTTGGATCCTGGTTTGTCATGCGCCTCGCGGTAAAACCCCGCAAGTGGTACTTTGAGGGTGTGACATGTAAGACCCTAACCCGTAAACATGAGATTTGTCATTTAAATTTTCGAGTTTAGGCCTTAACTAAAATCACTCCCGATTAAAACTTTGGTAACTACAAAAACATAACTCATTGAATCCCACCAATTTTTGTTTTACATTTTATCTACTAAAAACTTGTATTACAGTTTGCGTTTTAAACGGGACGGTCTATTGCGGAAGCCTTTTAAGTGTTCGGGTGTGCTCGGTTCTCCTCGTGACTTGATCCTCACTCCAGAACATCCAACGAATATATACCTAGCACCATGTCACAAGAATGGTTAGTGGGATTGATAATAATGCATTTAGATTGGTGGAAGTGTCGAAACACCTCAAAACGAAACGATCAATTTTGAATGACAAAATGAAAATTTAGGAGTTTACACGCGCCGTAAGCTACGGCTCTGAAGCTTGTTTTTAGCTTTAGCCTTCATTTCCTTGCTTATTTTCCCCCGATCTTTGGGTGTTTTTAAATCATGTTCAAGCCTCTTCTTAAAGGCATTTGGGGACTTGTTTAATAAGACTTAGTGAGTTATTTGAAAGCTTCTAAGCCCTCTCGGACTTAGTTTGATTACAATCCCATGATTTAACTATGGTTTTGGACATACTTGGCGCCAAGGCGCGCATTAAGCTTAGTTAGAATAATACTTACCGAATTGGCCTTCACACCTCTTAGGGGTTGTTTTCGAATTGAATTTACTTTGCCCAAAGGCTTTTATCTAACTACGGACTTACCGGGTGATGTTGACCCATACCTATGGTCATTGAGGCCTCCTAAAAAGATCTACTAAATTCATCGAGTTGTTCCAAAGAATCAAAGTGAATAATCCGTCCTCTTCTCTTTGAAAGAAGGGGCGCTTCCGGTTCTGTCGGTGCTTGAAACAATTTTGTCTTCTCCATATTACTATATCTCTAGAATCAATAATTTGATATGAGGAACTACTGAACTCAATCACTTGCTGCCGTTACTCTTCAGTTTTCTGTTGAGGTCTATCCTGTAGAGGTACTCAAATTGGATCAGTGATCGATTTCTAGGTTTCGTCGTAAACCTAATTGGTTACTTCCAATTACGTAAATCAATAGTTCAAACCGCACTCAAAGGTAGGGCATTTCCCATTTTTATAGGAACTTCTGTACCAGAAACAATGGTATCTCCAATTATAGCCCCCCTGGGATGTAAAATATATCTCTTCTCACCATCCCTATAGTGTATGAGACAAATGTATGCATTTCGATTCGGGTCGTATTCTACGGTTACGATTCTACCATACATGTCTTTTTCATTCCGTTGAAAATCTATACTCTCTTGAGACTCAATGGTGATACATTTACCATTGGACCCGTTAACCATGAGATTCCTAAAGCTTAAAATACCGGCTTTGAATGTCGGGTTCGAATGATGAGAAAATCACCATTTGACCCATTAAGGCTAATACTATGCTATCTAAGTTTTTATCTTTGATTCAAGTGACAACAACACTTGACACGTTTACCAAAATGTCTAACTACTTCATTCCATTGATTTCATTTATTCATTGTAATTAAGACATCATTTTCCACATATCCTTACTAATTGACCCGTTTGATGGATTTCACCATTCAGTCACATCTTATTGTTTGATTTAATACCATAAATCTTATTTTGATATGAGTTCACATAAATCGACCCAATTAAGGGATTTCACCTCTTTGGGGCTTACCTTTATTACCTATATAAGATTAAAACCAATGTATACAACACTTAAGCCATATTTATAATCTAATAATGTAAGTAAAACTTACCTTGTATTCACCTCATTTCCTTGCACTTAACTCTTGTATTCGCTTGACCCGTTTGCTTGTTGATCCATCCTTTCCAAGCTTGCACCTAGCTTGACAAGATCAACCTTCACTATACTCATAAGATTGATCAAGTTAGTCATTATTTCCAATAACTAACACATCTCATGAGTTTATTCACACCATTTCATCTAGGTTTGAGTTTGGGTCAGTTTGACTCCTAAAAGTCAAACTGTCCATAAACATATTCATGTAAACTAGCTTAGTCAATGATGCACACAAGTACTAAGCTTTCATTCCATATACCCATCTCATCCTAAACAACATTTAGTTTTAAGGAATTGGGTATCTAGACAATCACATGTGTTAAGTTTATAAAACACCTTATTTTCACTGCTGCACTTTTTGCGCAGCAGCTGTTCGGGTTGCTTTTTACCCATTCTAAACCCCATAAACTGATTTCGACTTTCAAATTCAAAATGTGCTACGTTCGAAGAGCTTTCCAGGCATATAAAGAACGCGTACTAACTATTTTTCTATGATTTTATATGAATATTTGAAGATCAGGTCAGAAACATATTACATGCAGCGATTTCCTTTTCAGCTGCTGTAATTGCCCATTTTGATCCATTTAAAGTCTGAATTAGTTGAACATGTTCAAAGATGGATTGTTCTTCGTTGAAAGACCTTTCTAGGCGTATAAAGAACACCTCCTAACGATTTTTCTATGATTTTATATGAATATTTAAAGATTAGGTCAGAAACATATTATGTGCAGCGATTTCCTTTTCAACTGCTGTAATTGCCCATTTTGACCAATTTAAAGTCCGAATTAGTTGAACATGTTCAAAGATGGATTGTTCTTCGTTGAAAGACCTTTCTAGGCGTATAAATAACACCTCCTAACGATTTTTCTATGATTTTATATGAATATTTAAAGATCAGGTCAGAAACATATTTTTGACCAAACAACTTTGCTGTCTAAACTGAAATGTTAACTTTAGATGCTGTTTTGACCCACTACAACTCAGAATCAGCTCCTTATGACTAAATATGAAATGTAATATGTGCAACAAGCTTTTCAACGATATAAAGCTCGTCTTCTAACTCCTAATAAATAATTAGATATGCCCTTTACATGATGGCTATCTAAGGCTGTCAAAAGTGACGAATTTTATATAATTTTACACCATTTGACTTAATTCAAGTTTCATGTAGGCATTTTATCAAACACCTCATATGCACAATTTTTCATTATCTTAATTCAAGGTGTTCAAGACTTTCTCGACTCCACCATTGTAACACCCCAACCGATGGCGGAAACATCGGGATGTCACGTATTGATGATTGTTCAGTAGCTCATGGTAGTACACAAGTTTAAATAATCCTTTATTTCATTACAATATTGAATTATATTAAAGTCTACATCAAATAATCAAACAAAGCTTCAAATATCTCCTCATGCTAGCTCTAGACTTCAAGCATCAGTATTTCCTGTTGAGTTTGGAAAAATGGGGGGGTCAACTAGAAGTTGGTGAGAATACATAAGCCATGTCAAGCAAATAGTTTTAGTATAAAAGTTTAGCAATTCATATGTCTATCGTAAGTTTAAGTCTACATGAATAAACATGATATGTTGAATCGACATAATCAAACCTTTGACTAGTTTAGGTCCATCCCGTCATCCACGGTTCACCTTAATAATATGTTGGAACGATAACAATCACCCACGCTACCTATGTAGGAGGTACACGTATCCGGGTGGGATTGTCAATCCAATAGATCTATTATTGAGTATCGCCGGCTTGGCCATAGCTAATGATTATGTAATGTTGAAACTCGTTGAAACTCGTTGAAACTGTTGTTGTTGTCTAATTCATGAGGCATTAAAGTTTACAACTAGACATGCATGTAGAATTGCTTAAGTATATTGTTGCAAGTATAAAGAATTGCATAAACATGGTTACGTAAACTCACCTTAGCAAAGTATTAAGTCTCGAGAAATAGAATATGTGTAGCCCCAAAGTTGCCAATTACAAGAGCTTATAATCAAAGCTTCAATTGTAGAAGTAATAGACTATAGAAGAAAGGTATGAGGGAAAGTTTAATCGGATTGAAACAATCGATTTAGAGGTACAAAGTATAATGGGTCATAGGTGGGTTTATATACTAGTTTTGGATTCAATTAGCCATTAAAATTGGTCAACACCATAAAGTAAGGTTTTATGATGAATTGACTATTTGACTAAGACTTTGACTGTTTGACTAAGACTTTGACTAGGACTTTGACTATTTGACTCAAGGCTTTATTTAAAAAAAAATCTTGTATGTGAAAAAAAAAAGAATTTAGAATCATATTATTATTATTATTATTATTTATATACATTTATGTATGTATATAAGTTGTGAGTTAGGATAAATAAGGACTTAGGCACATTTGTATAATATTAATGATAAAGGTGTAATAATATATATATATATATATATATATATATATATAAGGGCTTTTTATGTATTAAAATTTTGGGGAAAATTTTGCGATGTTACAGTCTCCCCTACTTTTGGAAACTTCGTCCCGAAGTTTATTTAAAACACAGGGTTGAAGGTGATTGGGTAGAAATTAGGACAAGGGTGGTTTGGGAAGTTTCGAGTTAAGGCATGACATAAATTTATAGGTAATAGAATAAACTGTTTCGAATAATTTGGGTAAGATTTTTGATATGTGTGAGTTTTAAGGGTTGGATTAGGTTCATCTGAAATAGCAAGAAGAATAAGAATCTTAAGTTTTAGGAGTCCTAAAAGGAATGAGTTGATGGACTATTGAAAGACTAAATGAACTAACAGATAACTAAGGTTTATAATTGGTCAACTACCGAAAACCTTGATAGAATTTCACACTACCTTAACGTACCTGTAAATTCATGATTACATTCCGGACCGCAATCACCAATTTACCTTACATTAGGGTTTTGTGTCCTTCTATAACTCTAGACACACATGTAAAATAATATGATTAACCATGTATCCAAAAATGAGTCCAACTGTTGAGCAGGAAAAAGACTTCTACCAGTCAGTGAGTAGGAACCTCTACCGATTGTTGAGTAGGTATGATAGCCTCTACCAGTCGTTGAGCAGGTTGTAGGGCCTCTACCGACTGTTGAGCAGGCATGATGACCTCTACCAATCGTTGAGTAGGTTATTTTGTACTCTACTAACTGTTGAGCAAGTACTTCATCCTCTATCAGTTGTTTGATTAAGTGTACCAATTATTACACACATGAATTGCAAATTGATGATATGTACATGTAAGCAATCAAGTATCAAGTATAGCATACGAGTTGTAATAGAGTTGCCCTAGATAAGGTTAATGACTCTAGGTGTGTCTATAGTAAATAGTTTATATTCCATGAATTCTAGTTTCAAATGTTCAAATATGGTAGATAGTCGAATCCTCGTGTATAACTAAGGATTATGTTTGACGCAACACACAATCAAGTTTCAATAGTTTGGTTATCATGGGTAACTAGCTCATGTGTGAGAAGGTGAAGGATATGAATTTAGTTCTTGAGAGGATGATGAAAAATCTTGAAGCAGAACCAAGGTTGGGAGAGATAGTGAATGTGAAGATAGTTGATAAAGAGCTTATTTTATAGTAAGGAGATTGTATAGCAGTGTAAATTTTGGGGTCTGGATCAAAGGTCATAGTTAAGTGTATAAGAAAACATGATTGTGGTATATGCCAAAATATTGTAAAAATTTGAACAAGTTGAAAATGAGTGAGTGTCGATGGAGAATTTAGAGACTAGATATTATTCCTATGGATAAAAAAAAATCTTATTTTCAAAATTGGTTTTATACATAAAGCAAAAGTTGTTAAATAGTACAAGCTAAGTGTGCTTTTGATTAAAATATTCCCGTTAGTTGGAGATTTCAAACATGACATTAGGTTTTGAAGATCAAGGTTCTATTAGTGATTTTTTTAATAGTTTAAAGCATTATATAGAAAATCGTTTGTTACGTCAATAAATAAAAAAAAATTGGATTTAAGTTCGAGGACATCTTTTGACAAAAAAAATATGTACTTTGTAAAGTTACTAGGTAATGAAAATACAACAGGATTTAGAAATCTGTAGTTTGTGCTAAGGTATGAGGTTATAGTTTTTAAAAATAAGTAACATGTGGAGAAATGAAATAATATGATTTGGGTAGGGTGTTGAATATTTAAAAAGTGGCTAAGATGGTAAGGTGAAGTGTGATTGTGAAATCCATAGATGGTTATGAAATGAGATTGATTTAAGCTGTAAAATTTTGAGATTTTAGAGCTTAGTTTAAGTAAAGTGAGTGTAATCATTTATTCATTAATTAAAACGAATAAACGAAAACGTTGACTTATCAAAACTTCTAGATTCTAATAACATAGTGAAGACATGCTTTAGCCTATAAGTGAACACTCATCCCGAGAATTCCCAGGTAGGCATCCGGGTCCCTCATCTGATTGGGATATATGCGCAATGCCAGCCTAGACAGAAGACTCAGAATACAGGCGTTCACCCTTCCAGATTGCACGTGTTCGTTATTAAAATCTAGAACTTCGACGAGATCTTCAAGGTGGTTCAGGCTAAACCTGAGGATTTGTCCTATTAGTCTAAGAGTATATCTTGTGATGGAGAGCACTCTTCTTGTAGGGACTAAAGTAAGGATAAGAAGTAGGATAGAGAATATAAACAAGTAAGGTTGCATGTAAAAGGAGCAAGTACTGATTAAAATCCTATGGTTATAGACTAGATTATTTTTTTTTCTAATAACCTAATTCCCTATAACCATGGCTCTTATACCAATCTGTAACACCCCAACCGATGGCGGAAACATCGGGATGTCACGTATTGATGATTGTTCAGTAGCTCATGGTAGTACACAAGTTTAAATAATCCTTTATTTCATTACAATATTGAATTACATTAAAGTCTACATCAAATAATCAAACAAAGCTTCAAATATCTCCTCATGCTAGCTCTAGACTTCAAGCATCAGTATTTCCTGTTGAGTTTGGAAAAATGGGGGGGTCAACTAGAAGTTGGTGAGAATACATAAGCCATGTCAAGCAAATAGTTTTAGTATAAAAGTTTAGCAATTCATATGTCTATCGTAAGTTTAAGTCTACATGAATAAACATGATATGTTGAATCGACATAATCAAACCTTTGACTAGTTTAGGTCCATACCGTCATCCACGGTTCACCTTAATAATATGTTGACACGATAAAAATCACCCACGCTACCTATGTAGGAGGTACACGTATCCGGGTGGGATTGTCAATCCAATAGATCTATTATTGAGTATCGCCGGCTTGGCCATAGCTAATGATTATGTAATGTTGAAACTCGTTGAAACTCGTTGAAACTGTTGTTGTTGTCTAATTCATGAGGCATTAAAGTTTACAACTAGACATGCATGTAGAATTGCTTAAGTATATTGTTGCAAGTATAAAGAATTGCATAAACATGGTTACGTAAACTCACCTTAGCAAAGTATTAAGTCTCGAGAAATAGAATATGTGTAGCCCCAAAGTTGCCAATTACAAGAGCTTATAATCAAAGCTTCAATTGTAGAAGTAATAGACTATAGAAGAAAGGTACGAGGGAAAGTTTAATCGGATTGAAACAATCGATTTAGAGGTACAAAGTATAATGGGTCATAGGTGGGTTTATATACTAGTTTTGGATTCAATTAGCCATTAAAATTGGTCAACACCATAAAGTAAGGTTTTATGATGAATTGACTATTTGACTAAGACTTTGACTGTTTGACTAAGACTTTGACTAGGACTTTGACTATTTGACTCAAGGCTTTATTTAAAAAAAAAATCTTGTATGTGAAAAAAAAAAAGAATTTAGAATCATATTATTATTATTATTATTTATATACATTTATGTATGTATATAAGTTGTGAGTTAGGATAAATAAGGACTTAGGCACATTTGTATAATATTAATGATAAAGGTGTAATAAAATATATATATATATATATATATATATATATATATATATATATAAGGGCTTTTTATGTATTAAAATTTTGGGGAAAATTTTGCGATGTTACAACCATGGCCTAATTAACCATTTGCATATGGTCTATTTACCAATTAGCACACATACATGATTTTAATCACATCCAAATTGCAAGATTTTACTACATTCATGTTTTGGGTAAAAACCCACTAGTTATACATCACACACAATCACAATTTCATGAGCTTAACTTAAATGAGCCAAAACCCACTTTATGTTAGGCTTGAACATAATCAATTACACATCTAAAATGTGATTCATAACCGATTATACATGATTGAGGCTCCCTAAAGCTAGAGATACCTCTAACAACTTATAACCTCACGTTTTAACAACACCCTTGATTTTCACTATAATCAAGCATGAACATAACATCAAATTTAGCCAAATTAAAGGTACCTTGTTGTGTATTAGACTTAGAGGATCCGAATTTTGGCTAATGCAGTGAAAACCCCCATGATTTGGCCTTGAATTGAGCTTGTTTTTGATTTAGGGTTTTGAAGGTGATGGAGAGTTCTCCTGATGTTGATATCGATCAACACACACAAGTGTGTGTGTGTGTGTTTTTTTCTTTGTTAATTTTATTAATAAAACCCAATTTACCACATTGGCAACTATAGTCCCTCAAATAACCATCGAATGTCATTTTATTATAAAAACTTAACTAGTTAAGCTAGTTTCAAATACCTTGTATTCATAATTAAAAATAATATTATTAACTAGGTTATTTCCATATTAGAACATAACCCATATTCTTATCCCCTAGGTCTCATTTTTAATATTTTTCTAATCACGCCTAATGGCGCAATTAGACAAACGCATGGTTTTGGGGCGTTACATTGGATTTTATCAAAGAAAGGTGTATTAGCTTGGAAATGGTGAGTTTTGAAGTAAAACAAGTTCCAGAAGTGTTTTGAGGTGTGTGGGAGGCTTAGGATCAGTTAGGGTTGCACTATGAGTGTTTGGGGAGTCAAGGGTTGTATTTATAGGTGTTTTGACTCGTGCATTGCAGATCAGGCGAGTAGGAGATCAGTACAGGCGATTACAGCTTCTAATCGCCTATATACTGGCGATTAGAAGCCCTAATCGCCAGTAATCATCCCTCTTCGCCTATAGATATGGCAATTAGGAGCCTTCCTCGTTCCTAATCGCCTATAGGGTTCTAGGATGAGTTTTTGGCACGTTAAACACTATTTTAACACATATAAACATGTATTCACATACCGACAAGTCACATAATGATTACAAACACATAATGCACGATAACTAACACGTTTACATCCGTTCACCAATTCCCGGGACTCAAGACTTGCGTGTGTGCGTTAAACCCGGCGATTCCACGAATCACCAATCCTTGTACACATGGTTATGGACCGATTCCTGATGATCCCGCGGATCACCGTAACGACTCCCGATGATTCCCAGAATCATCGTAACGACTCGACTGACCCAGTTAAGTACGTAATAGGTATGACTCGCTAAGGTAGACTTACTAGTTTAATCAATGTTACTAACCTGAGTTTGTCGGGTGTCACAGGGTTAGTATTCGATTAGGGATAAACAACACTTCTGTTTTAATAATACTTTGTATTTACCCAGAATTGTTTTTGGGTATAAAAATGAGTAATAATCCTAATTTCTTTCCAATAATAATGATTTAATATTCGTTTAAAAAACAATCGGATGTTGACCGATTTTAAATATCAATTTTTTTATTTCAGGTTTATCAACGTTTACAATAGTTGATGAAGATTTCAACTCATTTCAAAACTTTTTTTTTCATTTTCCAAAAAACAGGATTTTGATCCAAACACACAAACACTTATCACAATGGATCTCAATTCTTCAAGGTTTTGCATGACCCTTCATCAACAGTTTTGGTATGTTTGATTTTTTTTTTATTTTTTTTTTTGTGTTCATATGCCTATTTAATTTTAAAAAATGGTTCTTTCATTTTTAATGTTGTTTTTTAAGTGCCTTTCCAGACTGTGCCGAAGGCCATTAATAAATTTCTGTTGTCTAAAAACATACATAACAGTGATGTTACAGTAGCGACAAACGAAGGAAAGTAAAAGTTTTTACATTTATCGGTCAACAATATTAAAATGAAAGTCGTAATATTATTAATATCTATGAAAATTATTTTGAATATATTATATAATTTAGGAAACTGTTAAATAGATTTAAATTATATTTATTATTAAAAAATAAATTTAAATTATATTTATTAAATGCATTTAAATGAGATTCAATTTAAAAGAATAGATTTATGTTTTCAAATTTTTATTTACCAAAATTATTGCATGATTTATTCTGTTATCATTAATTAAGTTTTTTTATAATTTTTGAATAATTTTTTAATATTCTGTTATCATGATTTATTGCATGATTTATTAAGATTTTTATTTAAATTTTGTTATTGACATTAAAATTATTCCTTTTTTAAATTTACGATATATAGTAAATGATGCTACTTATTCGCAGAAATGAATGTAATCATTTCAGTTGACCATCATTAAATTGTTAATAAATGCTAAGCAAAATAATCATTCAATTGGCAGTAAAATAGTAAATGGTAATGAAATTACTCATTCACATTAATTCTCATTCTATTGTCAATAAATGCATACTAGTGAAAACATCAATTCATTTAGTCAACAAATTAGTAAATGATTTAATTTTTTAATTTAAATTTTGTCAACATTTTTATATGATAAAGTCGAAAAATTTGTTAATGATTAATATAACTTAAATTTGGTCTCTAAAAACTTACACAACAATGTCGTTACAGTGGCCACATACAAAGGACAATCTTGGTTGGTTTTATTATAATTGATAGATGATGTATTTTGTTGTTTTACATATACATTAGTATTCAATCCTACATTCCATATTCGGAGCATAATATTATACCAATTTTAATTTCATTAATTCTGAATGATTGTTATTTATTTACATTAATAAAGTTGACCGAATTTAATGTCATTTAATTGAAATTTGAATCTTAATGATTGTTATCAATTTACATTAACAATATTTTGACCCAATTTAATATTATTTATTACTATCTTTTAATAATTGACCGAATTTATAGTAACATTAATACGAATTTAAGTTTACCATAATAAGCCTTATTTATTATATAGATGTTAGTTATATTATTTTTTGTAAAGTTTGTATAAAAAATAAATGAATATTTTCGGTAATCATTTAAACATACTTACAAAAATATATTTCAGGATAAATGTAAGCATAACGTTGACAAACCTAGCGATAATTACCTATGTTTTTAAATTTGATTGAAATAAAGTTGGCAATTACCTAATATATACACCATATGTAAATTAATAGTAAATTAAATTAAAGTTTAGTCTACAATATATATCTTATTTAAATTAATAATAATAACATTGTTAATTTCAATTAAAGATATTTAATAACCTTAAACACAATTTTGTTATACATTGTTTATATAAATACAAAAAAAAAATAACAAATTAAAACCATAATTATTATTAATATGAAATTGAATAAATTGATTAAATTAATATCAGATTTTTTAATCTTTAATTTGTCTAATTGATTAAATTATACGAATGATAATATTGATTAAATTATAATTAATTAAATTGATTTCGTATAATTGATCAAATTTATAGTTTACCATAATAAAACGTATTAATTCTTTTGTATAAATGATTGATTATGAATCAATTTGACCCGAACTTTAGGATTACCATAATTGACTGAATTTAATGTTATTTATTACGATTTTTTAATCTCATTAATTTATATTACTATTAATACGAAATTGATTAAATTGATTAAATTATACAAATTGATTAAATTAATACGAGTTTTTCTAATCTCTGCTTTCGTATAATTAATTAAATTATACGAATGATAATATTGATTAAATTATAATTGATTAAATTGATTTCGTATAATTGATCAAATTTATGGTTTACCATAATAAAACGTATTAATTTTTTTTTTTGTATGAATTATTGATTTATTATCAATCATTCCCGAATTATAGGATTACCATAATTGACCGAATTTAATGTTATTTATTACGATTTTTAATCTCATTAATTTATATTACTATTAATACGAAATTGATTAAATTATACGAATTGATTAAATTAATACGAGATTTTTTAATTTCTAATCAATTATACGAATGATAATATTGATTAAATTGATTTCGTATAATTGATCAAATTTATGGTTACCATAATAGCTCTCATTTATTTTTATTTTTTTCTTATTTAATTCTTATTACTATGCAGATAATTCCTAATACGATTGCTGAATTGGCAAACTTAAATTAATCAATGAAGATCGAGATTAAATTTACAGATGGGTACGCGTGGTCTGTGTCGGTGCGTGTTGAAATTTCTGCTCAAGTCGCTAGGCTTGTTATTCAATTATTAAACATTATGTTTACAGTATTCTTATTTTATAATTAGGTAGACATTCTAAATTTACTATACATAATGCTTTTGTAAAGGTTTACTGTGATTGGATGGCCTGATTTGCTTCAATCAGAAGATATTTCCATTGGCGAATATTGTGTCTTTAAATGGTATTCAATCCAACATAGGCTATTTGTTACTAAGATTGCACCACAAAAGGTCATTGATTTTAAAATTTAAATTATGATCTTTTATATTTTTAATGTAATTTATTTGAATTATTGATTACGATTTTGAGGTTATTTATTAAGATTTATAATCTTAATAAGATTATGATTAGACTTGCAATTAATAAGATTTATAATCTTACTATCTTTACGAATTATGATTAGTATTAATTGCAATTAATAAAAATTATTAAGTTTAAATGTTATTTATTAAGATGTTTAATATTATTTATTGACATTAATAATAATTGACCGAATTTAATGTTATTTATTAAATATTTTAATCTCATTTATTTATATTACTTTTTTTGAATATATGTTTAGTACAATTGACCGAATTTAATTTTTTATATTATGACTTTCCTTTAATCAATTCTCATAAAATGATAATAATCAAAATCATTTCCTTTATATTATGACTTTCTTTAATTATTCTTAATATATTTTTATTATGTTATATTTACTGTTATTTATGGACATTAATAATAATTGACCGAATTTAATTTTATTTATTACGATTTTTTACCTCATTTATTTATATCACTATTCATACGAAATTATGCTTCATCTATTTTTACGAAATTATGTTTAATATTATTTATTGACATTGATAATAATTGACAGAATTTAATGTTATTTATTAAAAACTTTAATCTCATTTATTTATATTACTTTTTCGACTTTATGTTTAATATTATTAACTGAATTTAATTTTTTATATTATGACTTTATTTTAATCAATTCTCATTAAATGATAATAATCAAAATCATTTCCTTTATATTATGACTTTCATTTAAATATTCTTAATATATTTTTATTATGTTAGAATTAATTTTATTTATGGACATTAATAATAATTGACCGAATTTAATGTTATTTATTATGATTTTTTAACCTCATTTATTTATATTACTATTAATACGAAAGTATGTTTAATCTATTTTTACAAAATTATATTTATTACTATTTATTGACATTAATAATAATTGACCGAATTTAATGTTATTTATTAAAATTTTAAGCTCTTTTATTTATATTACTTTTTTTTTGTTTTTTTGTTTATTATTATTGACCGAATTTGATTTTTTATATTATGACTTTCCTTTAATCAATTCTCATTAAACGATAATCATTAAAATCATTTCAATAATAATTTACCCCTATTAACGTTATTTATTTCGATTTTTTAATCTCATTTATTTATATTACTATTTTACGAAATTATTTTTAATCTATTTATTTCTTATCTACCGAATTAAATTACGAATATATTACTAATACTAAAACTAATATTACGATTTTTAATTTTATTTTTAATCTCATTTATCTCTTATCTACCGAATTAAAATTTTCTTTTACGATTTGAATGAATATATTACTAAAATATATACTATTTTCAAAAAAAAATTCAATTATATTAATAAGTAAGTAAATATTTATAATTGGTAAGTTAACTTTTGTCATTCATTTATTACTATTAATAGTAATAATTATTACAATTATTTACATAAAGAATAAATGTAACATCAATATAAAAAATCCTCATTTGTCATGAAACCCTCGACCATTAACAATGTTCAAATTATTTCAAAAATTATAAAAAAACTCAATTAATTATAACAGAAAGATTCAAGTGATAATTTTGGTAAACAAAATGTATTTATTAAATACAATTTAAATCTATTCATTTAATAATAAATATAATTTAAATCTATTTAATAATTTCGTAAAATATATAATATATTCAAAATAATTTTAAATGATATTACTAATAATGACTTTCATTTTGATATTGTTGATCGATATATATATAAAAACTTTTTACGTTTTTGTTACTTTAATGGATATAAAAACTTTGTTCTGCACCTATCTTGTCCCTGCCGGAAGGCACTGATGATTTCGTTGTGTATTGTGATGCTTCTATTCGTGGTCTCGGTTGCGTGTTGATGCAGCGCGGGAAGGTTATTGCGTATGCTTCGCGACAACTCAAAGTTCATGAGAAGAACTACACTACTCATGACTTGGAACTGGGTGCAGTGGTCTTTGCGTTGAAAATCTGGAGACATTACTTGTACGGTACCAAGTGTGAAGTATATACCGATCACAAGAGTCTTCAGCACATTTTCGACCAGAAGGTGTTGAACATGCGGCAGCGTCGCTGGGTTGAACTCCTGAACGATTATGACTGTGCCATCAAGTATCATCCTGGCAAGGCGAACGTTGTGGCGGACGCCTTGAGCAGGAAGGAGTCTGTTAACCCCCGCCGGGTTCGAGCCTTACAGCTCACCATTCATTCGTCGTTGCTTGACCAAATCCGTTCTGCCCAGTTGGAAGCCTTGAAGGAGGAAAACCTTAAGGCTGAAACGATGCACAGTGCTGACAAGCATCTTGAGCTCAGGACTGATGGCTTGCACTATTTTGCGGGGCGTGTTTGGGTCCCATTGTTCGGGGGATTGCGCGAGCTTGTTCTGGATGAAGCTCACAAGTCCCGGTATTCTATTCACCCTGGCTCCGATAAGATGTATCAGGATTTGAAGATACTTTATTGGTGGCCGAACATGAAAGCTGACATAGCTTCTTATGTCAGCAAATGTTTGACTTGTGCTAAAATCAAGGTGGAGTATCAGAGGCCGTCTGGTCTCCTGCAACAACCAGAGGTTCCGGAATGGAAGTGGGAACGAATCACGATGGATTTTGTCACCAAGCTGCCAAGGTCACCTAGTGGTTATGATATGATTTGGGTGATTGTTGACCGGCTGACAAAATCGGCACGTTTTATACCTATTAAGGAAACCGATGGACTCGAGCGGTTAGCTCGACTTTACCTTAAGGAGGTGGTTGCTCGGCACGGGGTGCCTGTTTCTATTATCTCTGATCGTGATTCTCGTTTCGCTTCGCGTTTCTGGAAGGCTCTGCACAAGGCTTTGGGTACTCAGTTGGATATGAGTACGGCTTATCATCCGCAAACTGATGGACAGAGTGAGCGGACGATTCAAACCTTGGAAGACATGCTTCGGGCATGTGTTATCGATTTTGGCAGAAGTTGGGAGATCCACCTGCCGTTAGTGGAGTTCTCCTACAACAACAGCTATCACTCTAGCATCAAGGCAGCTCCGTTCGAGGCCCTTTACGGACGAAAATGCCGATCACCACTTTGTTGGGCCGAGGTGGGCGAGAGCCAGCTCACTGGTCCGGAACTCGTGTACGAAACTTCGGAGAAAATCGTACAGATCCGTCAACGTTTGGCTGCTGCACGGGATCGTCAGAAGAGTTATGCCGATCGCCGTCGAAAACCTTTGGAGTTCCAGGTTGGGGACAAAGTACTTCTGAAAGTTTCACCATGGAAGGGCGTCATACGCTTTGGAAAGCGTGGCAAGCTTAACCCTCGTTATGTCGGACCGTTCGCCATCCTGGATCGGATTGGACCGGTGGCATATAGACTTGACTTACCGGCGGAGCTCGGTAGTGTGCACAACGTCTTCCATGTGTCTAACTTGAAGAAGTGTTTGGCTGATGAATCTCTCATTGTACCACTGGAAGAGATCAAGGTTGATGATCGTCTTCGCATTGTGGAGGAACCTGTCGAGATTCTCGACTACAAGATTCGTAGCCTTCGTCGGAGTAAAATCCGCATCGTTAAAGTCCGTTGGAACTCGAACCGTGGACCCGAGTTCACATGGGAACGAGAGGATCAGATGAAATCTAAGTATCCTCATCTCTTTCCGAAGCGCGCATTTGAATCAAGGCATGTTACTACTGAAGCGGAATGAATCTCGGGTCGAGATTCCTTTCAACGTGGGGATGATGTGACATCCGGTAAGTTTCTTTTTGTTCGGTTCTTTTCGTTTCTTTCTTTTTGGGCTTTGCGCAATTTTCGGGACGAAAATTCTTTCAACGTGGGGATGATGTGACACCCGGCATGTTCGGCTTAAACATATTAGTAACATCTAAGTCTACCTTAGCGAGAAACGTTTATAAACAAACTTAACCGGGTTAGTTGAGTTGGGTCAAGTTAGGATTGTCCAGGGTACAATGATCTGGAGGATCATTGGGAGTCGTTTTGGTAATACACTAGTACCGGGTTCCGTTGTTGGTGACATTACATGAACTAATTAAGTATATGTGTAGATTATGGGTTGTGTGGTGGTTTATATACATAGACGTGTTTAAATGATGTGTAAATGATTATCTGTGCTTTAATGTGTTAAATATAGACTAAGGATGCATGCTTATGTGTTAAGATGTGTTAGAATGCGTTAAACACGACAAACTGGAAAACTAGTTAAAAAGGGGCTCTGGTTCGACCACTTCGAGTGGTCGAAGGAGAGGAAAATTGTCTGGTTCGACCCATGCAAGTGGGCGAACCAGGGAAGTGGAGTTGAAGAATTCCCTTCGACCTGGACAAGTCTCATTCGACCCTGTGAAAGGGGCGAAGGAGACCACCTTCGACCAATCAATTGGTGCGAAGGAGGATCAGTATAAATACCAACCTTAGTCATTTTTCATCATTTCACAAACCCTAACCGTCCCAAAACGCTCTCAAACGATCTTAAACACTAAGGAAGGAGTTTTTGCTCTTCTTTTTCATAATCTAACCTATCTACAACATCTAAACAAGAATCCAAGGTGTGTTCATAATCCTAAATCTTTTAAAAGCATTTTAATTCGTTTTCATCTAACCTTAATTGTCCAGATCTGTTCTAAGGGTGATTTTATGATTAAAAACCTTTTAAACATCTTTCTAAAACAAAACCCTATCATTTAACATGAGTTTTCATAATAAATAACATGTGTTAATTGAGTATTATGTGGTGTAATGTGTTATTCAATGCTTTGCTGCTTTATCTATGTTAGAGACATGATGTAGGATTGCTTTTAATGCTGATTGATTGTTGTTTAGGGTTAGAATCGATTGGATGATGATATTATGTGTAAATTGGGGATTTTGACGAATCTAAACGTAACATGTGGTGTTTATAATCAATAGAACCCATAGGGATGATCGGATGATCGACAAACTGAGTATTTTAAGTCAAACATGAGTCGATTTCAAAAGTTTCCAAATTGGGTAAAGATTTCATGCATGAAAGTGACGTTTCCATAATTTTTGCCATTTTGGGAAAGGGCTGAAACGGATATGGTTTGGGGCAAAATCAGTGGGGTTTTGTTAGGATAACATAATCATGTTTGACTGCTGTGATTGGTGATGTTTCGAGTCGTTTTGAATGTGTTTTAAGCGTTTTTAGGCAAAATAGAACAACAGGGGCGAACCTGGCCTCCTTCGACCAGTCGAAGGTGCGAAGGAGGAATCCCAGGGGCGAACCAGGCTTCTCAGTGGGCGAACGTGGCAAAACGTGCGAAGGGAGCATCAAACGGTCGAACGAGAGGTAAAACGGGCGAAGGAGAGTAAAAAGGTGCGAAGGAGACCTTAAACTGACTGGTTCGACCGTTCTGATGCAGAAATGAGATTTTTGATACAAACTAAGTGTTTTATGCTTGAACTTTGCGTGTAATCTATGTGTACTTGATTAGTTAGGGTAATGGGTCACCAACGGGATGTCGGGTCGGTCTAGTGTGTCGGTTAAACATTTAAACACGCTTTAAAACATACTTGGTTACGATCTGGACAATCGGGGACTAGATAACCTTATGGTTATTAGTCGGAACACTTATGTGAACATTTTGATAGATCTCCGGTAGAGGGATTATCAATGGCTAAACATCTTTACTTACATTTGAAGAACGCTATCTAAGGTGAGTCCACGGCCCCACTTTTACTGCTTTAACTTTGGGGGAGAAAACATGCGCTAAACTGTTTTGGTAACATATGTCATACTATGGTTTTAACTTATGATTGCTATACGATCTTTTGGAAAGTCCCGGGGGAAACCATGAATGTGCGGGTTTGCACAACGGGGGAAATGTGGATAGATCTATTGGGCGTGACCTGCCCCACTCGTCGGCTTGGAGGGCCGGGCGGGTGCATATTGTCTCGAACAGGTACACTGGTATCATGCTGAACATACGGGCTGCTTAAACATGCTGAACATTGCTAAACGTGTCTAGTAATGGTTTCCAATCGTAGTAGTAATGAAACATACGCCTAGCTAGCGTACTTGGTAACATTGATATAGTATGGACATGGTAACACTTTGGTAACATTTTTGAACAAACCTGTGAACTCACCAGCATTATATGTTGACATCTTTTTGGCATGTTTTTCTCAGGTCGCTAAGGTAGCAATGAACGGAACTAGGCGCACGGGTCTGCATTGGCGTCTAGATTTTAGTGCACGTTCTGTAATAAATGTCTTGGATACTTGGGAACACTGTTTTGTAGAGATTAAATTCTTTAAATGCTTCCGCTTATGAAATCTATGTTTTTGGGTTTACGTACTTCATATAGTGTCGTTTATTGTGATCGTTGACTTGGATCCTGGTTTGTCATGCGCCTCGCGGTAAAACCCCGCAAGTGGTAATTTGAGGGTGTGACAACAAAGAAATTTCCTTTAATCAATTGTCATGAAACGCTAACCATTATCATGATTGCAATAATTGTGCTAATTTTAAGCGTCGTTGACCAAATCACGTAAATTACCAATCCTTTCATTTTTATAATTCAACTATATAAATAAATCCTACTGATTCGATCAAAATTGTTCGAGTTCCTCATGTGGGTTTAGTATGGATTTTTCACCGTGGTTTTAGCTTGATTTTTAGGTCATTGGTTATGAGTCAAACCGTCAAAACAGTTCAGGGTCTTCTGGATATATTTACCTTAAATTCTTGATGATAATACAGTTAAAATGCCAAATGTGTTTCTTTTCCTCACCAAAGTTTTTTTTTTGGACAAATTTTACTGTTTTGTTATTCTAATGGTTCAGGAATCCTATATGCGGACATAAACTCTTTTCAAAGTTCCAAATCGTCTTGCCATATCAAACCGTTTTATAGAAGCTAAAATAATTTGAGGGAGTAACATTGGAATGAAAACTTTTATCCAAAGAATTAGGCTGTCCCCATTTGATAAGAAGATTCCTTTCAGATTTAACAGAAGATAATTCCCTCTTACTTTATGTTTCGCAATGACAATAAATAAAAGTCAAGGACAAACCCTATTTAGGATAGGTATGTATTTGAAAGATTCTATTTTTACACACTACTGTTTTCTTTTGTTGAAAATACGTGTTATAAAACACTGTTGACACGTAGTCTTAAAACACTGTCCATATAGTCTTAAAACACTACTGTTTTCGTTTGTTGAAAATACGTGTTATAAAACACTATTGACACATAGTCTTAAGAATCGAACAAGTTTTTGGGTATTTGATCGAATTATTTGATGCGAATATCTTATGATTGTTATGAAAATAAGGAAGAATTGGTTATTTTAGGATGATTAAATTTCATAAATATCCTGATTTTAAATGCTAAATTAGTGGGTCAATGATAATTAATAAAATGGATAAAAAGTCTATAACGCCCTTCATCTAAAGATTTAATCAGATTTGATCCAACGGTTGAAAACACTTCCTACACTTCCTACACAAAACAATTTTCCTACCGGATCCTCTACCTATATATATAATTCAATAAGAATTAACAAAATGGGGTAATGTTGGAGTGGTTTGTGGTGCATGTTTGTGCTTTGAGGTCTTGGGTTTGAAACTTGTTTGAGTCTTTTTTTTACAACATTTATTTATATATATACATATAATTCAATAAGAATTAAAAAATGTGATAGTGGTTTGTGGTGCATGTGTGTGCTTTGAGGTCTTGGGTTCGAAACCCGTTTTAGTCTCTTTTGTTTTTACAACAATTATTTATGTATAAATACATATGATTCAATAATAATTAACAAAATGGATTAGTGGTGGAGTGGTTTGTTGTGCATGTGTGTGCTTTGAGGTCTTAGGCTCGAAACCCGTTTCAAACATAGTTTTTTTTCTTTTTTTTTCAACACTTATTTATTTATAAATACGTATGATTCCATAGTAATTAACTAAATGGCTTGGTGGTGGAGTGGTTTGTGGTGCATTTGTGTGGTTTGAGATCTCAGGTTTGAAACATTGGATTTTTTTTACAAACATCTATTTATTAATAAATATATATGACTTCATAATAGGTCACAACATGGCTTGGTGGTATAGTGGTTTAAGGCAAGCAAAGCGGGCCTTGAAACACACTAGTAGTGTTAATTGCCATTCTCGTGGTTTTGGAGAAATTGCTAGATCAGTCCAAAATCAAATTGTGTGTTATATTCGTCCCTAACGTTTCTTAAAATGTGCTAGTTTAGTCCAAAATTTTAACGACGTAAAATTTGATTGTTAACTTTGGACTGATCTGTTGGAATAAATATACGTAACGTTTGTATAATTATCGATAGCCATTATAATCATTTATATTATGATGATCAATTATTAATATTATCCTAAGCCCAATAATAGATATATCTTTGATGGGTGGACTACCAGTAGATGGGCCTTATTAGGGTGTCCCCTGTGTATGTATAAATAGAGAGGTTATTATGAGATTAGGGTTGACACACAATCATAACAACATAACACCATTAGCCGTCCCTTATCTCTCTCTCTCTCTCTCTCTCTCTCTCTCTCTCTCTCTATCTCTCTCAATGTGTTCATAACTAAAGAACACATAAACCATTAGAACTGCATACCCTAAAAGGAACCCGATCAAGATGATGGTGTCTTCCATTACTGAGGTTTCTGAACGGTTAAGTATATCAGGTACACATGATCAAATCTTATTTCTATACCTTATGTTCTTATTAATATAATCAACATGTGGTATCAGACCTATGATAATTATATCAATTCAAAAATGAAATTTGTTTTGCGATTTCTGGATTTTGCATATTAAAGGATCGATGAATATCATAAAACTTTCATGTTCGGTAGCTTTTTTCGAAGATAAATATAAACTGAATTTATCGAAACTTTGTGATGAAATTACAAACAAATTTTAGCTATGATATTATTAATTCTCTAAATAAATTGACATTTATGTCACTGATTTCACGAAATCTTAAAAAATTGGTCACTAAAATTGATGAACCATGTTTGAAATTTAAGGGAATTAATTAAATATCGTTTTGATATATCTTTTCTACTCAAAACCGTTAATTAATCATCATGTTTACGTTGACTGGGTTTGTTTAGTTTTACGATTAACCAAATTTTGATGGTGAAATTTTAATAATGATTTTATGTACAATTATCAAATTCGCTCCATAAATTCAATCGGAGATAACCATGGATTCATGAGATAAAGATCATATTGTTTATGTTAATTTTTTTTCGGTTGATGTTCTTCAAGAACACATAAGAAAACCGAAAATTTTAGTATATTTTGGTTTGAAAACGGATCAGATCATGTTTCCTAAAATTTAGGATCTTAATTTTATCTCCTATTATTATTTTCGAAAGGAGAAATGCCACACAAATGTAACCAAGTTTGCTTGGTGTTCTAATTAAGTCACTCAAACTTTTTTTGTCTCTCTAAAGTCACTCAAGTTTCATTTATTGTTCTAATACTATGTAATTACCAGGTCATCAGGTCACCTTCTTTTTTTTTTTTTTACATTTTTTCTTTCATTTTAATGCTTATGTGGATATTATTTTTATTAGGTGGGTTTTATAAAATGAAGATTTCAAAAAATATATATATATTATTTTAAATTTTACACATTTAAAAAAATTATTAAAAAATCCTAAAACCTGACACATCATCACTTTAACCTGGAAACCTGATAATTACATAGTATTGAAACAATAAATTAAACTTGAGTGACTTTAGAGAGACAAAAAAGTTTGAGTGACTTAATTGAAACAGCTAGCAAACTTGGTTATATTTCTACAAAGTTACCCCTTTTCGAAATCAACTAAATCGATAAAGTGATTTCGAAATCTTAGAAAATTTGGAGATAATTGAAATCCCTTTAAAATAGGAAACTGATATTATGTAATATCTTTAAAATTTTGAACCACATTTATTTAGCATTAGTTCTTGAATAATATGTTTTCAGTTTTAAGGTTAACGAATTTAGTTCTCGGATTATTAGTTAAGTTTCGGATAATGGTCCTCGGTGTATAAGTTCTCGGTTCATCAGGTTCACGAATAGGAGTTTTCGGTTATGGTCATTGTTGTTCAAAAACCCGTTACGTTTTTTTGAGAACCATTATTCATTCGAGAATATCATATCAAATCGAGAACTGTTAAGGTAACCGAGAACTAATAATGTATCTGAGAACTAGTGTAAAATTTGAGAACAAAAGTTTTTTTTTTCGAAAACCTATAAATCATCTGAGAACTGTAACTTTTTTCGGGAACTCCTTATGTGTTCGAGAACCCATCATTTTTCAAGAACGATAGCAGAACCAAGAACTAACTTTTTTTCTCGGGAACTCACTTATTTCTCGGGAACTTACTTATTTTCCGGAACTCACCTAATTTTCTGGGAACTCATTATATCTTCGATAACCCATGGTGTATTCGAGAACTCCTTATGTTATTCGAGAACTCATAAATTTTTCCGAGAACTCACTAATTTTCAGGGAACTCATAAGATTATCGAGAACCCATTAGTGTTCGGGATCTCTAACGAAATTTGGATTTTGATAAAACCTAATGTATCAAGTTTATTCGAAACATTATTTCCAAAACCTTGCTTAACTTGAAATAACATTTTACGTGTCACTTATGCCCAAAGGTGATGCGTCACATTAGTTCGTTATAAGGTCTCGTTAAGCATTGTAGCTTGGTTCATATAGTTTCCATAATGTTTCACTTCTGCCCAAAGGTGAAGTGTAACAGATTATGTTGGTGAACCAAGTGTATTGAATTAGAACTTTGAGTGTCTCCCTTCTGCCTGAAGGTGATGTGTTACATTCACTGTTAGCAACTTAATACTTAAATAAATAGAGTATAGCCAAAGCTAGAGCATATTATTTAAGTAGCTTATGTTGGTGTTATTATATTATCACATCTTTATTACAAAATTGATCCTCACAATTAATGATCCTTCATTAATATAATGATCATAATCTAAGTTTGTCTTACATCAATACCCGTAACTCGAAACTAATCTCCCATTCTTCTATAAATTACTATCTCTACTAAGTAATCCACTCTAATTATCAGATCTAAGAAGAGTTATCTTAAACTTTGTTCTTATTAAGTCTTAAATTACCTCTTAAGACATAACATTCCTACACTCTATCTGATAAAATATTACAGAATAACACTGAGCATAAGAAAGTGGGATACATAAAATGTCTCTTATGGTAATCAAGAACGGTTTTACTGATTCCTATCAGGTGAGCTATTAAAGATTCTGAAATTCCTAAGACTAATGTATTATCTATGGAAATGAAAGAATATAAAGAATTCCTAAGAAGCGTGAAATAAATAAATATAACTCTATGGTTAAATGGGATCTGTGAATACATCTTAATATTGAATAACATGACCCATAAAGCTAAGGGGTTACACATGGAAATCAATAAATTTCTAGTGCATAATAACTTTTCCATCAGTATGATTAGATGCATTATGAATCAACTATATCACTCAAAAACATCAAAGTAAAATGAGTGTGTTGATAGCGAATTACATACAGGAAAAGGAACACCTTAAACTAGAAAAGTTGATGTTATTCACCTTAGTACCATTAAACCTAAAAGAGGAAGAATAATTACCATAGAGAGGATAATTATAAGGTTTGGAAACAAAATACAAGTACTATTTTCAGCTATAAGTTTCTCTAGAGAGAAAGTCTTACTAAGCAAAACTGTGCCATTAAGAATAGACGTAACAATGAGATTATCCATAAGTAAGGAGAACAACTGGCTAAGATATGTAGTGCCTATTTAAGGATATTTAACTCCACAAATGCTAATGAATTCCGGTTAACACATGATAGTTAAGTCTAGTTTTATACGTTTCCTTAGCATAATTCAACAAATACTTAAGATGAGAGTTGGTGGAAAAAAAATTAAGGGTCTATTAACCATTAATAACTGATCTTAGTGTTGAAGCATTATGATACCTTATGATATCCTTGATATTACTCAGAATTTAGTATCAATACTAAAAACTACAATTTTTTGACAGTTACAAGGTTTTAATGACCAAACCAAAGCCACTATTAAGTTAAACTCTCATATTGTTTGTTGTCATTATTTGAATAGAAACCTTATGAAATAAAACTAGATGATCCAATAATGTTTTCACAACTTTGTTATCATGAAAATGAGAATTTAACAAAGGAATATGAGACCCATGCAATTCATCAACTAAGACCAAAATTTCATGACAAATCATGACCAGGTCACTAAAGGATTCTTGGCTATCAAATCTCATTCTCAGTGATTTAAAGCATGTGTTAAACGCCCTAAACATTAAGTGGCGAAAGGAATAAATGAGTTTCCATCATAAGTCATAACTAATTGACATTAGTGGAGCTTAGATGAATATCTAATTGTATCTATTTCGTTTCCTATTGACCAAAAGTATTAAAGAAATCAATTCATATATACTTAATAAGATTCCTTCTAAGCATGTCCTTAAAATTTCTTATGAAATTTGGACGATAAGGGAAATCAAATATAAAATATATGAAATATTCTCGTTCACACACATCGTTAAAACTTATTATGTGGAGATACTAAGAGACCTAAAAGATTAGTGGGAGCATTAGATGTCATACTTATGACTTGCAAAAGTTACAGAGGTGGGGGAACGGAAATTTGATCTCTCCTCAAATTACACCTCTTGCATTGGACAACACTCTATCACAACTTGTCTCCTTAGCATTTAACGTACTCCTAACAAAGTTTTGTGGATGCCTAAATATGGGTGAACTTAGATTTCTTACTAAAGTAATCCTCATCAAGAGAAATGACAATAAACATCATTAGATTGTTTTCTCTATTAAAATCTATGAATCTTCCAAATGTTAGATCTTAAGCATGCTGAATTCATTATGATCTCTAAGGTAAGTGGGAGCAGTAAAAGTCCTTATTATGACTTTTCGGAAGTACAAGATGCGGGGAGAGACTCATTAAAATTCGAGACTCATTAAGTTTAACTACGAATTTAACTTCGATTATTCTTCTTGTACACCTTACTGCACCTACTCTTACACACTTAGAAACTAATATTGCTCCTTATATACCTGAAAATAAAATCACCTAACTAAAGTTAAGTTTGTATCATAATAAACCCAATGTTCAACTCAGGATGTCATCTGGGTCTAAAGCCCATTAAATTTGATGATTATGTAACCTGCCTGACTAACACAAAATAGATGTTTGGAAAGCTTACTGATTCTACCTCTTCTAATTAAATCATTAGTATCAATCAATCTTCTAAATGGAATAAAGCTATTATTAGCATAACTCATTCCATAATTTAGAATAACGTTTGAGATTTGGTTGAATAACCTAAAGGTATTCATAATTAAACCAGATCCGAATGGGAACGTTGTAAGATAAGATTGATTGTAAAAGATTATACTCAAGGAGGGATTAGATCATCAAAGAATCTTCTTATCTGTATTACAAAAGATTTCTTTGAGGATCATTATTGTCCTAGTAGCCCATAATAACTAAGAGTCGCATTAGATGGACATTAAGACAACTTTCCATAACGATGACCTACATGTTCATTAAGCAACCTGAAAGTTCTAAACTGGAGGGTAAGAACAGTTAGTCTGTAAGTCAATAAGATCCATGTATGGGTTGATGCAAGCATAAAATGTGTTAGAATCATAATGAAATTCTCTTCATCAAGAACTAAGTGGATTAAAGAACCTACCTCAAGATGAGTGGGAGCAACTAATGAAAACTTGTCCTTACATAGATGACATTTCTCTTGACAAGTATATGTTATCTAAGTCAAAGTATTGTTCATGCATAATTTTGATATGATGAACATCGGGGATCCCTCTTACGTGATAGGAATCAAAATATACCGAGATAGACCCAACGGGATATTAGTTTCATCCCATAAATTTTACTCTAAGCGGGTCCTTAAGTATGTAACATACGACATTGCTCTCTTTTAGAGGATAATAGGATAATTTGAGATTATCACCTTATGCTTCATTAATTATAAGACTTATGTAAATTTAAGTCTATGCTTGTTTATGATATTGTTCGTATTGCTTAACACTAGACTTGTCTAGATTGATGAAAAGCATCTAATGAAACATTACAATATCTTTAAGAAACAAGAGACTATACTCTAAAGAAGAAGTGAGAACCTAAAGTGATTGACTACTCTTACTCTAACTTTGTTATATTCAAAGGAAATCAAGTGTCAATTTTGGGGTATATCATAACGTCAGCAGACATAACTATCTTATGGAGGAGTCATAAGGAACTGTGACAACAACCTAAGTTATCATGACATAATGTGTTGCTGATCAAAACAGAATGGTCATTAAATGTTGTTGGTCAATTTATCAGTTGGCTCATAACTTATTAACTCCATGTAAATACTAAGTTGAAGACTTACTGTGATAAAGTCAGCTGCCCTAATTTCTCGAACAGTAACAGTTTGAGAGGAGCTACATTAGAGTTCGATACGAAATTAGTGTTCGCTTATGATTAAGAACAAATAGAGGAAATCAGAATTTTTTATCAAATGCATTCATGATATGCTTATGGATCCAATAACTAAAGGTCTATCATCCATAAGTCTCACTAACGGGCCAACTAAGAGAAAATGGTATTACTAATGACCATGTACAACTGCATATCGTACTATGAATGAATTATGACTAATGACTAATGATTAATTTTCCTCATTATGATTTGTTTGTCTATTAGTATGCTAAGCTAGCATAATGGCATAAAGACAATAATATAACAAATCAACTAAGGGCATATCGTTAATTGATCCTAATGTTAAGTTTTAAATTTGGGTGTAGTATGATTAATGGGGGCCTAAGTCGAATAAAGGCTTAACGGCTGTATTTCTCTGCTACATTTTGAGTTTAGAACTAAAATGAGTATTAATCTATGCAGACTTACGGAATACTCATAATAAATGATTACTCGGCTAAGTGGAAGAATGTTGGAATAAATATACGTAACGTTTGTATATTTATCTATAGCCATTATGATCATTTATATTATGATGATCAATTATTAATATTATCCTAAGCCCAATAACAGATATGTCTTTGATGGGCGGGCTATCATTAGATGGGCCTTATTAGGGTGTCCACGAGTATGTATAAATAGAGAGGTTATTTTGAGATTAGGGTTGACACACAATCATAACAACATAACACCATTAGTTGTCCCCTATCTCTCTCTCTCTCTCTCTCTCTCTCTATCTATCTATCTATCTCTCTCTCTCCCTCTCAATGTGTTCATAACTAAAGAACACATAAACCATCATAACTGCATACCCTAAAGGGAACCCGATCAAGATGATGGTGTCTTCCATTACTGAGGTTCTTGAACGGTTAAGTATATAAGGTACACATGATCAAATCTTATGTCTATACCTTATGTTCTTATTAATATAATCAACATGTGGTATCAGAGCTATGTTGATTATATCAATTCAACATGGAGAGAGGGATAGTACGAACGACATACTCTACACCCCACACACAAATTACGATTGGGCGGTTTCTGAATTTATGAAGGCTCTTAGCATATCGTTTAAACGAATAAGAAAAATTGGCCAAGCATTGTCTTGTTCCCTTCTATGAGTTCCGGGGAGATTAGTAGCTATCTCAACACAGCTTCTTGATAGATTTGATATCGGTTTTATGCTTACCTCTCATAAAGTAAACATTTATTGGTGGGTTTGTTATTGATGCAAATTTTTCTTGTAAATATATCACTTTAGAAATGGATTACATTCCATCAGTTTCATAGAAAATCGAAAACTATTGCATCCATCCACTTGAACCAAAAACCGACTCTTGACAAATGTAGGTTACCATTAGGTATCTTCGAAGTCCATATCAATCCATGTTACTTAGGAGATGCTAAGGATTCTTCATGCTTAGCGAGTAATGGTATATTTAAAGTGCAGATATGATCTCACTGCAGTCAAGATCTTTTTTTAAGAACGGCTAACACCACACACCCTCTAAACCAACTCCTACACTTACATCAATGACCATTATAAGATCAGAATCATTGACCAATTGGGGAGGAACGCCTTTGCTACACGCATTGCTATTTCTAGGATCTCTAATAAAGACTTTTGAGATGATACGCATGGATCATATCTCCTTCTCATAACACAGTCCTCGGAGAAGTCCAACAACACATAACGATAAAGCTAGTTATAACGCCTTGGTCACCAAGGAAAAAAGTTCCTGAAACGTCGTTATGCTATTAACGAACTATTCTAATCTATGTCATAGAAATAAGATTCTAGGAAATGTAATGCCCCGACTGGGTTATGTATCAGAATATACATAAATTTTCTACCCATTTCTCACAAGGCACGCCAATTCAGAAAAAGGCTCAGCTTTGTTATTGTAATACTATAATTGTAACACTGCAATTCAGAAAGTCGACATAGGATCAAAGAGATTGATGATTTTCATCAAAAGGATATTCAGCAAAAAGCTCGTTGTAAATGGGCCAAGGATGGAGATGATAATACAAAATATTTCCATGCTTTGATTAATAAAAGAAAGGCGGCTAATGGCATTCCAGGTTTACTAATAGATGGGAAACGGGAAACGAAGCCAACCATAGTTAAGAAGGAGGTGCTTTCTTTTTTTAGAAGGAAGTTTCTTGAAGATATGGAGAAAAGGCATCGACTCAAATGTTTTGGTCTGAAACAGTTGAATGAAGCTGAGGCGCAGATGATTATTTCCCCTTTTATAGAAGGCGGGGTTAAAGAGGCGGCGGCGAAAAATAAGGGTGGTTTGGGTTTAAACAAATTAGGTATTTGTTACACGGTGCTATAGAGGTATCATGTGAAACAATTGCCTTATGGAAGAAGATTGTGGATGCTTTACATGGGTCGAATAGGAATTGGGAGTTATACCCGGTTCATGGGAGATGCAAAGGTGTTTGGCGTAATATCGTGAACATGGGTCGGACTAAAAAAGTGGAAGGTGTGACATTTAATTCTTTGATAAGCGCCGAGGTGGGGAATGGTAAAAGTACTCGGTTTTGTGTTGATCCGTGGGTAGGTGGTCAACCTTTAAAGGTGAGATTTCCAAATCTTTTCAGAATTGAAGGAGAGAAGCTATGTAAGGTGTCAGTTCGGGTGTTGAAATTGGGTGTCGCAAGCTCTTTTGCGTGGAGATGGAAGAAAGATCTGACATCTTTAGAAGAAGCTATGGAATTGACGGATTGTTATAACTTGCTTTTGACAACGAAACTTTCCGATAAGAATGATTCATGGTCATGGCACGGTACCGGATCTGAATTTTCAGTTGCAAACATGAAAAAGTGGCTGACTTCTACAGATAATTCAGCTGCAGAGGCGATTTTTGAGTGGTGCAAATGGACCCCTTTAAAGTGTAATGTGTTTATGTGGAGAGCTATACAAGAAAGACTTCCAACAAAGATCGTGTTAAGGAAAAGGAACATACAAGTGCAGGATACGAGATATGTTTTGTGTGATACAGAAGACGAAACTGCAGGACATGTTTTTACAACTTGTGCATATTCGACTACAATTTGGAGTGCTTTATCAGCTTGGTGCAGAATACCGACTTTGTTCGCGTATGCTGTTCGGGACCTCACGGATGTTTATAATCATGCGCTTATTCATAATTCAACAAAAAAAAAAGGTGCTTCAAGAGTTAATGATTATAGGATGCTGGCGTATATGAAAAGCTTGTAACGATATTATTTTTAACAATAGGAAAACCAGTGTTCAAGAGGTGATTGCGGATATGAAGATGTACGGATATTTATGGTTCAAGAATAGACATAAAAGTAGGACTTGTACGTGGGATGAATGGTGTAAATATGATGTAATGTAATGTAACGTTTGATTTTTGGCCGCTCGATCCCTATCTTGGGGATGGAAGATGTCTGTGTTTAATGAAGTTTAATTTTATAAAAAAAAAAAAAAAAAAACAGAATGTGTAATCTGATGCAGAGATATTTTTTATCTATTTAAACTTTGAATTATATAATTTTATCTTATTTGGTTTCCTAGTATAGTTATGATTCCCACCTATATAATGGGATCTAGGTTTTATTGTTTGTTTAGTTTTTGGTGATTATTAAATTGAAGAACATTGTTCTTGAACCTTTTTGTTCGTTTTGAGATTTTGAATAATCATTAAGCTTTTGAGCCATTTAATCGCTTCCGAAACTGCATCAGGTGGTATCAGAGCTTTGGTTTTCAAATGGCTCTGTGTGAAGCGAACTATGTTTTTTCTCGTCGAATCGCCAACCGAGGCATCGATAAAATCATGTTCGATTCGCAAGATCGTAAGATCCAGGAAACTGACTCAAAAGATGTCATCTAGGTGAGGTCATTGAGAAAGATGAGCATCCTGAATTCTATGATGGTTACAAGCTTGGTTTAAAAAAGCGCGCCCCAACGTTTGGGGCACGGGGCGTTGAGGAAAACGCTTTTTTTGCCAAAAAGCGCTGGACTACATGAAGAGCCGCCTCCAGCGCTTGAAGCGCGCGCTACAGTAGCGCCTCAGCCCATAAAAACCCTTTTAAACTGCTTTATTTGGCTCACTACAGTGGTGGGGATGATGAAGAACAATCATAAATTGAAGCAAGACAATAAAGATGAATAAATTAAAGCTTACGAGTGAAGATGATGAAGAACAATGATAAGTTGAAGCAAGACAATAAAGATGAAGGCTGGTTGGGAGATGAAGATGAATGACGGTTGCCTGTTGTTCTCTCTTTTTAACCTAATAATACCCTTTTAATAAGTTACACCCTTGACCCTTGATGTTTTCTCTTTTTTCAATTTTAACTTAAAACTTTATTTATTTATTTATTTATTTATTTATTTATTTCTTGTTTCAGTAAGAGGTGTTTTTCTTTAATATAATATAATATATTTATATATTTTTTGTGTTGTAAAAGGTGTTTATTTATACTTTTTATGTTTTGAATATGTTTTTTAGGTGTTTAAGAGTGTTTTATAGTCATGTTTTTGTGTTTATGTTCGATTAGAAGGTAGAATATGTGATATTGACATATATAAATATTTTTTTAATATTAGGCGCCTCGCATACGTGAAGCTATTGCCTCGCGCTTTAAGCCCTGCGCCTCAGATTTTAGAACCAAAACACCTCGGAGCGCCTCGCGCTTTTTTAAACCAATTTGAACCAAGGTTACAAGTTTATGGAAACCGACTCAGAGGCTTTCATCCGGGATGAGAACTATGGAAAGGAGTATCCAGGGAATCGTAGCGTTATCTATCTGTCACCTCCTTATTTTGATGAATACGATGACAATGAATGGTATTCTTGGGTTACAGGTGGTAACTGGAAATTACTGGCGATGGATAAAAAGTCGATTGTCAGAAGTGGAGTGGTGGTTGCTGGCGGCTGTGAGGTGGCTAAGGGTGATCATGCGTTTTCTTTGGAGGACCCAGAAATAGTGCAAGAAAGTTTGAAACGTTTGCATATATCCGATCGTATTACGACATATCCTCCGAATTTGGAATTCCAAACTATGGACGAACATGGAAAAAGTAGGGAGTTACTTTCCGTGAAAAAAGATGATGATCCTTCCAAAGAATCATTAATTTTTGAGAATCATAAACCTAGAAAAGTGGTGATGGGGTTGACTAATGAATCTCATTTATTGAAAGATGAAGTTGAAACATATGTTAGGAGAAAGATGGATAATTTGGTTTCTAAATATAAGGTGAATATAATTAATAAAATGGATTACGTGGAATACATTAATACAATTATGGATGATTTGGAGCCACAAAATAATTATCACATAGGCTCTCGAATAAGCACTAACTTAAGATTGCATGGGCGTATTGGAGTATTGATTATTGATAGGACGGGTTTGAACTCGTATGGTAGTAACTGTTCGAGAGAATACACGGAGTTAAATAAAAATATATGGTCTATTGGTGTGGCGACTTCTAAAACCCATCGAACTTCTAAGTTGAATAATCATATTCAGTGCGGGATCATCCCTTTAATGATCAAAACACATGTTGCTTCTCCTTTGAAGTTCAAAAGTTTTGACCTATTTGATCAAGTCAAATCGATAGTGAATAGAAGACAGTCCAATGTTCTATTCGACCCAGGTGGTACATGCTCCAAGTTTGGCGAGATGACCCGTGAAGTTAAGTTGTTTAGTCGGGTGATGATGATAATAATCAATGGGAATCAACTTGATATTCCTTTCAACCCAGGTGGCTTTAGTTCAAAGGCAAAACTGAGGACGAGTTTTTTTTTTTTTTAGAAGACGGGGAGAATGATGCAGGATTATCTCCTAGTTTGAATTGAAAACTATTTTTTATCAATTATTTTAATTTATTTATCTTTTATTTAGTTTCCTATTTGAATTATGATTCTCCACCTATAAAAGAGGACCTAGGGTTTATGTTTTTGGTTAGTTTTTATTGATGATTGAATATAACCGAAACTGCATCATAATCAAAGACTGAATATATGTGATCATTGGTCACCAGCCACATTAATAACCAAAACAACACATTCTGGGGTGAACAAAAAAACCGATTAACCGAACAATGGTGAAAAACTGTCATAGTTGAACCAACATAACCAAAGACAATAATAGTTAACCCATGATTCAATTAACTGTTTCTTCTAACCAAATTTTTTGGTTCAGTTGTGACTTCATAGATCTATAAAAACGAATTAACAGAAATGTTGCATTTAAGTGAAAATCGAACTAACCGAACCGAACCGAACCGAACCAAACCAATACCTTCCACAAACATCAGTGTATTTCCATTCATTGACACTTGCACATACCTCGGAGTGAGATGTACGTGGTAAAATCTTTGTTCAATAAAATGAACCCTCAGTTCTTCATCCATTTAATCTTTGTTCAATAAATTTCTTGTGTCCTGTCATTTACATCCCCATATTTGCCTACTCGAATTGATACAGAACCTTTTTTTTTTTTTTTTTGCTTCAAACCAGAATACCACTGATGCGTATGAGTATAAAACATCAGTAATTGACCATGAGTTGCTTTTTTGCAGCATGTATGAGTAAAAAAATAGCTGCCACGTAGTAAAGCAAAACTAGGAAGCAAGCACCAATCGTTTACCAAACCGAATAACCGCCAATAACCAACTTACCCGAAATCGATCGGCTATCAAAATACCTTAACCGAAGGTTCTGATTTCACTTCAGTTGGGCTTAAAACCACACCGAGCCGAACCTGCCCACATGCACCCCTATTACAATCTTTTAAATTCTATGTTCTTAAAAAACTAAAAATAACAACACTATAATCTAATCTAATAAGCAATCACAACCTTGATAATCCAAGTCCTGCCTATCATTCCTATTTTCTTCAATACATCTAAGCAGTTAATATCGGTGAGATCTCGGTTATATCGGTCCAAGATCTCGGTTATCGGTGTTAAGGGCCTATATCGGTGTAAAATATCGGTTATTATATCGGCCGATATTGGCGATATATCGGCCGATATTGAATTCAGAAATCTCGGTCATATCACCGAAAATATCGGTTCTTTGTTCTAGACGAGTTTCAGATGTAGATTGGTCGTGGATGAAGAAGATAGTTGACTAGAGATGTGGATTAAGAAGATACCTTGCGGTAACCGATCGGAATGCGTCGCCGGATCACTTCTGTTGTAGTCGGAATGACTCACCGGAGAACAGAACCTGTGTTTTATTAGTATGCCTATTGAAGATGAGGAAGATGATACATAAAGAAAGGCGGTTGATTCATATCTTTTTATTTAGGATTTTTTAATTAAGTTTGTCTTTTTATCACTTTACACCCTATAGTTTTCAATATTAAACTTTTAGCACTAATTTTTAAGAAAGAGTTATGTACAAAGTATTCTTTTCTCCATTTTAGTCCCTCTAGGTTTGTATATTTCATTTGTAACTCTAGTTACTTATGAAATTTGATATATATACATATACCGATATCTCACCGATATCTCACCGCGAAAACCGATATATCAAATATCAGTTCTTGACCGATAACCGATATTTTTCCGCATTAACTGCTTAGCAATACATTAATCCCATAGTTATCAAAAGTCATCGCCTTGACTACCTAGACGACCAATTTCCTAGAAGCAACCAGATCCCTCTTTTCCCTCCTAGATAAAAAAAAAAACCACGATCTGATTTTTAAAACCTTGTCACCTCTAGTCCCCCTAAGTAGTTAACTTGGCCGATATATCGGTGATATATCACCGATATCTCGGTTATCGGCCATCAACCGATATATTAGTACCGATATTTTGACCGATATTTTGTACCGATATTATCGGCGATATTGGCCGATATTTTATCGATATTTGACCGATATATCACTGATATTCCCGATATTGGTGTTTTTCTTCTTAGTTCTTCCATTTTTCTTACTTCTTATAGTTATTATTACTTTTTATTACTATTGTAAGCCTTAATTGTTAATAGTTAGTATTAAATATTAGTGTTTTAAGTCTTAACAAGTTCCCACTTGCTACAATTGTTAGTGTTTTGCAAGTTGTAAAAGGTTAATTTGTTAATGGTAGGACTGTAGGAGATCATGTTGAACTGTTAGTGTTAAATTGCTACATGTATTTTGCATGATATAAAAATTGCTGATATCCCACCGATATGGCGATATCTCACCGCGATAACCTATATCTCAAATATCGGTCCTTCACCGATATCCGATATTTTACCGCATTAACTGCTTAGTAGTCCCCTGACTAATATAATCGACCAATACTTACCAATTTATAAATATATATATATATATATATATATATATATATATATATAATTTTTTTTTTTTTTTTTTTTGCCTTTATATGAAATGTGTGGCTCAGAATGGTTCTCTCAGTTCTCAAATAGGGGTTGGTTCTCTTAGGATCCCTACCCTATATATATATATATATATATATATATATATATATATATATATATATAAATCTCAATCAAATCTTTTTTTTGTTTTTAAATATATTTGATTTTTAAAATACTTATAGATACTGAATTGTTATTCAATATATAAACACCTCAACTCATTGATTTACCCTCAACTGATTTTGTCTACTACATAGTTATCAAAGGCATGTTAATCCTTTTAGCAGGTATTGCTAAATCCGTAAGTTTATAGTTATATTATTTTATAAGATTATTGTTATTTGTAAAGATTTGGTGATTTTTTTATTTTTTTTATTTGCGTTTTTTTTCTTAGGCCGGCGCTTTTTTTGCGCTTCTCGCCTAGGCCACAGGCGGAGCCCAAGTGCCTTGAGTGCGCCTCACGCCTTTGATAACTATGATTAATCCAATAATATAAAATGGATCCTAGAACACGTAGTTATTCTTAGCCGATAATATTTATGTATAGTATTTGGCATGGATTATTATCGGCAAAGAGTACTAATAAATTTTTCATTTGCACAAACGCATGAATTTGTTAACGGTTTAATAAATAAATTTGTGACGGTTGGCCACTGCATCTACAATCTCGGCCTAGCACATGTTAGCTACAAACACAATCATAATAATTTAAACCAAGAATAAGTAAACTGCATACTGATGCACAAATGTAAGATCTGAGGTGATGAAACAAGCAAGGGCGAAGGTTATATAGGGGCCAGGGGTGGCCCTGGCCCCCCCTGTTTTTTGGCGCAGTAGTGAAAATTTGCGATTTTCGTAGGTAAATTGAGTCCGGGTTAAGTCCGGCCCCCGCCAATTTACCACTACCGATTAAAAAAATTGAGTCTGGCCCCCTCTGATTCGAGAACCAAGCTTCGCCACTGGAAACAAGGCACAACACAAAAATGTGTGCAAATAAAGTATTATAACTCATGAGCTCTCTCAGACACACATTAATTACCAAGCAATAGCATAGCATCTAATTTGAGGCGTTGAAGATACGTTTGGAGTTTGTGTTACCTTTTAATTAGAATCAGAATCAGAATCTGAATTTGAAGTAGAATCAAAGTGTTGATGAATAGGTTGGCCGTCTCGAAACTCATTCATCAATTCATCGTCTGAATGTTGATGCTTTCCTGATAACTTTCTTTTCAGTATAGATTCAAATATGGTGGGTATTGCTTCAAAATCACCCTTGTAAAACTTGTCTATTTGTCTTTTAAGCTCTGTGAAACAAACATTACTCATTATTTACTCATTGTAAAACTCATTATTACAGATAATGGGTTGAAATTACCTTCACTGGTGACATCGTCGTCAAGGTCAGAAGGGGTGTCGGAATTAGGGTTTTGAGAGGTGTAAAATTTGTGAGGAGTAAAGAAGCATAATTTATAATTAGGGTTTGTCTTGCCCTTGTTGTACAGGAAATTGAGACCTTGCAACAACAAATGTTTCTTCATCTTCATTTCGATTAGGCTTCACTTCACTCCCATCTAACCTATATCCATCCGCGGATGCAGCGGCCCAGAAACACAAGCCCAAGACAGATCCAATGTTTATTACTGGCCCAAAGACCAGTCCTCCTAAAATGTTAGTTAGAGCACAAATTCCATGGACTCAAGAATTAGCCAAATTAAATACGGAATGCGTCAATTGAAAAAAAAAAAAAAAAAAAAAAAAGCGGTAATAGGAACATTTGGGCTTGCATATCCATTATTTGAGTCTCCAACACATTTACATCCAGATCATCAATGTTTGGAATCCATATTATGCAAGGAGACATTAGCTAGAGCAGCGGGTGCTGTAGCGAAACTGATTGCAAAACAAGTATATTTTATTTTTCTAGTTGGTTAGTGGAAGAGTAGCTCCACGTTGCATTAGGGGTGTAAATGATGCGCAACAGCTCGAGAGCTACTCAAGATTAGATCGGTAAAAACCTCGAACGAGCCGAGCCTTAACGAGCCCGAGCTTTTCATACAAAGACCGTTCAGGCTCGTAAGCCTAAACGAGCCAAAAATATTATATTATTATTATTATTATTTTGTATATAGTATACCTACTATTTAATATTAGCGAGTTGAGCTCGAGCCCAGCTTTGGCTCGTTTAAGCTATCAAAGCGAGCTCAAGCCCTTAGGTTTTACTTTCGAGCCGAGTTCGAGCTCAAAGTATTAGGCTCGAACAGAGCCGAGCTCGAGCTCAAGATTCATAAAAGCATGATGAGCCGAACTCGAGCCCAATCAGGATCGGTCCCAGCTCGACTCGTTTACACCCCTACGTTGCGTGCATGTTCTCCACACTTATTGTCATGTTCTCCTGATAAAGAGCATGTAGTTTAGGATGCATTTGTTATTTAAGTTCTATACTTTCATTTGGAATATTATTGAAGAAAATTGATCCAAGCCTTTGTGTTTTCTCATCTTAGTTTCTTTGCAGTCTCGCCTACTTTACAGGCCCCTACCAACTACCCTTAATATTTTGATTTTGACACTCGAGGGCTAATCACCCATGATCTATGTGACAACCTGCACCCTTCACTTTTCATAAATGCGCATAATTGGTTCCTCAACTATTTTAAAATTTTCATTTTTAACCCTCGTATTTTAATAGGACCAAAATTCACAATTTAATAAAACTTATAATTTTTATAAGTAAAAGTATGCAAGTTTTATATTCACATCTACACCCGAGCACGTATGTTTCAGACCTTGATACTCAAAGCCCTTAATTTTCGGTCCTAAAACAACTTAGAAACAGAAGGAAACAAGTCTATAACTTAAAATTGATTAAATTAGAAAAATTATTTTTTTTTAGCCCTCGCGGTCCGCTAAGACAGTCAAACAATCAAAGTTCCAGTCAAAGACCTAGTCAAAGTCTCAGTCAAAGACCTAGTCAAAGTCTCAGTCAAAGTCCTAGTCAAATAGTCAATTCATCTTAAAACCTTACTTTATTGTGTTGACCAATTTTAAAGCCTAATTGAATCCAAAACTAGTATAAAACCCCCCTATGACCCATTACACTTTGCACCTCTAAATCAAATGTTTCAATTCGATTAAACTCTCCCTCATACCTTTCTTCTAGAGTATATTACTTCTACATTTGAAGCTTTGATTATAAACTCTTGTAATTGGCGAATTTGAAGTTTGATATTTTTCCTATTCGGTTTCTTTTCTTCTAAATTGGACTAGTTTCGTTGTTGAATCTTTGGATTGCTCGCATTTTCACGCTCGCTTAGTCATCTAGTCATTTGGCGAAAGTGAGTATTTCCTATCCCCTTTTTACTTTTATTCATTTTTGGGGTGTTACATGTACACTTATACAAATTACAAATACAAGTTCAAATTTTTACAATACAATTCTAGTACTATGTGCCTTTGCTTACAAACGTGCTTTATGCTTAGACATTACATGTAGAATACATTTGTACTTAGTGAAATCATTAACATTGTACAAGCCGACCTTAACATTGGATAGCGCTATTGGATTGACAACCCGCCTAGGTTGATTCTCCCCCTTTTTCATCGGAGAATCCGTGGTCATTGTTAAGTTATTATCCATTTATTGGATAAGTACACCGCCGTTCATTTAGTACATTTATACAGTTACAGGATTGATTTCGCTCATTTGTATGATACATAGTTTACATAATTGCACTGTAGCTTTGCACTTGAATTGTATAACATTTTCCAACTTACTATATGTATTAAAACTAGGAATGCTCACCAACATTTCATATGTTGACAAAACTTATTTTGTACATGTTTCAGGTGCAGTTTGATGTTAGTTCCATAGCATTGGATTTTAGTGCTTGCTTTTAATAATTTATTTCAAATTTCCTGTTTTGTTCAGACTTTTGTATTTTTCCCATTTCATCCATGTAAGACAATTTAAATTATTCAGTAATATATTTACATTTTAGTACCAAGTGCTTTTGAACAATCGTCACTACGTGACACTTAGATGATTCCGCCATCGGTTGGGGTGTTACAATCTAACATTCTAACACCGACAAAAACCATCACTATATAAGAACCCCTGCTACAAGAACATGGATCAAGAACATAAAAGATTCAAGAACTTTATTAAACTCAGAAAAACTTCTACAAATAAGGATTACAAAAGAATAAACCCCCAAACTTTACAATCAACTCTTAACAGGAACTCACACCTCTCTAAACTACAAAAGACATCAAGATCTACAACCAAATAGAATGAAGGAACTTACAGATACAAGATGTATCTGCACAAGATAACCACTTCAAACCCTAAATGATAGATCTAAAAACAAAGAGATATTGAAAAACTCGAAAACTGAAAACTGGTACAGTGGCGAATCACCCAGCTATTTATAGCTGGGGATTTGTGTTTCTTCTAACACAATGTACGACCATGATCATCTTAATCGAACGGATGAGACTTATTTGTGTTTCTTCTCGTGGATTGCCAGCGTGGCAAATATCACACGACACTTATTTAAACCGGGCCAATATCCTGAGCCCATTCTTCTTTTATCAACAGCCCATCTTCCTTTTGTTATCACCAGCCTACGAACACTATCAGTACAACACCTCACAGCACCTCAGCCCGAACTAATTATCCAGCCCACGAACTTATCAACTCATCAAAACATGAAAAAATAAAAACAAACTCATATAAGAATAATACTAAGTATAAAATTGTTTAAAGATGTATTACAAACTTTAACACCCCCCCCCTCAATTTTATACCTCAAATGGGTCAAATAAACCTAAATACTTACCAAGTTTTTCATGTAGATTAGGAAACAAACCTTTTGTAAATATATCAGCTACTTGACTGTCAGAAGCAACCTTATTAGGTTTTATGATACCCTTTGATATTTGATCCCTTAGAAAGAACAAGTTCAACTCAAAATGCTTTGTTCTCTCATGGAACACTAGATTGACAGCAATGGCTAATGCAGCATTGTTGTCACAGTACAAATCAACATGCAAACTCACAAGAACATTCAATTCTTTTAACAAATTTACCAGCCACATTAATTCGAATGTGGCAGCACACATGGACCTAAACTCAGCTTCTGCTGAGGACCTGGATACAATGGTTTGTTTTTTTGCTTTTCCAGGACACTAAAGAGTTCCCAAAAAACACACAAAACCCTGTAATAGACTTTCTTATTTCCAAGCACTTAGCCCAATCTGAGTCTGAGTAAGCAAATAATTTTAACTCAGAGGCTTTAAAAAACAAGATACCTTTTCCAGGTGATCCTTTTAAGTACCTTAAAAGCCTTATAGCAATTTTGAAATGATCATTAGTAGGTCTATGCATATATTGGCTTAAAAAATGTACTGCATAAGCGTCATGTGTGTGCCAAATAAATTAATCTACCCACAAGTCTTTGATAACCAGTGATGTTAGACAAAACTGAACTATGTTGTTTACATAAATTTGTCAACACATGGTTAAATTCAATGGGTGTACTAACAGGTTTACAAGCAGTTAGTCCATAATCAGCTAATAACTCTAAGCAATACTTTCTTTGAGATAGACATATCCCATCATCAGTTTTAATCACTTCTATCCCCAAAAAATACTTTAATTCACCCAAGTCTTTTGTCAAAAAATTTGATCTAAGAGTTTCTTTAACCTTAGTAATTTCACTAAGACTATTTCCAGTCACAACAATATCATCTACATATACAAAGCAGATAGATGATCACAGAATTAGTTATTTTAAAGAACAAGGAATAATCACACTTACTCTGACTAAAAACAAGATCAATCAACACATTTACAAGTTTAGCATTCCACATATGAGGAGCTTGTTTTAAACCATATAAAAAATTCTTAAGTTTGCACACTCTTTTTTTCATTTTTATCAAAATACCCATCAGGTAAAGACATGTAAACTTCTTCATTTAACTCCCCATATAGGAAAGCATTATTAACATCTAGCTGATACATTTTCCAATCATTTTGTACAGCTAAAAGTTATAATGCACCTAACTGTGACAAGCTTGACCACAGGTGAAAAAGTGTCCTCAAAATCTATTCCTTGTTTTTTACTATAACCTTTCGCCACTAACCTGGCTTTAAACCTCTTAACCTCCCCACTAGACTTAAACTTGATCTTAAAGACCCTCTATACAAGATCCCAAGTATCATTTCTATAGAGGGCCTCAATCTCTTCATTCATGGCTGCAATCCAATTTGGATTGCCAACAGCCTCATTGAATGAACTATGTTCCTTTTCCTTGTTTAAAGAGGAAACAAAACATTTATTTTCAAAAGTAAGATTGGAATAGTTGACTACTCTTTCTATTCCAAATTTTACCTTACTATCTATTACATAATCTTTCAAATTTTGTGGTAAAATAGTATTCCTAGCAGACTTTCTAACATTAGACTGACTTGCACCTTGATCATTAAGGTTTCCTTCAGAACTGGTGATGAAATCTTGTCCAGATTTCACACCCCGGCCCTGTTTGGAGTGTTGTTTGATGAACTGGGCTGCTGACTCCCAGCCTTGCCATCAGTCTCAGCAACATTGTCTCCAGTCTGCTGAGACCGGTGTGTCTCTAGATCATTCCCATGGTTATCCCTTCTATCATCATCGAGACCTTGTGACTGATCTTGGTTGTCAAGTTCATACCAATCAAAAAAGTTAAGATTTGTTATTTCAGAAAGCATATTTTCATCAAAGTTTTTAAAACAGATTCTTCTTTAAATGGAAAGATCTCTTCATAAAATTTCACATCTCTAGAAAAATAAACAATTTTGCTTTCCAAGCTAAACACTTTATTACCCTTTTTTTCTGTTGAATAGCCTAAGAAAACACATTTTTCTGCTCTACTATGCAATTTATCACTTTCATTTAAAATGGTACAAAAACATAGACAACCAAACAGTCTAAGATGATCTAAGAAGGGTTCAAAACTATATACTACCTCATATGGTGATTTTCCTCAAACGGTCAAAAGACCGTTGGCTAACGTCTATTTTTGCAGCGTGATGAGCATCACGGATTTCAAACATCGCGGGCGTGATACATGAGGTGGGGCAGTGTTCGTGATGGTCACGACCATCACAACCAGCCTCGTCTACCCTAATAAAGAATTGTAACTAAAATTAACTTGTTTTCAACTAAAAATAATAATTTAGTAAATCTTATGCTTAAAATTAAGGTAAAAGTAAATAAGTGAAAATGACACAATCTAGTCGACCACATTAATCCTTAGTACTCACTCGAAAATCCCACTTGCGCTATTATATGTTTTTATTTATTCCCAATCTCGAGCTCTCATCTTACATGCAATACCCCACCTTAAAGCAACCAACAACCACACCCCAACCTCTCATCAAACCCCAACATGGATCCACCACCCACCGCCACCGTCACCCACCATCATCACTACCAAGACTCCATCGAATCCTCCTCCCCCACATGCCGCCAATGGGACGACACCTTACCACCACCCAAACTCCGCATGATGTGCAGCTACGGTGGCCACATCATCCCCCGTCCCCACGACAAATCTCTTTGCTACATGGGCGGCGAAACCCGCATTGTCGTTGCCGATCGCCACACCTCCCTCGCCGACCTTTGTTCTCGACTCTCCACCACCCTCCTCCACGGCCGCCAGTTCTCCCTCAAGTATCAACTCCCTAGTGAAGATCTGGACTCACTCGTGTCCGTCACCACGGACGAGGATCTTGACAACATGATTGAAGAATATGATCGACTTAATGCCTCCAATCCATCCTCCAAACCATTGCGATTACGTCTATTCCTATTTTTATCCAAACCCGAAACCGCGGCATCCATGGGATCATTACTCGACGATGCCAAATCCGAAACATGGTTTGTTGATGCATTAAACGGTGCGGGATTGCTTCCTAGAGGGCTATCTGACTCTGCCACCATTGATAACTTGCTAGAACCAAAAGATGGTAATGTCGTTCAAGAGGAAACCGATATACAACGTCGTCATGCGGACGTGCCCGATTCGCCTTTGGTGGAAACGGCGTCGTCGTTTGGATCGAGTTCTTCGTCCCCTTCGATGTCGAATTTGCTGCCGATAAAGGTGAAGGCGGATCAGATGAATCAGATGGCGGGACTGGACGCTGTTGGTGGTTGGACTATTGTTTCAGATGATGATAGATCGGATCATGGTGCTGGGATGAGGAAGCCGCCATTGCCGCTGCCGCTACCGTTGCAGCCTGTGCAAAGGAAGTTTGGGCATGATCAGTATAGTTTGCCTTCGCCGGATTCTATAGCAAGGTAAATCCCATGTTTATGTTTTAATTTGGTAAAAAAATAAATATATCCTCTTGTTGTAAATACAGAAGAAATTACTAGCTATAAAATACACATTTGACCGATCAGATTTTAAAATACTTAATTAAACGCTATCTATCATGGACAAATTTCTCAGTGAAAACTGAAAACCAAGCCTTAGAAGACAGCTAATGTCTATTTTTTAATAAAATTGGTCCAAAATATATATGTTAGAATTAAAATATATATATATATATATATATATATATATATATATATATATATATATATTATGAACTAGGACTAGTAAGTTTTGGTTATGCCACTAGGACTAATCTAACGATCAAAATGTTTTGCAGTGATAGCAGTATTGCATCAGCAAATTGTCAACCGAAGACCACATTCACTCAAGACCCGAACGCTCAATCAAACAGAGACACAGGAACTCCACCAGTAACAGCCCAAATCTACCCAAACACAACTCTCATGTCCACCATCAATTACCAAGTCCCAATCCAACAAATCTCGGACTCCTCCGACACAGCACAAACCCAAGACCATCAAAAACAACAACAATTCTACCAACCGCGGCCACATTACATCCAACACCATACAACAAACCAACCGCCACAACCCGTCTCCTCTTACTATCCTGTCTACGCACCACCACCCCACCAAATGGACAATCAACAACCACTCTACTTTCTTCCCATGACAAAAAACCACCCATACGGTATGCAAATACAATCCAACGCCAACACCAACGACGCGACAACCATAACATCAGCAGCCACACCACCACTTTACCCAACCAAAACAGCCATCCCAATGAGCAAACCCGATATGGCTACAAATTCTATGTACGGGACAGCGGCTCTAAACATGATTCAAGTTCCAAACAATCAGTTTCAACAACAATACATGATGAATGTTAATCCTCATCATCCTCCTACATCCAACGGTTATTATTCGCAGCACCAAGACCCTGTGTATTATTCGCAGCACCAATCAGTGGCTGCACCATTGCCTTCACAGTATCAAACCATGACTCCAGCATCAGCCATGTTGTTAACACAAGTATCCTCGGCTCAGCAACCGGCTCCTGATCAAAGTGCTAAGCAGTAATCTTATTGAATCAATGGGCGATGTTTATTATTTTATTGTATGGTTTTTTTGAATAATAATTATTGTTGTACTTTGTTTTGTATCATAAGATTGTTAACCATGCATTCAAAATTTTTTTAAATAAATAAATATATATTGTATTAACATCGTTCAAATTGAGGTATCATAAATTAATAATAAAAACGTAAATAAACTATTTCAATGTATTGTTGAAAAATTTATAGCAATTGAAAGTGGGAAATTGGGTTCATACTGAGAAATTAGTGTTGTTGGGTTCTATTAGTTTCTCGAAAATAGAACCATGTTAATAGTAGAAAAAAACAATCCTGGTAAGACCTTGATGGTTAAAAACGTAAACGCAAAACTCTCTCGCCATGCCATCGGAGAACCGGGCGTCGGAAGCTGATTCCGGAGAGTGTCCAGCGTCGAATCACAAAACTTTTCGTCACTAATTTACCAGAGGGATGTAGCGGGTCGGATCTTGCGGCTAAAGTCAGACAATATGGACAGATATTCGATCTGTACATTGCGAGAAAAAGAGACAAGGGAGGTAACAGGTTTGGCTTCATATCTATGCTTGATGTTAAAGACAAAGAGGAATTACTGAAAAGTCTACGTAATGTTCGGATGGGTGATTATAAGCTTTGGTTTTCTATAGCCAGATTTGTTCTCGAAGACGGTGAGATTGATAACAAAAGTGTTAGGCAAGATAAGGGTCATGCTTATAATTCCTTTAGTGGGAAGATGCCTGCTGATGACCATCAGGGTACTAACTCTTTCTTCTCTGCTCATAGATCCTTTAAGGATTTATTAGTAGGGAGGTCCATTACTGTGGATAGCAATGTTAATGTGTTTGCTTCGTTGCATGGGAGGGCTTTGGTAGCAAGTATGGTTGACTATCAAAGTTTTGAAGAATATTAAAGTGATATTACATGATGTCTATCCGGGTGAAATTAGTTTTCAGTATTTGGGAGGGTTAGAATTATTATTGACGTTTGCAGATTTGGATACGACTCTGGCGGTTAGGGTGGTTTTATTATCATTAGGGGACAAGTTCTCCAGGGTGAGTGTGTGGAATGGACAAGCCTTGGGGTTTGAACGGTTAGCATGGTTAAAAATCCAAGGCGTCCCTTTGCATCTTTTAACAAACGAAGTCATCGACTCTGTTGGTAAATTGTTTGGCAAGGTGGTTCATAGAGCCAAAAGATCCGATTCAGATCCAGATTTATCTTAAGAGTATGTTGGAGTGTTGGCAGGAGATGGGAAGCGAGTGTCCAAAGAAGTGGTTATTCATTGGAAAGACCGCAAATTCCGCGTTTGGGTTATGGAAGAACTGAGCGAGTGGACTCCAGAATTCACGGAGATTGAACCTGCTAAGGAGATGGATTAGTCTGATTCAGATAACGAGGATATCGGAGTTTCGCCGGAGGATGTGAAGGGATGAAGTTCATGGTGACGAAGGTGTTGACCAAACGTGTTTGGAAATTAATCGGGAAGTTAATGTCAATGATGGCAGTCAATCATTGCCATTGATGGACCACCCAAGGTTTGAAGAAAATATTAATGAGACATTTACTCAAGGAGTGGACTTTTGTTTTGAAGAAGTTAATGAGGAGTGTGAAGACAATGTTATTTTCAAGGTTTGCAAACGTAAAAAGTTTAAAAAATCGGATATGGGTAGGCCCAGTGGGGCATACACTAGTTCACAAGAAAGTCTAAAAGTGGGAAAGAAGCCCAAAAATGATGATATATTTGGGCTTGACCAGATTTTGGGTTTAAATAAGGTGAATGAAGGTGCAGAGGATCTAGTGGGCCCTAATGTGGGTTCCAATAGTGAGGCTTCAGTGGACTGTGATGCGGGTGCAGATAGTGAGGCTTCAGTGGGCCGTGAAGTGGGTTTGGACAGTGAGCTTTCAGTGGGTCGTAAGGATCCATTGTCCACGAATTTTATTACTAATGAATGTAGGTGTGAAGCATTGGACCCTGTTTCTAATTCAAGTATTCAATTGAACGATGATGTTACATTTCAAGACAATGTTGTTACTGAAACAATTAATATGGGCAATAAATTGGGAGTTAATTTGCATAATTCTCATTCGTTAATTCAAGAGTCGATTACAGTTGAAGGATTACAAGGGGGTAAGCCATGAATTGTTTGTCTGTTAATATTCGTGGTGTCAGGGGTATTGGGAAATCTGGTTGGATTAAGAGTGTCAAGGATAAGTTTGGAATTTCTTTTATTGGTATTCAAGAGTCGATGTCGAGTAACGTCCATTCGGGATGGTTGTCTAACTTTTGGGGAGGTTCAGGGTTTGAGTTTGATTGTGTTGATGTTGTGGGATTCGGGTGGCATTATTAGTCTTTGGGACCCGAAAGTGTTTGTTAAAGATACGGTTAACAAAGAGGCGAATTTTCTGCATGTGGCGGGGGAGGTTTCGGGAGGTAATTTTCGTTTGAATATTTTAAACGTGTATGCTCCGCAAAATAATGGTGATAAAAGAAACCTCTAGGATAGAATTAATAATCTCATTCAGATTAATCAAGGATATTGGATAGTTTTTGGTGATTTTAATGCGGTTAGATATCGCGAGGAAAGGAAAAATTCCAAGTTCGACCCAGTGTGTGCTCGTGACTTTAATGAATTTATAGATGAGGCTTGCCTCAGGGAATATAATCTCAAACGGATGAAATTTACATACATGGTTAATAGAAGAGGTGTTTGTAAATTTAGTCGTATTGATAGAGTGTTCGTTTGTGATAATATGTTTAATAATTGGCCAAATGCATCTGTTAGAGCACTTAATAGAGACCTATAGGATCATTCGCTATTGGTTTTATTGTTTTTCGACACAAACTTTGGCCCGAGACCTTTTCGATTTTTTGATTCTTGGTTGGATCGTCCTGGTTGTATAGAAGTTGTTCAATCGGCTTGTAAAGATTGGGTTGATATGGGCCCGACGGATACAAATCTTCTTAATAAATTGAAAAGATTGCGAGGGTGTTTAAAAGCTTGGTTCAAGTCCGTGTCTAATGCTGAATCGGAGACAGAAGCTGCCTTAAAAAAAGAAAAACAAGATTTTGAGATGCAAATGGAGATGAATGATTTAGAGGAATCGGATGTATGGATTTGGTCGGAGTGTAAGAAAGCGATTGAAGAAATTGAACAACATAAGGCGCGTGATATTCGTCAAAAGTCTCGTGTTAGATGGGCCTCTCTTGGAGATGAAAACTCAAGCTTTTTTCATAAGGTTGTTAATGGGCGTAAAGCTAGAAACGCGATCCCGGGTTTAATGATTAATGGGGACTGGATCGATAAGCCCTCTCTTGTAAAAAGAGAGGTTTTGCGTTTTTATAGAAACCACTTTAAGGAGTGGCATTGTAATCGGCCTGAGATGATGTGCGCGGGTATTAGGCAGATTGGCGAGTTGGATGGGATTTCATTGGTTGACACGTTTTCTAAAAAGGAAATTAAAGAGGCGGTGTTTGAATGTGGTTCTAACAAGGCACCTGGCCCCGATGGGTTTAATTTTCGGTTTGTTAAGAGGTTTTGGGATGTGCTTGAAGACGATTTCTTTCGTATCCTGGGTAAGTTTCACAGTATAGGTATTATTAATACAGGTTGTGGATCGTCTTTTATTACTTTGATACCCAAAGTTAAAACTCCTTTGGGTTTTAAAGATTATAGGCCTATTACTCTAATTGGGGTGATTAGCAAGGTTATTTCTAAAATCCTTGCTAATCGTCTTAAAAAGATTATGGGTCAGGTGATTTCGGAGTCTCAGTCGGCGTTTCTATCTGAGCGTTTTATTCTTGATGGTCCTCTTATGGTGAATGAAGTGATGAGTTGGTTAAAAAGAAGAAACAGGAAGGCGTTCATGCTTAAATTTGATTTTGAGAAGGCCTATGATAACGTCAACTGGAATTTTTTGCTTTCTGTTATGTCACAAATGGGATTCCCGGCTATTTGGTGTAGATGGATTAAAGGTATTCTTGATTCCTCTAGAGATGCGGTTCTAGTGAATGGTTCGCCCACATTTGATTTTAAGTGCGAGAAGGGTCTTCATCAAGGTGATCCATTATCGCCTTTTTTATTCTTAATTGTTATGGAATCTCTATCATGGTTATTGGAGAAAGCTAAAGAGATAGGCGTTTTTAAAGGTATTTGTATTGGGGAGAATGAAGTGGTCTTGTCACATCTTTTTTATGCGGATGACGCTTTAATTTTGGGGGATTGGTCACGGGAAAATATTCAGGCCATTGCTAGAGTTCTACAGATCTTTTATCTATGTTCTGGCCTTCGAATTAATCTTCACAAATCGAACCTATTTGGAGTTGGTGTAGAAGACACAGAGGTGGATTCCATGATGGAATTTTTGGGTTGTAAAAGAGGTGGGGTACCTTTTGTTTACTTGGGTATTCAAGTGGGGGCAAAGATGACTCGTGTTGCTAATTGGAGCCCAGTTATTGAAGTGATGAGAAATCGGCTTGCTTCTTGGAAAGCGAAGAGGTTATCGATTGGTGGCCGTTTGGTGTTGATTAAGTCGGTGCTTGAAAGTTTACCCGTTTACTACCTTTCGCTTTATAAAGCACCTAACCAAGTTATTGATAACATGGAAAAATTAATGGGGCGTTTTTTGTGGGCGGGTTCTAGAGAAGAATGGAAGATTCCATGGGTGGCTTGGGAGATAATTACTACACCTAGAAAAAAGGGGGGATTAGGAGTGTCGAAGATCCAAGAGGTTAATGATGCGCTACTATTGAAGTGGACTTGGAGATTTAAAAAAGAAACAAATAGTTTGTGGAAGAAAATTATAGTGGGATGTCACGGGTCTAGTAGGCCATGGGCTTTATTACCATGTAACGCCACATCATGTAGTAGCTGGAAACAAATTGTTAAATTGGGTGAGAAAACTCTTGTTAATGGTGCGGCTCTTAATTCATATTTTGAGGCGATTCTTGGAGACGGTACATCTATAAACTTTTGGGGGGACATTTGGTTACGAGACGAACCCCTTAGAAAGACTTATCCACATTTGTTTAGACTTGAAAAAAATAAATGGGCAAAAGTGACGGATAGAATTCTTGTTGTGAACAATAATAAATCCATGGTTTGGGAGTGGAGGTCTAATCCTACATCAAATATGGAAGTGTCAGAGTTGTTTGGGCTTCTTGAAGATATCCACGAGTTGGTTTGGAAAGGGGGTATAGATATACGGAAGTGGAAGCCGCAAAATGATGGAGTATTTTCGGTCTCTTCTGTTAAGGATTTATTTCAAAAAAATTCGATGGTTGCTACTTCTCAATTGATAAAGTGGAAGTGTTGGGTTCCATTGAAGTGCAAAATTATGGTATGGAGGGCTGCGCGAAATCGGCTTCCCACAGTCTCGGAACTTTTGAAGCGTAGGGTGTCTATTCAACAAACCTCCTGTGTTCTTTGCCAATGTGATGTCGAAATGCTTGGTCATTTATTCACGAGGTGTGGGTTTTCTCATGAAGTTTGGAGTCGGGTAGAATCATGGTGCCGGCTTAGCCCCTGTTATTATTTGATGTCTCGGATCTCTTAAGGCTTGCAGAGGATCACTCGAATGTGAAGGAGATTAGATACATCATTAGAAGTATCGTATACACTACTATGTAGGCTTTGTGGAACGAACGTAATGGTCGAATTTTTAACAAAACAAAGCGTCGCCCTATCGAAGTGATGGAATTCGTTAAGTCTACCTCTTACTTCTGGATACGGAATAGAACTAGATGGAAAAATGTAGATTGGAACAATTGGTGTAAATACCCTCTCGATTTGATGTAACTTTATTTGTTTTTTCCCGACGGTCCTTGATTTAAGGACCGTTTTGGGTGTTTTTAATGAAATTCACTAAAAAAAAAAGACCTTGATGGTTAATAAGGCTTTTCCCCACTATGAATTAGTGATATTTTAGTATTTGGTAAGTATATATGTAACAAGTGGTTGGTTTCAATAGAGGGCTATGATATTTTAGTTTCTTTTTGTTATTTTAACTTTTCTTTGAAACTACTCTTCACACAAACGATGTTATGTTTGATCACTTGAAAATATCAAAATGTATTATGTGCTTTTGTTTTTACAAGACGTGAGTGTTCAAGTGTTACAAAATCATTGTTTAAAAGAAGAAAAAGAGTGAAAAATTCACGTGTGGTCTTATCAATTCTTCACTCTTAAGGATACACATGTGATGACGTGAAAACCAGGTGTGAAGCCCTTCCACTATCCCGTGCCCAACGTGAACTCAAACATGGGGTATATTATGTGCAGATTTCAACTAACATGGGGCAACACCTGACGGTTGATGTGGAGGAAAAGATCGCCCTATGTGTGGTGTGGACGGAAATAAACACCCCTCTACGTCAAGGGTCAATTTAGCCCCACGTACTATAGGAATTCAAAGACTTCCTCGGTGGTTCAAACCGATTCACCGACTCACTAAGCCGAAAGTGGACTGACCTACAAAACAAGTGCCAACGTTTCAAGAGTGTTCACCAAACAACCTTGCAACAAGTCCCCCCCCCCCCCAATACCCCCGATCACGAGGCTGTTGAACTCGCTAAAATCGAGATCGAGTATGAGCTTCGCCACGTTGAGTTTCTGCATGGCAAATGACCAAATACCCCCGATCACGAGGCTGTTGAACTCATTAAAATCGAGTACGAGCTTCGCCATGGTGAGTTTCCGCATGGCAAATGATCTGGGCGACCTTAGATTAGGTTTTATTGTTTAGGTTTATCATGTTTTTAATGTTTAAATTAGGTTAGTTTAATTTTAATGTAATGTTTGTTATATAAAAAGGTTGTGTTATTTAAGTACTTTTATTATAATTTAATACAAAAAAATAATAATAAAATCAAGATGACGTGGAGACCACCTAACCACCGCCTACGCAATCATCACCCGTGCATATTTTGTTTTGAATAGCTAAGTGAGATGGATACACTTATCGATCCATGCCCCTCAAAAGCATGACAACACCAACTACTCTAGTGTCAGTGTCGGCCCAGTAGAGTGTTTTCGCCGTTGGTGTTCTTTCCGATCTCTACGCATTTCACCGCTCCACCGGAAATTCCCTCTGCCCCTACCGTACTCCAGCTTGGTAGTTTCCACCGCCTGTCCAGAGTTGAGCCCTGGTACTTGACGACGGACTTAAAAAGCCACCTACGGACGCTTTACGCCCAATCATTCCGGATAACGCTTGCATCCTCTGTATTACCGCGGCTGCTGGCATAGAGTTAACGATACTTATTCCCTAGATATTGTCATTGGTTCTTCTCCGAGAAAATAAGTTCACGACCCGTGGGCCTTCTACCTCTTTGCGCGTGCTTTAAATAATGAGCAAATGAGTAATAATTAAGTGGGAATTGACTTGCGAAAATAGGATAGACACCGATATTCATTTGGTCAAAACGTAAACTGAAATTTATATCAGCGACGTGTTACCGCGACGTGTTGCGCTGACGTCTAAATATACAGTAATTCGAATTTGTACTGTCAAAACGTAAAATGAAATTTATATAAACTCGAATCTGGACAAAAGTCACGTCAAAAAGTAGACCTACAATTTGGTTTGTTACGATACCAAGTATGGTAGCGGCATTCCATATGACTCTACGATAACGCCGTTATTACTAATGGTATTATCGTTGAGTTGTTAAAAAAACGAAGAAGTTAATGCCGTTAGCACTAACGTCGTTACTACTAACGACGTAACCGTTAGTACTATTCCAAATTCATACCGTCAAAACGTAAACTGAAATTTATACCAACTCGAATCTAAACAAAAGTTACGTCAAAACGTAGACCTATAGTTTTGTTTGTTGCAATACCTGGTATAGTAGCGACATTCCATATGACTATACGATAACACCGTTAGCACCAACGGTTATGCCGTTAGTAGTAATAAAAGCCGTTAGTACTAATGACGTTATCGTTGAGTTGTTAAAAGAAAAAAACAATAATTGTTTAATGTTGTTAGTAGTAACCACCGTTAATACTATTCTTTTTAAGAAGATAATAATGTTCCATTTTGTTTGTTTATGTCCAAATCTTGTAAAGTTAGGGTCTTACTATAAAAATATTAATTAACCAGATGAAAATGTTAGGAAAAGATAATATTCGAATGAATTTGTTCATGAATTCGGAATAGATTTGAAAACAACCCATATGAATGAATGCTCAACTCATCTTTATTTTTTATTTAAATATTTAAAATAGCAAAGAATCAATGGAACAAATCAAACTCATCAATGGAACAAATCAAACTCATCGACTTGGGATGAAAAATTATTATCTTTTCAACGAATCAATTTCGAGCACTCTCGGGCACCCTTTTGGCGAATCAGGTACTCGAGAGTACCCGGGCCACCAATTGCCACCAATTCCCGGTAAAACCCGACCACTCACCCGCCCGAAGGCACGACGGTGAAATAGTCGGTAAAACCGGTCGGGATCAGGACTCGAACCCAAGCCAATGGCCGGGTCATCCCTCATTTCCCATCCACCAATGTCCTCCAAATGTAGCTAGTGGGAATTGAACCCAAGCCTTCCATAGGAAACTTTAGGCATTCAACCAACTAGGCTACAAGTGTTGGACTGAAAAAAAAAATTATTATCTATCTATCTATATCTATCAATCTATACATATAATAAATCAAAGCCACATGGTACTCAAAGAGGGTATTCTCTTCATTGAGTGTGCCATGTGTCATCCCATGTGGCAAGGGCTTTATTTTAGGAAAATAATAATTTAAAATTTAAAAACAAAATTAGATTTTTATCTCTAATGTTTTATCCCATAACTTTTAAACGTTAATATATTTTATATACGAGATTTTTTAAAGAAGAAAATTACACCAAATTAACGAGCGTTTTATTATCTTTCCAACGAGTACCATAGTGCTATATAAAAAACGGAGAAAAAACGACTATTTGTTTGTGTGGTTTTGTTCATACAGGAAAAAACCACAAAATGTTTAGGTTATTCATTAATCATGTATAGGCAAGTCATTAGTTATGTTCAAACCAGTAAATATGATTTTTTTTTTACAACATGTGTTAGCATTGAAGTTGTACATTGTTTTAGGTTAGGTTTTAATATTAGAGTTATACAGTGTTTAAGGTTATGCACTAACATTGAAGATACATTGTTAATTGTTTTAGGTTAAGTGCTACCCGAAGCTTTCCTGCATGTAACTGTAAAACGCATCAGTCTATTTTAGGTGTAAATTTGATATTTCAAATTAGATTTCTCAACCCGGGACGCTCCCGGGATATATTAGTTTAAAAAAAATTGTGGGTTTGGGTCGGGCCTGGGATTAGGTGATACCCGACCCAATTACCCTTTTTTTTATATTAGAATATGATAACGCAGAGATTTGTTTAAAATAATAATAATAATATTCATTAATCATATATTGGCAAGTCATTAATTATGTTGTCATATTAGATATTTTATTATGTCATATTAGATATTTCAACCCGGGACGCTCTCCAACAGGTAATTGCTATGTTTTCTTTTTCTACCATATTCTGAAATAGCTCAAATCTTATTGTATGCAGTTAATGACCTTTGACTAAATGTATTGGTGCTAAACAATCTTTGTCCCCTTGAAGTGCTTGGGATCTTAATATTTTGTTTTAGGTGTTGATGTTGTAAGATGAAATGGATCTCTTGGTATATTTTTTTTTAAAAGTATCTAATGTAAGTTGATACATAGATGTCATTTTTATAGTTTAGATACTTCTAATTTTATTCGCTTTACTTAGATTTCTCAACCCGAGACACTCCCGGGGTATAAGCTAGTGTAACTATTATTGTAAATTTAGACATTTTTAGATGCCATTTTAATTAAAAAACATCCAGTTTAACAAATAAAGTTATGAAATAACTATATAACATGTCAAGTTATTCTACACAATGTAACAAAAATGAGAAGAGTGAGAATGATACAAAAAAAAAAAAAAAAAAAACACAATAGATCATGAAATATGACACAATGGGCCACAAAGTATAACACAGTGCCAACAAAATATAACATAATGCTGAAGAAAAAAGACACAATGAATTGAAAAATGACACAATGATGAAAATAAGAAAAATACACAATGATACATAAAAGACACAATGGTATAACACATATTCTAAAAACTATAAGCTAAAACCCCAAAAAAACGAAGACCTAAAAACTAACATCTTAGGGTTCGATAAGACGGTTCCAATGCCGCTTGAATGAGTTCAATCGGAGTCCATTTTATACCCTTCCTACGACTTCCTATTTTTTTTCCACTATGTATTTGATCGTAACCCAATAACTATAAACACTTAATATATTTAATCCTCGAAAATATAAAAATTGGGTGTGTATGGTTTCTTCATTTCTCAAGATTCACAATCTTGATTTTGTACAAACCACTCTCAGGAGTGAAATCAAGAACATTGCATATAGACTTACAAATATAAAATAAAAACCATAGTCTAGGAGATTCTTTTATTAAAACTCACATAAATACTTAGAATTTTGGGGTTAAGTGCCACCAAATTAAACTGTCACATTTTTTTTTAACTAAAAATGTACCAAAAACATGTTTGCCTCTTTGGTAATCCATGTGCGAGCCATGATATACGTTTGCACATTTTAACATATGAAAAGTTGTATATATGCTAGGCTGTGAGAGATAATCATTATTTAGAGAGAGTTGATCCACGCTCGCGGGATACATCCATCATCTAGAGCACTTCCCTCGCAATTTTTTTAGGATCTTAGTTTTTAAAAAATATTTAGAATTGGAAATGATTTGAAACTAAATACTTAAAAATAAAAACATAATGTCTTTAGTAAATACAAAAAAATGATGTTAATATACCAACCTTAAAAGATTTGGAAAATACATAAAAAACTACTAGACTCAAACACTAAACATGAATTGTATCAAATCTTGTAAAGTCTCAAGCTACACGTGTAGTAGATAAAAACCTGATTTCTAGCTATACTTAAATTGTTAAGCTATCTGAAGAAAACAAATGGCCTTACCTCCTGGTAAGAATGTGATGTGGGTAGGGAGACGACTACACGAGGTAGTAATTTATAACAAAAACGGTGTGAATGGGGATACTATCAAGTGATAGCTCTTTCGGTTAGCAAAAAGTGTCCTTCCTATTAGGGATGTGATCCCTTATATAGGGGTGGACGTATGCCACCATTACCCTCAACCCTAATCGTGATTGGCCAAGGCCCGATTAGGGTTGTCTCCACTACCCTTGGTTGTATTAGTAAGATAGTTATGAAGAGCTAAATGTATGGAGACAACGGAACGGTTTACCGCCTTAATTGTTGTACGTGCGGAATTATCTCCATGATTTGTGCATGGCTGTTGACCATGCATAATATGCTCGTGTGATTTACTGCGCGTGGGGTCCTTCTGCGCAGTCCTAGAACCGGGTTTGGGTATGACCACCAGTTGGTTTAGTACCCAATCCCATCAAGTCCCCCTAGTCTAGTGTGTCTTCTATCTCTGAACATATGATGAGAGAGGAGAGATGCTGGACTCAAAAGTATTGTAGTCTTGATGATAGCTCATCAATATTGTTTGTTGAGACGGGGTCATGGCGTGTATGTTGTAGAGTGAGTGGCTTAGCGTGAATCGTTAAAGAATGAGCTTGCGCTGATGTGTAGTGCAGAGAACGTGTTTGATGAATTTTCCGTCAACTTTCCGCGTCCAAGTGACACATCATCAGTCCGCAGTGGACAGTTGTCATTTCCCCATGAATGTGAAAAGGTGAGGACGTGCTGGCACATGTGATGGGTCGTGAGTGGTGACCATTGACGTGGGTGCAAACACGTTTAGGTATGTGTGTCAGAAGCGTGAGCGCGTGAGGCGCGTGTGGCGTCGCCCTGTCTTCTGTTAGACACGTGTTGCACTCTTATTGGGCTCATGTTTGAAAAAGGCATCTGACCCACGTGACATGACGTCAGCTGCATTAATTACATACCCTATAAAATCAATTCGAAATCTCTCTTTCCCACTTCTTCTACATTCCAACCTTCCAATTCTCAAGAAATTCTAACGTCTTTATTTCAATTTCCTTCTAATTTCTTCAATCCTTTCAAAATGTCTCAAGATTCCCAGAATGTTCGTGATCCATCCAAGGTTTCAGAGTCTACCAAGGATGACACATCAGCCAAAAGCATTGATACAATAACACTCAAGTAGGATAAGGAGTCGTTTGCTGCATTCCTTGATCAATATGGAATCCGGAAGGAATGGGCTCCTGAACTTCCTGCTTAGGGCCAGACTGCTTTGCAGGCTACAAAAGATAAAATTACACCGTATGAAGCATTTTTTACCAAGTGTTGTTTCCGGCTCCCTACCACGAATTTTTGTGGTGAACACCCTGCTCACCAATGGTGTTCATCTGACCCAAATGACCCCATTTGGGTGGCTTCAGCTACTTCATTTTGAGGTAACATGCAGAGCCTTGGATATGGAACCTACGTTTGAGAGATTGAACGTATTTTATGTTCTTGAAGTGGCCTGTGGGGGGAGTGGTTGATATAGCATTGGTACTCGTAGAAAGGTGAAGTAGCTTGTGTCAGAAAATCTCAAGTCTATGTACGACTGGAAAGAGAAATTCTTTTATGTTAACCACGAAGTCATCCCTGCGCCCTTGCCGTGGATGACTATGGGTTTGAAGGAGAAGATTGCTGAATTCCCCCCTATGGAGGATTACAAGAATCAAGATTGCTGGATTTCCCACTCCACTTGTCATGGATAAGTGTCCAAAAGGTGTGTTGGTGATGCTGGATCTGAGCCAGTTGGGCCATCCAGAAGGATATGATTCGTGTGTACCGGAAGAAGGTATTATTTCATGTTTACCATCAACGTATTGCTAGCTTTTACATGTGCGTATGACAAGTTTTTGTATACTGTGTGACGGGCATGTCGTTGTTTGATTTGTTTGAACAGAGAGGTAGTGCACGTGTTGTGTATAATCTTGTTCCTAAGGGTGCATAGTCATTGTTGGAAAGATTGAGTCCGAATTTCCCGACTCCGCAGCTTGAGGACCCCCCAAAGCATTACACCAGAACAGGTTAGTTGATTCGTTATGTTTTTAGTGTTTTCTGTGCAGACACCTCCTGCGCCCGAAGGGTGTGCAGTTGTGTACGTTGGCCGCGTACTGACATTGCGCGCCCTTCATGACAGGCGCAAGGATTCAATCCCGTAGGAAAGTTGTGATAGATTTAGAGGCACACTCTCAAGGGCGCAGGAAGCAAGCTTGTACTGGTTAGTGTTGAGTTGACTATGTATGTTTTTGTTGCTGATTACTCAGGTATGGATGTGACTTCTAAAGCAGGCACTGGTCCTTCCAAGCGAAAGAAGCGTTCCAAAGATAGCAAGAAGACTGAGTCGTCTTCTGCACCGATCATAGAGGATGATGATGAGGCTACTGCATCCGATGAAGAACTTGAGCACAAACGTCGTCTGCAACGTTCTCCGACGCGTCAAACTGAAAACATTCCTACGGAGCTGTTCCAGCAGCGATTGGATGCCTTTAAACAGACTCAAGTTCAGATCATGTTGCAGTCGTGCCTCTTGACATGTTCAAGCCACCTGCTGGGTCTAAGGGTCCCAAGCTAAAGCTAACAGTGAAGCCTCCTCCTAGACGTGAGGCACTTACCATGAAAACTGTGAAGCATATGTCTGGTGAGCTTACACGCGTTGTTTGTTGAATCCTGATTCCCAGTTCATGACTGACGCTATTTTGTCCCTTGGTTATGTGCAGCTACTCTGCCCCTCGCCACGGCGCCTTATGAGTAGGGCATTTCCGGAGTTGACAACGCATCATGTCCTGATCCTCCTATTGTTGAACAGGTTAACCCTGTTGAGAAGGAAATTGAAAAGACGTTGAACCCGGATCCTCTGGTTACGAAACAAGTTGACCCTGTGGTGCAGGGAGTTGACAACACTGAAACCAATCCAAGTCAGCAAGAGGTGGTGGTTGTGGAGATTCCGCAAAATCAAACTGAGTCAATGCGTGATGTAGTTGTGAATGTACAGGAGAATGTTGAGAAGGCTATCGGGAAGGAGAAAATTGATGATGCGTCCGTCTCTAATGAGAATGTTGGAGTTCCTGTGTCAGAGGGAAACCTTTTTCTTAATCAAAGTTTTGTTCAGAAAACTAATGTTGATGTGAATTTATCTGAGCCTGTTGCAGCTGATACTTCGGTGCTCAAAACGGCTGATCTCGAAAGAACCGTTAGTGGGTCAATGGTGTTGTACAAGAAATCCAGCTCGGAGGGTAATAGAGGATCCCACGGGCCAGGGCAAGCCAGAAGTGGCCGTGATAGATATTTTCCACGCGGCCGTGAACAGCCTAGGCCCTATCAACCATGTTGGGATATCCTTGAGACCACCCGGTTCACAAACCCTTTAGATGCGTAGGAATTTTTGACGCTGTCTGTCCCTCACTGCGAGCGTGATTACCAAGATAGCATGGACCGTAGATCTTTGTTCACCGATATAGCTATGAATCTTGCCCTACAGGTGAGTGGCATTGGATCCCTTATCCGTCGCGAGAATGAATTTATGCGCGATTAGCAAAACTTGAAAGATCCCGAGGCCACCTTACTGCAGCGGGAAGAGGATTTCCAGCTTGCCCGTGCTGATGTCGGGGCGGAGATTGATTCTTACAAGCAGAAGGCTCGCGTAGCGGATGAGGAGGTGAAGAAGCTGAAAGTTGAGAAAGCGGAATCCTCCAAACTGTGGAAGGAATACTGCCAGCGGACCAACCTGGAGATGGAGCGTGTGTGCTCCATTGTTGAAAAATTGAAGAATAATAATGCCCGACTTAACCGAGAAGCCGAGGAGAAGCAGAAAACCGTTGATGCCAAGCAAGCGGAGTTAGCTGACACCGTTGGTAAACTTAACCAGCAACATGAAGACCTATTGAAGGCCACTACCGCGCTGTCAGAAGCGGAGTTACAGGTCCAAGCTCTTGGCCGAGATAAAGGCACGTTGGAAGAGGAGAAAGCCTTGGTAGAATCTTCACGCGCCCAACTTGAAGTGGAATTGGACCAAACGCACGGGGCTTTTCAAGATGCTTCCAATGTTGCCATTGTTGTCTGGGACCGTGTGAATTGGCTGATACAGTACGGTGTGCCAGGGGTAAGTTGTCTATCTTTTCTAATAGATTTGTTTCCTGTTGTGCATTGCATGATTATATCTTTGTTGAGGACCGGTTTTATAGAAAACGACTAGATGATCATACAAATGGAACAATCCAGGTGCGAAAACCCTAGACCATATATAATATGATAGAAATCAAATCTGAACACAATCAAATACCTTTTAATAATCATTTCATTCATAAACATATTTAATAATATTGTTTAGATAGTGTTTACAATGAAATAGGCATGTTACAGAAATTTCTAGAACCTAGAGAGAACACACACTCGACCTCTTGACCAAATGACCAAAAACTTAATCACAAAACAAAACTTTAAGTATATATAGACTGCACGTTCGACCTCACGACATGGTCGAACGTGTCCTTCAACCTCAACAGTAGCTCGAACCAAACTGATCTTCAGTCAAAGCTTTCTTCAACCATCTAAAAGTCTCCTTCGACCCCTCGACAGGTCGAACGAGTACATAATCAACATGAAATCTTCCAAAAACTCTATATTGTCAATCCAAAAGCGATAGTCACATTCCGTGCACTTACAAACTCCCCCTTGACTATTGCTTGGATTGTAGTCTTTCTTGATCAAGCGCCTTGTTCAACAGTTTGATTCATAGAGCTTTCTTTTGTTGTTTGATCATCTCCGGTTCTAATTGACGTTTCGTTGAACTTTTCTTCACTTTATTAACTTTCACATATTTTCCCAGCTTCTTTTCAAATTCACACCCCGCATTAACATCCCATGCAAAAAGAAGCATACAACCCTGTGATATTTCATCGCTTGCTCCATATCTTTCTCTTCATAGTAGATTGGATTGTAATACAACATGATAATGTCTTCAAATGAGCAATTTATAAGCCACATAGGATCAAAAATGTGTATCTTCTTGAATTATTCCTTAACACCTTCTATATTCTTCAACATAATCACTGCTTTAGCCGTTCTCCAGTCATAGTACCAAATGATGAACTCTTTGCTGAAATGTTGTTGAATTGGCATCAAAGGAATCCGTTTCAGCACAACAGGAGGTTTATATTTCAAAGTCACCTTGTTCAAACCTGTAACAGGATCAACCTCTTTGTGAACTTTCCTTTTTGGATATTGAGGCTTGAACAAGTTCTACCTAGTTCTGCTTTCCCCAGACATTTTATCAGCAAAATAACCAACAACATCATTGTTTACAAAAGCACCGCTCATCGTATGTCTACAGATATCCCTTACAGCCCAGTACGGCAAGGTTTTGATGTCATGGAACCTATGAAAATACATAATTCCCTTCTCCCACTTCACACCTATGCAACATAACTATCTAAGGTATTTCCATCCCAATGCTCTACCTTTTAACAACTCGTTATGATATTTGTAGAAACCTCCTTGTACTTCTGTCTTTGGTTTGTTAGCCTCTTTCTTTTTCGATTTCTTCAACAAATCTTTCAAATCATCTGATTATTGAATGTTTGGTTTCTGATTAGCATCTTTCTCAAATACTTCATCCAAAATCTTCTTGCCCTTTTTCTTATCAAGCTTCTCTGCTTCATCAAGTGTTTCTTCATTCATCTCAGGTATCACACCTTTCTCTTTTTCTCTAAAATACTTCGGATATTCTACACTAGTAATATCCTTAATCTCAACAACTTCAAAAACTGGAGTATCTTTATCTTCTGAGTGATCACCTGCATCTTTCTCTACTTCTTCTAGATACTTCCGTATCTGCTTTGCCAAACCTTCTAAAATCTCTTTAGAAACCGCAGCAGATACTTCCCCATCTTCCAAATCAGGATCATTGTATTCCAATTCATATCTCATATCCTCTTATTCAAAGATCTCAGGAAATCTTCCAGTCAACTCAATAGTGCAAACATTCTTCTGTAACATTTGATGATATAAGTTCTTATCTTCATCAGACTGTCCAAAAAATGCTATCATCATCATCAACATTCTCACCAGGTGTCTTTTTAGAACTAGACTCACCTATGTCTCCCTTATCAGTATCTCTCTTCTTATATCTATACTTATCAGTATCTTTATCATCATCATCATCATCAGAACTTTCATCTTCATCATTTTTATCATCTTTCTTTCCACCAGTTTTACCTCCTGCATCATCATCATCATCATCATCATCTGATGTATCACCAAATTCATCATCATCATCATCTTCTTCTTCATCAGAAGGTTCATAATCAACCTGCTCTTCTTCTTTATCCTTTTCCTCTTCATTACCCTTTAGCTGTGGTGCTTTAGAGTATAAATCGTCAATCATCTTTCTCAGAGTTTTGTTGTCTGACTTGATCTTCTTATTTTCAATCTGAAGCAGCTTGATTTTCTTTATATTTCTTTTACCACGTGTAATTAACATCTGATTCTTTGACTCAAGCTGTTTAACTTTTGCTTCAATCTCTTCTTGGTTAGCTTTGGAGGATAAAACAATCTGAAACATTGTTTTCTCATCTTCTCTCATATGTTTAATCTCAGCCTGTTGTTGATTAAACGCCTTCATCACATTCTCAATCTAGCGATTAACAGCTTCCATTATCTCACTTGAAACTGTAACCTGTGGTGAAGATGATTCAGCAGTAGGTGTAGTAGCAAGTTTAGCAGTTTTCTTCTACACTTGTTCTAACACAGTCTTCAACAAACTAGAGAAGTTTTCAGGAGCTGGAGCTGGGTTTACTGTAACTTCCTCCTGAACAACTTTCTTCTTTTTCACTGCCGGGGATGCAACAGGTGTTGTATCTTTAGAACTTCCGATTGCTGGTACTTTCTTTCCAATAACTAACAGATCAATCTCCCTATTTCTCCTTTTCCTAGGATTATCTTTCTTAGCTATAGTTTTGCTTCTGGCTTTTTTAATCTTCTCACCAGCCACAGGAGATCCAACAAAATCAAGATTATCACAAGTCAACTCTAAATCTTGATCATTCAGTTCTCTATTCCCCTGGTTCTCTTCTTCAATGGCTTTGCTTAAACTTTCAATCTCACCAATTACAGTGGCCTTGGGTTTAGTGATCTTGATCGTTTCATTCCCTGAATCCCATTCAGCTTCGTCTTGAGTCTCTTCTGAATCAGCAGACTCTTCATCAACTAACAATGTCTTAGCTTTACCTTTGCCTTTCACTGATTTCTTCTTCTTTGGTTCAACTTCATCAACCTTCTTTTTACCTTTACCAGACTTAGCACCTTTTTCTCAACACATCATATCCAAACTTTTTCTCAACACATCATATCCACCTCTCACTAGTCCAAACACATGTAGAATCACATGTAGTAGATACTTGAAATGAGGACACGACTTTCCTTTATGTAGTAAACAGTCAGTAATCGGAGCGTTGTACTTCATCCTTTGAAAACACTTTCTCTGCTCCATCCAAGATAATTCAGTAGGATCAGTTGGAGAATCTTTCAACTGTAAAGCTTCCCGAATGTCTTCTTCAGTTACAAGAACGAACTGTCCCTGAATATAGCCCTGGATTGCTGATTTGTCATCCCAAAATGTAATTACTGCTTTCTTCCAGAAATTCACATGATGATCTTTGTAGATTGTCTTCGGAGTAGCAAGAGCATAGATCACTCTGCTTCTCTTTAAAAACTTTATCATGCCTGAGAATTCTTCATATTGCTTGACTTCACCGAGAAATGCACAACAATTATGGACTGGTTCAAATAACAACTCCTTTGGTTCTTTTGATTTCTCTGGATCTTGTACCTCCTTATTTGGGTTTTGTTGTTCAGCCATTATAATTTGTAAAACACGTAAAAACAAACATGAAAATTTATCAAAAACGGACAAAATTGAATTTTGGTTAAATTACTCTTTCATTCGACCCAAACGGGGGTTCGAATGAGAAAATGTTGTATCGAATGAGGAATTTATATGAACAACAATTTCATTCGACCTCAAACAGTCCCTTCGACCTAAAAGTGTCTCATTCGACCTCAAAAGGTCTCATTCGACCTTGGACAGATGGTCGAACAGGCTGTTTGGAATTCAAAATTACCAACAATCAATTCAGCCAAGATAAACATCACATTGTTGTGACGTTCGGCAAAATTAAGGCAAATCCGTACGCAATTAATATATGTAATTAACTGTTCCAAGCAAGAATTAATATCAATTAAGTATAATTGAGTATTCGGAAAATAGCGGAGTCCAATAGATGGCATAGGAATGCCTTCATTTAAGTAGAGTGCGAAGGAATTGCATAAGAATAAACTAGTCCGAAACGAACATTGGTGATTACCCGGCGATAATTAAATAACCGAAAACAATCCTGAATGCCCGGGATATAACATAAAGGGTATTTTTATGAAATTTAAAGTGTTTTGGAACCCCAAAACAATAAATGAAAACTCCGAATTAAAATCTCCCGGTAGTGAATAAAGTTCGCGTAACGCACCTGATACGCGTAAAATATATAATTTCACCCGGTAAGAGCCTAAATAACTTACCAATACTTAAACTAGGCTATGTTTAAGGGTAATTGAAAGCTAATTATATGTCCGAAATAGCTCGTAATAAGAACGGTCAAAAACCCGAAAAACCCTAACCGAACCGATTCGAAACCAACTAAATAATTGCAAGATATTTTTGGAACATAATGTGGGACCCAGAAGGCCTTTTTGGCCAGCCATGGGAGCCCCCATAGCCACCCTAATGTTGGCAAGAATGAGGCACATTATGATGATGTTTTAGCATGCTTATGGATAAGTCTTATCATGGCATCTAAATATCCTTTATAAGAAAGCTTATCCTTCATTTGTATCACTAAACAAACACAAAAAAAAAAAAAACAACCATTTTGCTGCTGAATCTGCCGTTACTTTTCAGCCCATAACCACTTTGATTTTCAAGTTAATAACACACAAAAATCACTTAATTCAAACCCACATTCAAGTGTGTTCAAGTTCTTTAGAGCTTAACCTTGGAAGACACACATAACCCCTTCATAATCTAGTGTTTTTGTGACTTCCCTAGCCTTGTGCTAGTAGTAAGTTTCTTAAAACTCATCTTGTTTAAGTTTTATTTATTTATATGCTTAACTTGCAAGTTGTTTTTTTAGGGTGCTTTTAACCAAAGTTTTTAAACAAGGTTTTGTATGTTTTCAAAAAATGAAATGAAACGTTTACAAAGATGGTCATAAACATGAGTTTTAGGATGGCTGGTGATGTTATTTTGTTACAAAAATATTGTATGTTCTAGTATTTTTTTTTGAAGTTGTTTTGGATGAAAAACATAAAGTAACACCTAATACACCTAAAAATGGTTTTGATCATCATATTATGACTAATGGAACTCTTTGAACATGAAATATTTGTAACAAAATGTAATGGAGCTAAAATCACAAAAATAAAGTTGTAGACTTTAAAAATACAAGTATGAACAAATGGACTCCAAGACTTAAATCAAACATGTTAGTAGACTTAAAATGACCATATGAGACTAATAAAAGTGTTGGATAGTGAAAAGAACACTTATTGTAAATATTGACATGTTCAAGTTTACTAGTCGTCAGAGAAATTGTCATTTTTATAAGTCTTGGGAATAATATGTAACTTTTGTAAAGATAGAGGTTTGAAAAGTAACTTTGGAATGTCCATGGGTGTAAAATGTGATTTTGGAAACTTGATGATGAAAAATCTAACTTTGGAAAGTAAAAGGTTAAGAATGAAAAGTTATATTCTAAAAGGGTTGCTTTTGTAAAAGTAAGGAAAGTTACACAAATATTTATTTTGTAAGAGTGATATTTTTATAAAAAGTATTTTATAAAAATATAAATTTACCATAAGTGTTGGAAAATATAAACACTAACATTTTTTTGAAAGAAAAATGGTAATTTAAATAATTTGGGATGTTTTGTATAAAAATGAGCATTTTTACATTTATGGGGATGTAAAAGTGTTGTAAGAATTTTTTTAGGAATAAAACATCCAAGTTAATATATTTTCAATATATATATATATATATATATATATATATATATATATATATATATTTTCAAAAGTAGATAAATGCGTAAACCGGCAAGTAGTATGATTTCCTACACAAGAAAAATATATATATAAGTTAAGAAATTGAGGAAGCGGACGTATGTTAATGCGACGAGCTATATTGGACAAAGTGTAAAATGGACAAAGTATATATTTTGTGAACAAAATATATGTACGAATGATTAAGGGTGAAAAATAAACATAAACACTTTCCTAAGTGTTGGAAGTAAGATGGGAGAATTTGTAAGAAATAAAATAAGTTAAGTATGTTATTATAAGTATATGTATACTTATGTGAAAAATAAATACTTAACATAAAATGAATCTCGTTCCCTCTCCCCCTAAAACCGTCGATAATGGTTAGTCACCGGTCAATTTATATTCAAACACTGTTAAACATGACTGATTAGGTGTCTAGGGTTTCAAACTTTGAATGTCGATTCCTTCCTGAAATCAAAGCCATTACCTGTGATTTTTAGATGAAAAGGATTAGTAATCAACAACGAACAAGTTTGAATGATGAAAAACTCAAATTAAACAAGGTCTGGTTATGAGAGAATTTTGAATTTTTTTTTAATGGGGTTCGAATGTGCAGAACTGATATATATAAGGTCTCTCGTTCGACCTAGTTAAAGGCTCAAAGGAAAAACAGATGACTCGAACGAGAAAAACTCACTCAAACTATCTCATTCGACCTCATTAAAAGGTTTGAATGAAATCTCAAAACCTCCATCGACCTAACGAAAGGGCGAATGAGATTTTGGAAAACTGAAAATTTTACCAAATTTCAAATTCGAATCCCGTGTTGTCAATTTTGATCATTTAAACCTTTAAACATTCAACATTAACCATTTTAATGATACAAAACTCAAATTGGTCTGTCAAACTTCAGAAAATGACCATCAATCACCATTGGTTATCAAAAATAACACAAAAATGTAAAAATTTTGGATTTTCTGAAATTTTTGTTAAAACACACTAAAAATCTTTTTGAGTTTTTGTATATATGAACTAAATCAACAGAAAGCAATAAACTTTTTGTGATTTTTCGGTAAGAGGATTATATCAGTTTATGAGAGATCACATCACACCGTTGTTCTGTTACTTTTAAAAACTTTACTAACAATGTAACTTTGGCAACTACTGATATTGTTATCCACATAAACTCACATACAGACTATTATGCAATTCTTTAGACTGATACTGTTATGTATAGTATAAACCAATTCACCTGAGGTTCCCACACACACGACATACTCCCATATCAAGGAATTTTGCACAAATATCCATTGTAACGCGTGATTATGCTACTGTTATCTATAGTTACAAGGTATGAGACACAGGTGTACAGGTCAGCAACTCAATGCTACAGAGTAACATGTGCACTCTACCAGGTTGAGGTCTTATATCAATCATGATTTGCATCAATGATTAGATACGATGCATTAGATAATCTTTGATTATCATCACACATTTAAAGTTCCTCAATTCGGTAACTTTGGGTTTGGCAGTTAAGCTCTTTTATTAAGATACTCTGTCTGATCTAGGTCCAAAAAACCTTACGACAAAAGATCAGATAGGCTATCCCCAGATAACTAGTAACATAACGACCCGAAACCTCCGAATTTTTTACAAACCCTATCAAACGAAATTACGGTACCAAGACCATATGCCCATGAGGTGTTCATCCACATAAAGAAAGAGTTTGATATGTATGTATCAGGCACACAGTAATAAGTCTATGAAGCCTATCAGCAAATCACTCGAAATTAACATTTATCAAGCATTTTGACAATTTCAATTCTTTAGCATGCAATAGATCCTCACTGATGTACTATCATCTCCTCTTTTTCTCCAAGAAAAATCATTTTAGATTTTCTGATTTTTATGAATTTTGAAATTTTTCAATGTTTTTGGTTTTTCTAAAAATGCTCCCCCTGAAATTAAAAACATATTGTGGGTTTTTGAAATTTCTGAAAGCATAAACACAAATAACATTGATAAACTGAGGTGACGATTAGTCTTGTTTTTCTTTAATACCATTAGCATCAACTCCAATCCCGTGATTGGTTGGAATGGGAGTATCCATAGGCTTTGAATCATCCATCTGGAATCGGCTCAAGACTTCAGAGACATATTTCGTCTGGTGAATAAAAATGCCCGTTGGCAATTGATCCACCTGCAAGCCCAAAAAGAATTGCATTTCTCCCATAGCACTCATCTCGAACTTTTCCTGCATGACTCGTTCAAATTCTCTGCATAAAAGTTCATTAGTAGAACCAAATATAATGTCATCAACGTAAATCTGAACAAGAAGCAAGTCACCCTCTATTCGTTTTGTGAACAGGGTACAGTCTACCAAACCTCGTTTGAATCCTTTGGAAAGAAGATATGTGCTAAGCTCCTCATACCATTGTCTTGGGGCTTGGTGCAAACCGTACAAAGCTTTATTAAGCTTGTAGATATTATCCCGGTGGATAGGATCCTCAAAACCTGGTGGTTGCCCAACATGCACTTCTTCCTTGACCACACCATACAGAAAGGAACTCTTTACATCCATCTGATACACCTTGAATTTCTTGTGGGATGCATACACAAGAAACATTCGGATTGCTTTAATGCGTGCTAGGCTGCACGAATGTGTAACATCCTGCACGAATGGCTTCATTCCAAAACATGACTGGAAGGTTAGAATCTGCAAGCATGGTTCGTGCCGCTTCTATTATAGTCCTGTTCTTTCTCTCTGCAACACCGTTCTGTTGTGGAGTATATGGTGCACTGTACTCATGATGAATACCCTTTGAGTCACATAATTCATCAATTTGAGAATTCTTAAATTCCGTTCCATTATCACTTCGAATTCTCTTGATCTTCAATCCATATATGTTCTCCAACCGTGTAAACAGAATGTTCAGATTATTAAACGTTTCACTCTTGTGTTGCATGCACATCACCCACGAAAATCTTGAAAAGTCGTTGGTAACCACAAGACGATAAAGTTCTCCGTTGATACTCTTACGTTTAACTGGTCCGAAGAGATCCATGTGTAAACGTTTAAGTGGAAGTTCGACAGAATTTACTTTCTTGGGTTTGTGGGACTGTTTGTGTTGTTTCCCCTTTTTGCAACTTACATATTTGTCATTAAGATGGAAATGCTTCACATTCACTCCCTTAACAAGTCCGTTCTTCACCAAATGATTCATGTTTCTTAGGTGAATATGCCCCATCCCCATGTGCCACATGATAGATTCTTTTTCAGTAGCCTTGGATAGAAAGCACGTGACTTGTCCCTGTGTCGTGGTTGCCTTGCTCATGTCAAGAATGTAAAGATTATTCACTCTTGGAGCCTTCAACACGATCCATTCTTTTGGAATGACGAAACCGGGTTTCAGTATGTAGCAAGATTTGTCATCAAAGTGAACCGAATTTTTTTATCACATATTTGACTCACACTCAACAAATTATAATCAATTTGTTTCACATACGATATCCGTTCGAAACTCACAATCCCATTACTAACACTCCCTTCCATCGTTATATAACCTCCTTTGTTTCCCGCAAACGCCACATATCCTCCATTAATATTCTTGATGTCAAAGAGCAGCGTAAAATCACCGGTCACGTGCCCAGAAGCTGCACTGTAGACAATCCAAAGACTGCTAACATGGCCAGCTGGAGCTCCATGCACAAATCACAAACAAGATTAGTTTTTAACAGGGACCCAAGCCTGTTTGGTCTTGAGTCTTTGAATGTTAGATTTTAAAGATTCTTTTTCACATTCTTTCAAGTTTGAATCAACCTTTTGCTGGTTGTTCACAACTTTTTCACTTTTCACTTCAATTTTCACAGATGATATAGAAGCACCTGGAGAACCCTTTGGTGACCAAGTCTATACAGAACGTTTAAGAATTCTTATTTGAGGTTGTTTAACCTCAATAGGTTTCTTTGTATTATTCGAGAACGAAACTTTCTTGGCTACCTTATCTGATTTAACAGATACAGGTCCAGCCGATGATTTAACAATCGGTTTTGGAAAAACCTTTTGTTTATCATTAGTCGTGTTCACCATTGGTTTCTTCAGCTTTTTCTCCATGGCAATTCGGTTTCTATTATCATAGACAATTGGATTATTTTCCATCTTTTGATAAAAACGATTTTCATTAAAAGACTGTTGCCTTTGAGGGAAAAATTGTTTTTGTGGATAACACTGTCTATGATCTTCCACCGAATTCCTCACATTCTGCTTTCTTTCAACTTCGTGCCTCTTATGTCTTACATATGGGAAGTGAGAAAGTAAATGCCCTCTCTCCCCACATTTAAAACATGCACGGTATTCTTCAAACACATTCTTAGAGTTAGGTTTTGCGAAAGATTCTCCGGGTGTTGGTCATTAACACACTTACGCCTTAAACTCTCTGGAGCGGGCTCCTTTGAATAAGTCGGTTCTTAAAATCTGTTAACCTTCTCTTTTGGCTTTATAAACTCAGTGACATGAACCTTTGGTTGTGAAGAATCATCACCATACAATCTCTGAATGAGTTCGAGAGGAATATCATTGGTACTTTCATGTTTAGGAAACCAAATGGTACTCTCTTGCCAGATTTTCTCAATTTTTGAATAATTTGAAAATTGTATGGGATATTCTTCATTTGAGATTATCTTATCGGATCCTTTCATCCGATAGAAAACCTTTACTAGTTTGTCAACTGATTATATCTTCTCAACTTTCTTAACTGATTGATTCATATTGTTTACATTCTTCTAAGGATATGGAACCTGAGATGGTGAGATTATCTCATTTGTTAGAATGTGATTTTCCAATGGAATATCATCATTCTTCTTAGGTTCCTCATCTTCAGTATCTGAATCATCAGTTACTGGAACCACTCCCTTATCATTTAATCCAAGTATCGGTCTCACATCAGAATTCGGATCACCAACACTAGAAGTGTTTGATTCGTTGTCTGATGAAAAATCCGATTTCACTAAACTCTCAGGTGTTACTGAATTCAAATTGTGGTTTTCAAGTAACACTGAAGCAGGAACAGCCTTGTAATTGGCATCATTGGATTTTGAAGGTTCCTCAACAATGTGGTCCAAAACATATGCCACATGTTTGTAACTCTCTAACTTCTTATTGACTTTTTCAACAAAACACTTGATTTTAGCCATTTCAAGTTTCGTTTCTTCAATTTCATTGATATAATTGTTAATGGCAATTTGTTTCAAAGAAAGAGTTTCCGTTAATTCCGAAACATCCTTTTTGTAACCATCAAGTGTTTTGTTAAAATCATGTTCGTCCTTGCGATATGATTGAATGACAATTTTAGCACTCTCAAGCTGATGCTTAAGTTGCTTAACTTTGTCAGTTAATCTATCACAAGTACCACAATACTTATTTTCACTATTAGCAGAGTTAGGACTTACCGGTCTAGGCGGATCCGTCGTAGCCATCAGTGCGAAATGTTCTTCCTTCCCAACAAAGAACCTTGAATAGTCAATCTTTGTGAAAGCATCATCAACCATGCACGATTTCTCCGTCATCAGAAAATCCGCTTTTGCTAGCAGCTGATCATTGTCATCATCAAGAGAATTAATGTTGGCTTCAGAATCAGATTCGCTTTCTGAATCCGAATAGACAGATTCCGTTCATCAGAGACATCAGCAACAGAATCGATAATCATCCCTGTAACCATTTCAGTAACCGGTTCATCAACCTTCTCTGCAACATGATTTGTAACCTCCTCAGCAATTTCTTCAACTATTTCTTCAATCACCACTTCAGAAACTTTCTCAGTCACTTTCTCACAATCTTTCTCAGAAACCAATTCATCATCATCTATCACCGGCTCCTCTAAAACCATCTCTTGTGCAAAACAAGCTACATTCCCACCGATAACCTCTTCAACACCCAATTGCATATTTTGCATGCAATTCCAATCAAAACCTTCATCTTTCAGAATCACCAAAGCCTGGTTTTCATTTTGAAGTTGGGTATATGGTGTAGAAATTGGAACAATGGTTCTAGTTGGATTAGTATTAGGTGTAGTTTGGTTTTGGTTAGTTGTAGGTGTTTGTTTCGGTGTGGTATTTTGAGAGGCGTTTTGTCGGTTTTGGTAATTTTTTTTGTTGTGGATAGTTGTTGTCGTTTTAGTTTTGATAAGTTACTTAGTTTTGTGACTGACGGTTCTGATAATTTGAATTAAACGGATTGCAGTTACCTTGTTGCATGGGTTGAGTACATTCTCGCTTGAAATGACCTCGTGTTCCACAATTGAAACATGTTACCTTGGCTTTGTTGAAACCATAGGTAGTATTAGGTGAAGTTGCGAGATCAGTTCTTCCTGTCTTTTCTATGAAATCGGTCGCTCTCCTCATCATGCTAGCAAATGCCCACTGAATATCGATCAAATCCATCTCTTCCTTGTCGATCTAGGCATAATCTTCATTGGTCAGATTATTGTTTCCAATCTGACTTGCCACAAGTCCATTATATGAAGTGACCATTATTGAGACTAAAGCAATGTGTTGTTGTGCCACTTCAACTATCACATTATTCATGTTGGAAGTTTCCAACACTATTGGACTTTGGCTCGAAGACGCTTGGGGCATCATCTGAGGAACATACTGTTGTTGAGGCATAGATGAGGTATAGCAAGCTGCAGACATCTGTGGTTGTGTTGGTATGTATGTAGTTGAGGTGTATGAAGTTGGTGTATAAGATGGTCCTGGTGCAAGGTAATTGATTGGAATTCTTGGTGGTTCAGCAACATTCGAAATACAAGCGATGTGTGTTGCAACAGTTCCACCTATTGATGAATTAGACATGGAAGCAGATGAAGTAGCATGATACAACTTCGGGTTTTGTGGAAACTGGGATCTCTTTGCTTTCCTCTTTTCTTCCATTTCCTTATTCTCCAACTTCTGTATGAACTCATTGATGGATCAATATTGATACGCATCTTTCTCCTTCAAAACCTCAACATGATGACTCCAGTACGGAGGCAACGAGTCAGCAAACCTATCCGCCAATTCCTGCATAGGAATGTTAATCTCATAATTCGACAATTCAGACAATAAATGACAGTATCTTGGAATGAACTCCTTCAACGTTTCATTTCCCACGTAGCTAAAATTCTCAAACTCTTTCTTCAACTCTTCCATACGAAGTCTTGTCTTCTCATTACCATCATGTCTATTCTTCAAACAATCCCAAAGTTGTTTGGAAGTAGTACATGATCCGAACTGATGCAATAAGTCTGTGGACAAAGCCTGAGATAACTGAGATATAGCCTTCTTCTTTTCATCATCTTTTAAGTCTTCAAGTGGAATTGGGATGTTCGTGTTCTCAACTATTGGAGTTACATATCCTTTCATGATCATTCTCCATGCTTCTCCTCCTTCTAATCCCAATCCTTCAAGATGAATCTTGAACTTCTTCTGCCAATTGTAGTACTCGAACATGTCCAACAATTTAGGAGGACGGTTACCAGTTCCTGATGATAAATCATTAATGAGTGTAGTAATCGCACTTGTAGTCTGAGACTGCTCTGCTGCTACTGCAACTCCCCAAAGATCATTCATTTATTGTTGTGGAGGTTGTGTAACAGGTGGTGGTGTTGAACTTGTCATAGCAATGTAGTCGATTAGCTGTGATGACTGTGTGTTCGTCTTCTGAGAAGCCACTGCCCACGGATTCATTAGAACATGCTGTTGTTGTGTTGTTGCAGGTCTAGGTGTTGTAGAATATCCCCAAATGTTATCCATAATGCTCGGAATGTAAAACAATTAGAAATTTTTCCACAAACAGAATCTGGTTCGACCTTAGAAACAAAAACGTGGGTTCAAATGAAGGAAATTGTCTAGTTCGACCCCTTCAACAAACTCAAATGAGAAACTGTAACACACTAAACTTGGTTCGACCTGATATACCTCTCCTTTGACCTCCAGAATGGTCGAATGACGCACAAATCGTCAAATGACAACACAACACACTGAAAAACTCTTGGTTCAACCTAAACTCTCTCTCGTTCGACCAAAAATCACCGCTTCGACCCAAAAACTCACTCGTTCGACCTAAAACTCTCTTCTTCGACCTCACCCATTTGAAAAACGGTTATTCTTTAAAAATCAGTTAATTTGATCCAATTTTTTTTCAAAAGTTGATGGATTTTGATGATCTTAATCAGGGTTTGCTTCGGATTTGATGGAGATCAACTTTAATGAATGAAAATTTTGATTTTATCCGTGAAATCAAGTCAAAATCAATCAATCTCCATTATCATTCAAAGTTCATGCAAAACAGAAAATTTTTAGGTGTTTTTGGTGAAAAATCTGTTCGAAAACTATCAAATTGCAATTGTATGATTGAGATATTCTCTAATACCACTTTGTTGAGGATCGGTTTTATAGAAAACGACTAGATGATCATACAAATGGATCAATCCAGGTGCGGAAACCCTAGACCGTATGCAATATGATAGAAATCAAATCAGAATACAATCAAATACCTTTTAATAATCATTTCATTCATAAACATGTTTAATAATCTTGTTTAGATAGTGTTTATAATGAAATAGGTCGGTTAAAGAAAGTTCTAGAACCTAGAGAGAACACACACTCGACCTCTAGACCAAATGACAAAAAAATTAATCACAAAACAAAACTTTAAGTATATATAGACTGAACGTTCGACCTCACGACATGGTCGAACGTGTCCTTCGACCTCAACAGTAGCTCGAACCAAACTGATCTTCTGTAAGAGCTTCCTTTGACCATCTAAAAGTCTCCATCGACCCCTCGACATGTAGAATGGGTACATAATCAATATGAAATCTTCCAAAAACACTATATTGTCAATGCAAAAGCGATAGTCATATTCCGTGCACTTACTATCTTGACTTCTGCGCAGATTTTTAAGCGTGTGTGGAACGAGCCGAAGTTAGGAGATGTTATTGCAAAAGTTGTCGGTTCTGCCCTGAAACAGGGCCTTCAGCTGGGGTTCAGCGAAGGCTTTTATCATCACGTGGCTGAAAAGAAGATTGAAGAAGGTCCATATTATGATCAGCCATATGAAGCGGAGATGGTGCAGGCATAAGAGGAATTTGAAGCCCTTTCATTTGATGTGTTTGATGTGGTGGGTGAGTGTATGAAGACGGATGATCCTGTTGTGGAACTCCACACATATTTTGAGTAATTAGACCGTCTCGGTGCGGAGCTTGAGGAGAAAGCTCGCAAGGAGGAAGAGCTTAAGAAAGCTGTTGCGGCTGGCGGAGCTGGTGCCTCTTCTTCGACCGGCGTTGTTGGTGGTGCGCCTGAAGAAGCACCACATGTGGATGATGTGTCGCATTATCTTGATGTTGGTGATTTAAACTGATTGTACTAGGACAATTGTTTTCCTTTTTTGATTTTGTAATGCTTTAGATATCTGTCTTTTGCCAATGTTTGTCATTTTGTGACTCTGGGTTGGTTATTCTACAATGTGTCTGCGAGCCAATCATGAGCTGATTTCACCTGACGTGACAGTTATTTGTGTCAGACTATGGCTGACGCAATTAAATGCAGAAGTGACAGTTTCGACGGCTCATGCTAGTTTCTGAACTGGCGTCTGTCACACTTCCCAATCCTAATCAAGTGCTTTTCCATTAATGGTAATTAAATACTTGTACTCCCCCTTCTATATATAGCAAATGCATGGTTGCTATTGCTTCAAAGTAACTTATGTGAAAAATTCTTATCCTCGTCCAAAAATAATGTCGACCAATATTCCACTCAATAATCTTCATTACTCTGAAAAGGTAGCAGTGCATGGGATGGTAGAGTTATCTCATCATCCAGTTCGTGTTGGGATGCCCGCTGATGCCCTTGATCGATTAGCCAAATATTGTGGCTATCTGTTGTCCCAAAAAAAAAAATGAGGCCAGATGATTTAGATGATCAAGGGACCTCTGATGGGCAGCCTTTGAAGATGAAGAAGCTGTTAGAACTTGGTGATTTTTCCAGAACTCCTAAGCTCAAACTTCGCAAAGTTGAGGGCAAATGGAAGCATACCTCTTAGTTCAGGCTTGGTAGGTCGAAGATAAATATATATCCATGTGTAGAACAAGCTTTGTTGCATATGATATAATGATGATGTAATCCATAGTGTATGCTTGGACCACTCTTTTTGTATGTTTGATGATTGAATATGGAACGATCATATATGATGCTATTGTATGCATGTCTTGTGTATTGTTTGCTTGTTCTTCTTATCCATTTGATATGGGAAAACATGCTTTATTGCAACATAAACGAGTTGGGCCATGGGCCTTTATTACAAATGCAATAGAAATAAAAAACTTAAATATAGCAGATGCGCAGTTGAGCTGCATTCCAGGTGCGTGGAATGGGCGTATCGTCCAAACGTTCCAAAGCATACGCGCCCTTTCCCAACACCTCTTGTATTTTATAACGTCCTTCCCAGTTGGGAGCAAGCTTACCAGGTTTTTTGGCATTTGACGCTTCATTACTACAGAATACATAATCTCCTACGCAGAAGAGATGCTCTTTGATGCGCGCATTATAGTACTTCTCCAACTGTCGCTTGTAGGTGGCTTCGCGAATAGAGGCCATGTCCCGACGCTATTCCAATAGATCTAAGTTCATCCGCAGCTCTTTGTCATTGTCATTGTTTTGCGCGAACAACACTCTTGGGGATGGGCACCTGACCTCGGTGGGTATCACAGCCTGGATTCCATACGTTAGGCTAAACGGTGTTTCCCCATTGCTAGTTTTTGATAACATACGATGAGCCCATTAAACATGAGGGACCTCATCGACCCAGCCACTGCGCTTCGTTCCCAATCAGGCTTTGATGCCCTCGATGATGCTTCAGTTAGCACGCTCCACCTGGCCATTGCCTTGAGGGTGAGCAATCGTAGTGAATATCTGTTTGACGTTCATGGAAGTGAGCCATTCTTGTAAATGTTGACCCGCGAACGGCGTACCGTTATCGCTCACAATCTCTAGTGGCAAGCCGAATCTGCAAATGATGAACTCCCATATAAATTTCTTGATGTTGCGTCCATCTATTGAGGCTAAAGTTTTGGCTTCCACCCATTTGGTGAAGTAATCAATTGCTACCACTGGGTATTTGACGTTTTCTGGTGCTGTGGGAAAAGGTCCCACCAGGTCAATGGCCCATTTCTGAAAAGGCCACGCAGCTGTGACCGGTACCAGGTTGTTTTTTGGTCTGAGTATACCCGATGCGTGCCGCTGACAGGCATCACATTTCTGTAGTTCGGCTACCGCATCTATGTGCATTCCGGGCCAATAATAGCCCACGTTCATGAGTTTGGCTACTACCATTCTTGGGCTTGCATGTAGCCCGCATGATCCCTCGTGAATGTCTTTTATCAGGTATGTGGCTTCTGCGGAGTCTACGCATCGTAATAGCGGCCCAAGACAAGAACGTCGGTATAAGATACCATCAATGGCTTCATAGTGCAAAGCCTTGTTTTGGAGCTTTCGGGCCTCTACTCGATTGGACGGGAGAATCCTCTTGGTCAGATAAGCCATGATAGGGGCTATCCATGAGTTTTTACCCGTTTGAATTACGTTCACCTGTCTTTGTGGCACGGACGGTTGGTTTAACACCTCAACCCGCACGTCTTTGTCCATGTGGTCGAACACTGTTGAAGCCATCTTGCTTAAAGCATCCGCTGGCTTGTTCTGGCTGCGCCTTACATGGTTCACTTTGCAATAGATAAAGTTGCGCATTAGCTCCTTTGTGTGTTCCAAGTATAAGATCATTGATGGTTCCCTAGCTTCGTACGAACCATCTATGTAATTTGCCACCAACATAGAGCCAACGTAAGCATCGACGTGTTGAGCCCCCATTTTTTGGCTATACGCAGTCATGCTAGGAGAGCTTTGTATTCTGCTTCGTTGTTGGTGGTTGGGAAGTCGAGTCTTATGGAGTAAGTATACTCTTTGCCTTCTGGGGTTATTAAACGTAACCCCGCACCAACACCTTCATTGTTACATGCACCATCAGTGAATAGCTCCCACTTTTGTGATTCGTTTGGTGGAGTCGAGCTAGATGATGCTTCATTTTGGCACTCTTGAATCTTATCTGTGGGGACTTCTGTGACGAAGTCTGCTAAGATTTGCCCCTTGAAAGAAGGTCTTGCTTTGTAAGTAATTGAATGTTCACCCAACTCGATGGCCCATTTGGCTAGCCTTCCTGAGAGTTCTGGCTTGCACAGGATGTCGTTGATGCGGAAGTCGGTCAAGACATTGATGGGGTGACCCTGAAAGTATCTGTGCAACCTTCTTGAGGCATGAATCAATGCTAGGACCAGCTTTTCCATTGTTGAGTAATGAGTTTCTGCATCAAGGAGTGTTCGGTTGACGTAGTAAATTGGGGTTTGTACCCCTTTCCTGTCAACCATGAGTACTGCACCTACCGCTTTGTCCGTAACGGAAAAGTATAGGGTAAGTGGTTCTTCTGGTAAAGGCGCAGTGAGTGTTGGTAGGTTGCTCAGACACTCCTTCATTTCTTGGAAGGCCTTTTCCGCTTCCGCGGTCCATTTAAAGCTGGACTTTTTCAGACAGTTCTTCAGCGTGTCTACGAAAGGAAAGGACTTGGACGTTGTCACACCCCAAATTTCGTTGACGGTCGTAAACTCTTAACACCTTTACTATGCAGTGGAATATACTCCTAAGACTCTTTTGAACTTCAAACGCCAAATTCTAATCCACTTGTCTCTCCATTCTTAAGGTATTGCCTATTCCAACCATGCCGTTGCCAAAAATCTAAACCTGAAAGACATACTAAAAGTCGTCAACATAAAGTTGGTGAGTTCATGGTTTTGTGTTTATTTTTCGTAAAACCCATTTGAGTGAACCCCTATAGATACGGTTATATGGGAATCATCTTCTAAAAGAAATATTCCGTTTGTCTTTTGACTCGACGCATTAAACCGCTACTTACCTTCCGTAAGTAAAATAAAAACGATTTCTATTCCTGTCGACCGAATTACCATATTATCAAAGACTCTTAACAACTTTCTTACTAGTTTTAAGACAATTATACCACTTTACTTAATTAAGAGGCATAGTGGTTTAGTTTAGCATGTATGATAGAGTACTACTCGAAGTGAATCATGTAGACTAGCTAGTTCTAGCATGTATGATGTACCTAAGGCGCTTAATCAAGCCACGACAATTAGCCTCTCAAGCTCCCACCCCAATTTAAAAAGGGAAACTTTTAAAGGTTATGTTTTACCGTATCAATAAAATTAACCGGATAGTAAGGGTCGTCAACTCGATAGATCTACCAACATAAACTACGGCTCTAAGAGTTAATGATTAAGACGTGCGGAGAATGTCCGTCCGTATACGACCTACGTGTACTAATGCAAAGATTAATACTCCGTGCACTACCTAAGGCCATCAAGTATTCAGCAATTCTAGCCCTACCCTACATACAACATGTTAATCCCTTGATAAATAAAACGTTCAAAAACATTTAAAAAGAAAAAGGGACGTTAACTCACACAATAACTCTAACCGTTATCTCTAACTTTGTTACAGTACATACTAAACACGTTTTCATAAAACAAGTATGCCTTTCCCCCGAAAACAGTTATAAAACAGTAAAAAGTGGGGTCATGAACTCACCTCGATATCCTTGCTTAGCTAGTTATCAAAACTCGATTCTTTAACCACTTCCTTGTGTCCTAATTACCAATAAAGGACACCTTAAAGTCTAGCACAAAAGCCTAGTCTATTATCCAACTATCTAGACTCGTATGTACGAATCCAAGTCTAGAATGTGTTGTAACTCAACGAACCAATTGCGACTTAACTTAATTTATGTGTTAACATACAATATAGTATCCAAGCTGCGTACTTGTTACCATTCGTATATAACCTACTGTAACGACCCTGGCTGTCGGAGCCGGGTCGTCGGGTCGGGTTATCGGAGCTACACAGCGGAATCCAGGGTAATAACAGTCTTTAGTCTTCTAGGATCCACGTCATCATATCTGTTGGGTTACCTGAACACATGCCAAAAATAGTTTCTGTCAACATAAAGTTGGTGAGGTCGTGTATTTTATAAAGTGAATGGCCAGTTCATTTATTGATAATTCTTTTATTTAAAATATTCTTTTATAAACATGCTTTACAGTTCTAATTCTGGAGGGGAAAATATATTCTATTATATCAATTCGATTATATATCAATTCTAATATATTATTCTGATTATATTCTATTGGTTGCCATTCCTATCTATGGTATCACTCTGCTTGTGATAAGTATAATTATTTCTACCCTCTACTCGGGTAAGACTGGTTCTTGTCCTCTAGTTGGACAAGAAAGGAAACGGCGATACCGTCCAGTTTGTCCTTGTCGTTTCTATTACCCCCTTTTTATTATATAACTTTTATTAATAATCATTCTTTTATGTAAAGCATTATTATGTTTTCTTATAAATGACATGTATTCCCCCGAAAACACTTAATAAAACAGTAAAAGTGGGGAGTTCACGATACTCACAGGTTTGCGTTATATCTTCAGCTAACCTTCTTATTACAATTATATTTCATATATATATTGATACGTGTTACGCGTGGGACTTGTTAGATTGTAATACTTAGGATATATATCATATATATAATTTATACATATAGAACTCGGTATATATTAGATAGTCCTAAACTCGGGGTTTGGGCATCCTAAATCTAGGCAAAAAGAAATAAAGCTGGCCTTTACAGCTTGGCACACGAACCTAAAGAACTCTAGACACGAACTTACCCGAGTCTAGTATATCGTTTTATATATCGAATCTTATATATATAAACATATATATATTTTATATATGTTTATTATTCTCTTATTATTATTATCAAGTCCGTACGTTATTCGTATTATATATATATTCGTATAATTCTAATAATATTCCTCGTCTAGCTATTAGACCGGGTTCTATTCCGGGTGTTGACCGAGTCACTGAGTTGACTCGGTATTGGGTTCCACTTTCCGATTCGTTTAACGGTACCTCGCAATCAAGCATGACTATTATGTTAATAATTGATTATAATAATATGTCTAAACCAATTATCAAATAATCCTTGCATCTTACCGATTAACAACCGGGTACTTGTCAGAGAGTGACCGGAAGTCGTATTGAACCCGAATCGTTTATCAACTCGACTTTATCTCCTAATTACAACATAACACAAATCGGTCAATAACAATAATCAAAAGATAATTATTAATAACCAATATCAATCGGTTCATAAAGAGGAAACCAATCGGGTGTTTCAAGGCTGGAACAAATGGATGGGTTGAGACCCGATGACAGTCACCGATCTTGGTGACTGTCCGATTAATCGGAACACAAAGAGAATACTAAAAGGGCTTCTTGCTAACACGAAAAAGGAACAGAAAGTCGCCAACGATGGTCACCGTAGTCCGGTGACTGTCCGGTCAATCAAAACAGCGCATGTCGCGGGTTCGGTTTCGTTCAGCAACTTGACATACCCGACGGCAGTCACCATAATCCGGTGACTGCCCGATCACGAAGACAAAGAAAGAATAAGGTTCCCGGTTAGTTTTGGGTTAAACAGTGGAGTAGAGGTTTGTCGGATTTTATTGGAATAAACAGAACAGATCTGGATTGGGGGTTCGGTTCAGCAGAGTAGGAGAGGAGGGGTTTATCAGTTTAGGGTGGTCCGATGTTCAAGATGAGGATACAACCGGTGTTGCTTGCTGCTCGTTAACAGAAACAGAAGAGTAGAAGGGTTCGAGGAGGTGGAGACCTTACCGGAAAGGAAGGAGGCGGCGTACGGCGGCGGTGGTGACCGGCGGCCGGTGATAGTGGTGGCCGGAGGGCTGCTTTCTTTAACACACAAATGTGTGTTTGATGTATATGCAGAGAGAGAGAGCGAGAGGTAAGAGAGAGGTGGTTTAAATAGGGAATTAAAAATAGAGGGTGGTTGGCAACGGGGATAATAACTGGAACTCATGATGTTTGGTAACGGTTATAAGAGTAAAATAAACCATCTATAATAATCTTACTGACTATTTCATTGATGATTGACTGCATTGTATCTAATACATATTATTTGACTTTTCTTAGTGTATTATCGTGAATGAGGTCTTTCACGATTCTACAGTCAATATATGTAACTTTATCCTTATAGTCTCGGAATCTACTGGTAACAGTCGTTGTTACGATTCTTTGACATAGGATTCTTATGGCAATGCATCAATTATTCTTTCTCAAAATCATGATTATCATTCGGGATTAATATACTTATTGCATTAACTATTTCTGTAAAATTCTTTCTTAATTCCAGTTCGGGATTCGTTGACACTCTAGATAAAATATTCATTAAAATTTTCTAGTTGTTTTTATACTACTTATATTTTTATCTGATAATTTCTTTTAATGTTTATATTCTTATAATATTTTCTTTTGGCATATCGGATGCCTTTTAATATTATTTGGCACTTCAATTGCCTTTTCGTGATATATGGCATTTCCCATGCCTTTTTATTATTCAGACATATCGGATGTCTTTTATAATTCTTTTTATTGTCGATTTATATTCTTTTATTTATTTATTTATATTCTTTTATAATTTCAATTAAAGTTTATATTTTCAGTGTCTGAATACACTTTCAAGTAAATTTATATATTGGCAGTCTATCGTATGTTCTTAATCCAATTTACTATAAGCGAAGCTTATTTCCTCAGGATATTTGTATAGATAGTTTTTGCCAGAACAGTGATTTCTTATAATAACTCTCATAAGCCGTTATTCGGAATAGGAAATCTATCCTTCTTTGGCCAGAGAGTTTCACTGGAAAAATGAGCATAATTCTATTCATTTTTCGTTTTCACTTCGATTATACCTTGCGAATCTCTACGCGATTCCGCTTGGTATTATATTTTGATATATTCGTTATAATTTACTTCTTTTAATAATTCATTGGATTCTACTATTTCTGGTTTTTGAATCCATATAGATTTTTATCTGTTATATTCTTGGAATTTTAACAATTCTTTCATCACTTTATAAATTTCAACTTGGTAACACTTGACCGTTTTACCAATTTGATTATACTATAACTCACGTGAGTTTTTATGCAGAAGTGACTGCGAAGATTTGTTCATAGTAGTATATATCCTTTTTAAAGATGGCTTGGTGACAAATGTCCGGATATGCCTTTCTTAAGGGTCCGGATTTCCTTTGTCACAAGGGTTGCACAAAGGACATACAACTATCTTTGGTTGGCAATCTAAATCAATATATTGATTTCTTTGATTCATAGAATTTAACCGAGCGATGGTTTTTATTCTGCGAATATATTCTCAGTCGTATTCACGAAGGAATTTCAACTATATTGCCAGTTTTGTGGTCGTATTCTCCACATATAATACGCTGATAATTTAGATTTATATTTCTTCTTATTATTTCTCTTGATATGTTCGTGACCCAAACATACTGTGATCTTGATAAGCTCCTACTCGAATGTTCCTATGCCTGTGGCATTCATAATTATGTTTGCAACCATAATTACTATTCCACCTCACCTAACATTCCAGTATTCATTTATTTTAATCACAATAGGTATGTGTCCTTTACATATTATTTCGATATTCTGTTCTTTATTTTCTCTTAGGTTCGAAATTATATATTTTGAAAGAAAACATGTTGATCTGAGTCTAACGAAATAGACTATCAATCGTTCAAGAATTTATTCGTGTCCGAAGATATTCAATATAACAATCCTATCTTTTTAATATCCCTGACTTGTTCGAATCATAGGATTAAGACGGTAGTTATATTTTCGTATAATCGAGCGAGTAAGTATTCGATTTCTTTCGATGGATTCTAAAGTATTTCGGTTACGGAATTTTGAGAATAATATTGTTGTCCAAATATTATTTAATTCTGGAAAGGATCGAGGAGGACATATAACTAGGATTTTTATATAAATACAAAGATGAGTTTAAATTATAAAACGAAATATGTATAATATTTATTGTTTATATTAGAATAATATCGAGGAATTATACAATCGAACATAGATATAAAATTATACGGAAAAAGGCTCTTGATATATATATATATATATACGAATACGAACTCGATTAATAAATGTTCATGAAAATACCATTAAATGCGATATGACATAGGTTTCGGTAAAATAATACGGTCGTGGTTCAATATGATTTTCATATGTAATAAAAAGAATTTATAATCAAAATACTTGAATTTTCAATAACTGGGTTTCTTATTACGTAACAGAAAATATGATAAAATAGATTTTCTCAAAATGTTGACGTCAAACTTTTACTGTTAAAGAAATTATACTGGATTATCTGAAAACGTGATAGTCAAATTAAAACAGATTCGGGGGACGTTTTAATAATATACGGAGTATCAATAATAGATTTGGTAAAGAGAAAATTATAGTATTGACGGATTTTTCGTAGTCTTATAAATTTGAATAAATCGTTTATTTAACGTTTTAAACGGATGAGTATTTATATATTTTTACTCAAAACTGAAATACTGGTTTAGTATAAAAATAGTAATGACTAATAATAAATTTAATAAACTTTAGAATTATACCGAAAAGATTTAAAACGACTTGAGTTATCGGGGAATCTATCTGATTTCTAGTTAAATAATCAGAAAATTCTTCAGAGACATAATATCAGTATATCTCTAGCATATCGGATTTTATAAAAATTTCGAAATTCATGAAGTAGACCTATATTCTTGGAAACTTGATCATAGAAATGTTCAAGTTGAAGCGTAATATTCGTATTCTGTTTATAATTATTGGAATACCGTGAGGTTAACGATCTGAATAATTATTGAGACTGAAATTTCGGAGAGATGCGACGAATGATTATAATCAACGAGTTTTTCTAGAGAGTGAAATACGATTTCAAACTCTCGTACAAGTCGTTTAAAACATCGAAGAATAATTTTGTAATTTTATATCTATTTATATATATACTTCTATAATTTTCGTGTTTTATATCTGGATTTATTTTATGATTTCTTTTAATATATCTGGTTTCTATTCTGTATTCTTTCTTATTTCATATGGCCTTAATATCCTGTAAGATTTCCCAGAAATTAAATGTGCATATAAATTCACAATTGTGTACAGAATTGTCAATTTACCTCACAAAATCATTCTAGTAATATCCAGTAATGGATTCGTTTTAATTTCTAGTATACTGTTATGGTTCTCACCAACTTTATAATGGTTTGACATTTAGGTACCCAAAAATTTTATCTTCTAATATTCTTTTACCTTATACCTATTTCTAATCAAAATTTCTTTTAAAAGACAATTCTGGTAGATCCTGGATTAATAAAGACTTCAAAACTGTTATTAAGCGCCGCTCTGATACCACCTGTAACGACCCTGGCTGTCGGAGCCGGGTCGTCAGGTCGGGTTATCGGAGCTACGCAGCGGAATCCAGGGTAATAACAGTCTTTAGTCTTCCAGGATCCACGTCATCATATCTGTTGGGTTACCTAAACACGTGCCAAAAATAGTTTCTGTCAACATAAAGTTGGTGAGGTCGTGTATTTTATAAAGTGAATGGCCAGTTCGTTTATTGATAATTCTTTTATTTAAAATATTCTTTTATAAACATGCTTTACAGTTCTAATTCTGGAGGGGAAAATATATTCTATTATATCAATTCGATTATATATCAATTCTATTATATTATTCCGATTATATTCTATTGGTTGCCATTCCTATCTATGGTATCACTCTGCTTGTGATAAGTATAATTATTTCTACCATATACTCGGGTAAGACTGGTTCTTGTCCTCTAGTTGGACAAGAAAGGAAATGGCGATACCGTCCAGTACTGTCCTTGTCGTTTCTATTACCCCCTTTTTATTATATAACTTTTATTAATAATCATTCTTTTATGTAAAGCATTATTATGTTTTCTTATAAATGACATGTATTCCCCCGTAAACACTTAATAAAACAGTAAAAGTGGGGAGTTCACGAAACTCACAGGTTTGCGTTATATCTTCAGCTAACCTTCTTATTACAATTATATTTCATATATATATATTGATACGTGTTACGCGTGGGACTTGTTAGATTGTAATACTTAGGATATATATCATATATATAATTTATACATATAGAACTCGGTATATATTAGATAGTCCTAAACTCGGGGTTTGGGCATCCTAAATCTAGGCAAAAAGAAATAAAGCTGGCCTTTACAGCTTGGCACACGAACCTAAAGAACTCTAGACACGAACTTACCCGAGTCTAGTATATCGTTTTATATATCGAATCTTATATATATAAACATATATATTTTATATATGTTTATTATTCTCTTATTATTATTATCAAGTCCGTACGTTATTCGTATTATATATATATTCGTATAATTCTAATAATATTCCTCGTCTAGCTATTGGACCGGGTTCTATTCCGGGTGTTGACCGAGTCACCGAGTTGACTCGGTATCGGGTTTCACTTTCCGATTTGTTTAACGGTACCTCGCAATCAAGCATGACTATTATGTTAATAATTGATTATAATAATATGTCTAAACCAATTATCAAATAATCCTTGCATCTTACCGATTAACAACCGGGTACTTGTCGGAGAGTGACCGGAAGTCGTATTGAACCCGAATCGTTTATCAACTCGACTTTATCTCCTAATTACAACATAACACAAATCGGTCAATAACAATAATCAAAAGATAATTATTAATAACCAATATCAATCGGTTCATAAAGAGGAAACCAATCGGGTGTTTCAAGGCTGGAACAAATGGATGGGTTGAGACCCGATGACAGTCACCGATCCTGGTGACTGTCCGATTAATCGGAACACAAAGAGAATACTAAAAGGGCTTCTTGCTAACACGAACAGGGAACAGAAAGACGCCAACGACGGTCACCGCAGTCCGGTGACTGTCCGGTTAATCAAAACAGCGCATGTCGCGGGTTCGGTTTCGTTCAGCAACTTAACATACCCGACGGCAGTCACCATAATCCGGTGACTGCCCGATCACGAAGGCAAAGAAAGAATAAGGTTCCCGGTTAGTTTTGGGTTAAACAGAGGATTAGAGGTTTGTCGGTTTTTATTGGAATAAAGAGAACAGATCTGGATTGGGGGTTCGGTTCAGCAGAGTAGGAGAGGAGGGGTTTATCAGTTTAGGGTGGTCCGATGTTCAAGATGAGGATACAACCGGTGTTGCTTGCTGCTCGTTAACAGAAACAGAAGAGGAGAAGGGTTCGAGGAGGTGGAGACCTTACCGGAAAGGAAGAAGGCGGCGTACGGCGGCGGTGGTGACCGGCGGCCGGTGATAGTGGTGGCCGGAGGGCTGCTTTCTTTAACACACAAATGTGTGTTTGATGTATATGCAGAGAGAGAGAGAGGGAGAGGTAAGAGAGAGGTGGTTTAAATAGGGAATTAAAAATAGAGGGTGTTTGGCAACGGGGATAATAACCGGAACTCATGATGTTTGGTAACGGTTATAAGAGTAAAATAATAGACGTTTGGCAGCGGGTTAATAGCAGATAAGGAGCGTTTAATAAAAGTTTAATAATTATTATCTATATAATCGGTTGAAACGGTTTGTCGCGAGATTCGATCTTGAATATTTTATTAAGAAATCGGGTGGTCGGGTACGACCCGACCCGTTTAAGCGACCCGTAACACCTCGGGTGTTACACCTACATTGGACTAGTGCTACGAAACGTATAGCTCATCTTGAGTCATAACTCACCTTGTAAACCGGATAAATATAACTATTTGTACCTTCATTTCAAGGAAAAAATATATATATATATACCTTGCAAAATACGATTCTTGAATCAGTATGACAAATATTATTTAGTTATGAAAATCCTTAGAAAACTCGTTATACATGATGTTTGACAAAACTATGTGTATATATATATATATGTATATAATTTCAAAATGTTATTCGTAACTTATATACACTTATTATAAATACCTTTATCAAAATGTCGTGATATTTTATATAAAATATATTTCTCTATGCTTGAATAGTTATAAAAACGCCAATTAATATTGCGCACGTTGTGCTCTAGATTTTATAAAATTTCGGCAGAGTTTCCTCTGTTTTTATAGAATCCAGACAACGCACGTCGTCTATAATTTACCCAACAATCAATTTATATACTCAAAACATTCAATATATTTATCCGCATTTCCAATGGACAAGTCTTTATACCTTTCGACACTTTTTTATAAACAAATATTATACCATTACATATAATAATAATAATAATATGTATATATATATATATATATATATATAATATACTCCAACCGTTTAGTCCAATATATAATATTATCAAGTCTCGCGTCAACATGCAATATCATTTATCCAATAATATCGTCAATTCGTTTCGCGAGCCGCAATCGTTTCGTATCTAAAACTTATATACACATTTATATATACAAAATAACATCAAAACTAAATATTATACAATTTATATACGCATGCAACTCCATCTTTGACCAGATCTGACCAAAACCGAAACTAAGCCAACTCTGACTTGGGTTGAACCATTATAACCCGAAATCCCCTAAAATGAACCCGAACAGAATTTGTTCTAAAACGACTCCTAACCGAGCTCCAATCCTTCAAATCTTGACCATCTTTTAATCCTTCACACCCGGGACCCGAACCGAAATCCGTACCGAATATGACCCGGAACTTCTAACCGTGCACAAAACTGATCCATCTTCTTAAACCATTACACTCGGGACCCAGACCCGACTCAAGACCCAGACTGAACTCGAGCACTCAGTCAAATCTGAACCCGAAAATCAACATGCAGCCCAAAATCCTTCAACCTAACCAAAATCTGACCCGAACCATACCTGAGTCATCATCATCACCGAGCTCCATCACCGCCTTTAGCAATCTCAACCATCATCTGCCAAAAACTGGACCACCACTAACAACCACGACAGGCCCGAATCGGCCACATGTAGACCCCTGTACTGCAGCCGCCCGTAGTAACCACAACCATAACCTTAACCGGCCCCTAAACACCACCCAATCACTGCCTCAGGCTGACGCCGCCGCCCTGCTTCCTAACCACCACAGTCGTGCACCACCGCCATCTTCTTTCTGCAACAACCACAACCATCCTAGCCCTACCTGAACCCGATCGGACATCTTAACCACCTTAAACCACCGCCGCTACCACCCTGCTTCTGCCCCTTATGGGCTTTCTGAAACAGTACACCGCCGCCACCAGGGAAGGTGGTCGGCCGACTCTTGTTACCAAGGGGAGGAGAGAGAGAGACGAGTGAGAGAGATAGGGGTAGAGAGAGAGAGAGAGAGAGAGAGAGCTGCGAGAGAGAGTTGAGAGAGATGAGAGGGTTTTTCTTTGTGTGTTTTGGCTGCCAAATGAAGGAAGAAGAAGAAGCATTCCCTTTTTATAGGTAGGTTTAGAGTTAGGTAGGTAGACATCGCGTATCGAACCAGTTAAAACACGAAACGCTTCATTTATATTTAGGTTTGGCGAATAATTATACAAGTTAGTCGGTTCAATTCGAAATCTAAGATTTAGTTAAACCGAGCAAAATTATAATTATTTTTCGCATCCTACGCGTTCTTTCAGAATGTCTTTAGAATCACGCTAACTCAAACGGTTACCGTTTCCTCCATCTAAACGATCCGGTAGCTTTCGATACTCAATAATTAATATTATTTAAAATAAATAATTATTTCGAAAGCATAAATGCGGTTAAAATCACGCATTTTGATATCCGGTACTCCTATCGGTTACTCTCCTCATTCTCCAAATGCTATGTTTTAATCCCTTCCTCAAGCCAATTCCTCATCCGATTGCTCCATCAACAAATACGTATCGTCTTTACATGTAATAAATCTGTGTTCGTCCAATCTAACATATTCTTACTGATGTCTGTTCGTTAGCGTTATGATGCGCAATTTATCTTTAGAAAATCTAGACGTCCACAAACTCCAAGAATGACATCGTTGGACTTGTAACAACTTAACTTAACCAAAATAAATCTTAATTATATGCTAAACATATAATAAACATGATTATGATCCAGTCAAAGGTTGACCGAAATTTACCAGTTGTCACAGTCTCCCCTCGTTTAAGAAATTTCGTCCCCGAAATTTTCATCTAGCCACTACTAATTTCGGTTTGGACGGAAAAATAAACGAGAGTACTTTAACTTTAGTTGATCTCCTCTTTCCAAAATCAACTCTGGTCCATAACTAGAATTCCATCCGACATTGACCGACTTGATATTACTTCATCACAACTTCTGGATTCTCTAATCCGTAGTCTCAACGAGTTCCTTGACAAAATGAAATTTGTCGTCTACATAAATCTTCTCTGGCGGTATCACAAGCACCTCTCCAGACAAACATTTCTTCAAATTATTAGTGTGAAATACATCATAGGCTCCACAAAGTTCTTGTGGTAATAATGTCGACATATAACTAGGCCTACTCTTGCTACGATCTCTAATGATATAACGTAGCGAGGATAAGCTATCCTTGCTTATCAATCCTAATAATGCCTTTCCAAGGCGAGACTTCCAACATGACTCTATCTTTAAACTTGGAATTCTAAAGGCTTTCGTCTATTTCCTGCATAACTCTTTTGTCCATCTTTTGTCGCTTTCCATCTATACTCCGTCTGAGAGATCTTGTCCATAGTCTCTTGGACTCTTTCTTGACTAACTAAATACTGATCACCCACCTCTGCCCAACAGAGTGGGGAATAGCACTTTCTACCATCCAATGCCTCAAATAGTGCGACGTTGATACTGGAGTGATACCATTATCGTAGATGAACTCAACTAATTAGAAGACGAGTACCCCAACTTCCTTCAAAATCAATCACGCAACACGTAACAATTCCTCAAACATTAGTATGCGGTTCATTCGCTTTATAACGATAAGCGATTCTCATATCCATTCGTATTCCTAAGGCTTTGCGTAGCGATCTCCAAAAACTTGATACAAATCGGCCATCCCGACTAGAAGTAATTGACATTGCAACACTATGCCTATATATGATTTCCTTTAAATAGATATGAGTCAACTTCTCAATGTGATAATCTCCTATGACTCATAAGAAATGTGCAAACTTAGTCAACTGGTTGACAATCACCCAAATGGCATCATAAAAAATGTGCAAACTTAGTCAACTGGTTGACTCATAAGAAATGTGCAAACTTAGTCTCCTATGACTCTTGCTATACGACCTTAACCTTCACTCAGGTTAAACATCTTCCAACATAGGCCGTTATCTCGCCTTCCTTGTTTGGTCACCAATAATACTCCTTCAAATGCTTATACATCTGTCAAAACCAGAGTGTATCCAACACCTAAATTCATGAGCCTCATCCATAACCAATTCACGCCTACCACCCTTATATTGTATCCAAACACGATCCATAAAGTACACCACATTGTCAACTTTCAAACTCCAATCTCTTATCATCTTGTACAAGCATTCATTCTCCAAATTCTCTTCCTTCAAAGCTTCTTGTTGTGCTTTCCTGACTTGAGCTATAAGGCTCATATGGATTGTCAAACCTAATGCACGAATACGAAATAGTTTAACCTCTATCCTTCCTACTTATAATATCGATCACAACATCTGCTTTTCCAGGATGATAACGAATCTCACAATCATAACACTTGAGTAACTCAACCCAACTTCGCTGTCGCATAATAAACTCTTCTTGGTCAAGATATATTGAAGACTTCTATGATTCGTAAAGATCGTACATCAGTACTGGAAAATAGAGTCTCCAATTCTCGAACGCAATAATAACAACTTCTATCTCCAAGTCGTGTCTCGTGTAATTCACTTCATGTACTTTTTAGTTGTCTTGATGCAATGGCTTGCATCAACTCGCAACCTAAGCCTTGATGTGAAACATCACAGTACACCACATAACTATTGTTTCCAACGGGAAAGATAGTGTTGGCGCATTACACAACTTTTGCTTTAAAACTGAAAGACTTCCTCTTGCTTTTCAGTCCATTCATACATGCGGTCTTTTTGGGTTAGTAGCGTCAAAGGCTGTGCTATCTTGGATAAATTACCAATAATCGGCGGTAATATCTTGCAAAACCCAAAAATTGACGCATCTCTGTGTGAGATTTAGGCACATTCTATTCCTTGTTCTCTTCTATCTTCGCTGGGTCCACTTAAATGCCTTTCTCATTAATGACATGACCCGCGGAATGAACTTCTCACATCCATAAATCTCACTTCGGAAACTTCGCGAATAACTTCTCACTTTGTGAACTTCGCAATTAACTCCTTGCTTTACACTAACTCTAGGATAAGTTTCAAGTGTTGTTCATGATCCTTTCTAGTTCGTAAATTAATAAGTATATCGTCGATGAATACTATAACGAACTCGTTTGAATATGGTTTACGAACCCTATTCATAAGATTATAAACATTGCCGGTGCGTTCACTAATCCAAACGGCATATCTAGAAACTCATAGTGGTCGCATCGCGTCTTAAACGCTGTCTTCAAAAATATCCTCGTTCACAATCTTCAACTGATGATAACATGATCTAAGGTCGATCTTTGAATAAAAAGCTCGATCCTTATAAGTGATTAGATAAATCATCAATTCTTAGGCAGTGTGTATCGATTTTCTAATAATGAGTTTATCCAACTCTCAATAATCAATACGCATCCTAAATGTTCTGTTCTTCTTCTTGACGAACAATACTCGTGCTCATCACTTGATCTTTGTGAAGCATAACTTGACCTAATAAAACCCTTTTCCCAAGAATTCTTGAAACTGATTCGAAATCTCTTGCATTTCTGAATGTGCTAATCGATAAGGGAACTTAACGTCTGGTATGACACCGAGCACAAGATCTATTCGAACTTCCAGCTGTCACACCCCAACCGATGGCGGAATACATCGGGGCGAGACTTGTGGTAGATTGTTTAAAGACTTCATTACACTAATTGTGACAATATGATTTAAAGATAAAATTTCATTCATAGCATAATCATTGTCTAAAAGATACGGAATACAAATTGTTTCATGAAAAAGAGAAATACAACATCAAAACATAGAACTTAAACTAGCGTGAGTTTCTATTCCAATCTTAAGTAGTTTTTCTTGAAAATCCTGCATTAAACATTTCCTGCAACATGTATAAAATATCCGTCAACACATAAAGCATTGGTGAGCATACGAGTTTTGAGTCTAAGTACATAGTATAAGAAAAGTCTACTCGAATCATCATGTTATAGGCATATGCACGTAGAACCATACAAACGGCAACAACACTCGATAACACAAAAGACTTATTCTTATCATGACCCATAAAGGGGGCGGCGTGTCAACCTATAGCGCTATACATGTAAGGTGGGTTGTTAACTAATCGTACATTTGTATGTAAGACTTTGAATTCTAGCATGGAATAACATAATAGCATTTAGATTGAGCATAATAGTTTTTAAGAGTATGAAATCGTTTAAGTTTTGATAGTGATACATGTTGAGCCCTAAAGAATAAATAATAAAAGGGGGACAAGTATGAACTCACCTTTGGGTGCGTCTTGATATAGTTCCAAAGATAAGTCTTGGAAGATTAAGCTTTAGCTCCGATTAACTAGAATCAAGAATTAGAGTTTTAGGTTCGAGTTTTAGATTATAGATTCACGAGAGTCATGCAAGCCTTTTAGGCAAACCAAACACAAATCGCCTTTAAGGCAATCTGGATGGTCATGAGAATGAGTTATACCAAGCACAAAATCATCATAGATGATTCGGATGGTATAAAGTTAGGAATGTGAATCCATTTGATAGGTTCATGTCATAACCACTTCGCTTATGGAATAAACGTGGGTTTTGGACACGGGATTTCCCCTTTCTAGTGTGGATAAATCCGTAGCACAAGAAGGGTCAAGAGAGTTGGTAAGGTAGGGTGTAACCACAAACCTTCCAAAGATTAATAATAAGCTAGTAAGATAGAAACTTGAAAGTATATGTTTATATTATTATATAGTATAGCTAAGAAGTTTAAGCAAAGTTTGGGGACTGATTTGGATGAGTGTTGACTCTCCTTTGTCACCCAATACCATAGCACAAATCTCCCTAACATTATATTGTTAGTAGATTTGGTTGGTTCCTTCACAACAAACTATCTTAGGACATAAAAATAATTCAGAAAACAACCACCTTTGGGACCTCTTTTAGGTGCTCTACCCTTATCACACTTCTGTGGATAAATATGGGGAAGATCCTAGAGGTTTCTCCAAGGAGTTTTAGATGAAAAAGAAGAAGAAAAATAGAATGAAAGTTGAAGTTTTAAGCCAAGAAACTTACTGATGCAAAATAGAAAGTTTGGCTTGAAAACTTGAAGATTAGAGAGTTTTAGAGAGAGTTTTAGAGATGAACAAAGGATTAAGGAGTGGAGAGGGGTTGTATTTGTAAGTGGTGTAAGTTGGTTGGGTATTAAATAGAGTAAATGTGGTGGTTAGAAAAAGATTAATGGGGTTAAGTTTAATTAAATTGGGATGTCCTAATTTTTTTTTTGCATCTGCTGTTGTAGTCTCTCGAGTCCAAGAAAGAAAAGCAAAAGAACGACACAACATAAATTATGTTGTGATTTTGTCTAAAGTCAATCTATCACATTTGTTTTTTTTCATATTCATTTTTTCCTTTTTTTTTTTTTTTGAAATATTATTAAGAAAAAGTATATGTTTTATTTAAAATATAAATGAATACATATATTAAGGTCTTAACTAAATGAGTTTCTTGTTATAGTGTCTAAATTGGATAGGATAGTTTATATTGATGACTCGTCAAGAATTGGTACGAGTAAAATAATAGAAGCGAGTAAAGGCGAATTTGGAATTTGTTAAATATAGAATTTAGAATATATGCAAAACTAAAAATCATGCGATGTTACATAAAATTTGCGTCACATAGAATTTATAGAATAAATGAAATAGATTAAATACAATTGACAAAATACTTTTCCATTGATCATAAGCTCGGGATTACAAGGGTACAAAATGGAATGATACAAGAATACAAGGACTAGAACAGAAAATACGAAAGGTACAAATGTTACAGTCTCCCCTACTTTAGGAAATTTCGTCTCAAAATTTATTCAAGTGGCATGACTGAAAAGATGTGGGTACTTTTTCTTCATTTCCTCTTCATGTTCCCAAGTGAATTCGGGTCCATTCTTCGATTCCCAACGAACTTTGACTAGCGGGATACGTTTTCGTTTGAGTTGTTTGACTTCACGATCCGTTATTTCTACTAGTTTTTCAACGAAATGCATAGTCTCGTCAATTCGTACGTCATCAAGAGGAATGTGTATGTTCCCTTCGGCTAAGCACTTCTTCAAATTTGAAACATGAAAGGTGGGATGGACATTGTTGAGTTCTTGGGGTAACTTGAGCTTGTAAGCCACTTTCCTGATTCGTTCAATGATCTTGAATGGTCCAACATACCGTGGAGCCAACTTTCCTTTCTTTCCAAATCTGACTACTCCTTTCCAAGGAGAAACCTTGAGGAGCACTTGATCACCAACATTGAATTCAAGGGGTTTTCGCCACTTTTCAGCATAGCTTTTCTGACGGCTTCGAGCAGCTAAGAGATTATCACGGATCTGGATGATTTTGTTGGTCGTTTCTTGGATGATTTCAGGACCAGTGATTTGTGCTTCACCAATCTCGTGCCAACATATAGGAGAATGACACTTTCGGCCATAGAGAGCTTCGAATGGAGCCATTTGGATACTGGTATGGTAACTGTTATTGTAAGAGAACTCGACCAATGGTAGATGAGCATCCCAGTGTAACACCCCAACCGATGGCGGAAACATCGGGATGTCACGTATTGATGATTGTTCAGTAGCTCATGGTAAATAATAAAATTCATTATATGATTTAGATAAATTACATACAATTGTTCTACAAGAATTCGTACATCAAATTGAATAAAACTATGCACACATCTTCAAGCATCAATTCAAATCCTCAAGCAAGTAGAACCTGAAACATGTTAAGTTGAAAATATTTTTGGGTCAATAAAAGTTGGTGAGAATTACATAGGTTTTGATAATTGAATAAAATTGTTGTGCAATTCATGTGTCATGGCAATCTAGTCCATATGTGAAAACATACTAGAAGTAAATCGAGTGCATAATCAACCATTGTGACTGTTGTATTGTGGTACATCCCATACGCTCATGGTTCACTCGTTTATATTGCAGTAACAAACACCCACGCTACCTTTGTAGGAGGTACGTATTCGGGTGGGATTGTCAGTCCAATAGATCTATCATTGTATACCGTCGGTTGATAAATGTTTATGCTAGAATTGTGCTTACCCTAGTCATGTTCAAAACATAATGCAACATAGAAAAACACATAGACACATTGATGATTGAATTGCATAAATGATGTTGTAACATGTTTCACCCCAAAAATGGTGATAAATAGAAAAGGGGCTATGTAAAACTCACCTTAGCAAAATGTTATATCTGTTTGAAAAATTGAATAATGGTGTTGCCCAAATGTGTCAAGTATCACCCTATAATAAGGTAATAAATATGTCTAAGTCTATCAAGTCTACAAATGTATAAGTTTCTAGGGCTTCGAATTTGGGGATAAATGTTCGTTTGATTAATATAAAAAATGTTTTATAATTTAGAGAATATTAGTAAATAAATAACCAAAAATCTTTTTATGAAATTTAAATTTAAGATGGTCACAATAATGTGTTTAAAGTGTAAAAATAATTTTTACAAAATTATTTTCTTTAAAATAGAATATTAATTCTATTTATAACAAATTGTCAAAATTTAACATTAATATTTAAAAATATTAAAATTTAAGAATTATAAGTTTAAAATTCATATTTCTGTTCTAAATAATCAGAAATAATTTGTATAAAATTTTGGTGCAAAAATATTAAAAATTGGATTTATTATGATTTAATTATGATTAAAACTAACAAAAATTGATTAAAAATATTAAATAAATGATTTTTCAGAATTAAAAATCATTTCAGAAAATTTTATCATTATATAAACTCAGAATAATTTTTGTGGAAATTTATAAAATTGTTTTGATATTTTAATGAAATTTTATAAATATAATAGAATAAAATTGATTTAATTATTATATATATTAAATAAATTAATTTTTGAAAACTAAAAATTGTGGGTGATCCTTTTACATCAGATTAGCTTGAAATAATTTTTTTTAGAATTTATAAAAGGGTTTTAATAATTAAAAATGAATTTATATAATTATTAGAACTTGTTTGTTTAAAAATGAAAAAAAAGAACAAAATTATGCCACTGCCGGGACTCGAACCCGGGTGGCTTGGCTTGTGAGCACCAGACACAACCACTTGGTCCAGACCAGTGGTTGTGATTAGTTTCGTTTGATTTAAAATAAATATATTATGCAAAAACGTTTTTATCCCCAAAATCAAACTCACGAACCCTAGATTTTCCAATCTTTTGATTCACACATCAATAGCCCAATTAATCTTAGGGCTATTGATGTGTGGATGCCGATGATCAAAACCCACTAAAATAATTATACTTACAAAGCCGTTATGATTACGATTGGACGGTCAAACCAAATAGTCAAGATGCGATCGTATTATCAAGAACAGTGTATAATTATGAAGAAATAGAGGTAGAGAGAGATGTATTGGCGAGTTGAGATGGTCCAGCAACGTTCAATTTATAGCTATGATGTCTGGATCGTATAATTGGAATGGTTGACCTCGACTTGAATGTGCACGCGTAAAAATGGAAGAATATGTACGAGTTAATCCTGATTAATCGTGTTTTTGACCTGTAATGGACCGGAAATCTCGAACCCATACCAATTTTGGATAAAAAACGCGTGGAAATTGAGATGATTATGGATCCCGTTGACACAGTTGACTTTTCTGGGTCAACTGTCACCATAACAACACATCATATATTTAAAATGGACAGGGGGATTGACACAAATGCCTTATAGACCAGCTGGTTGGTTGTCTTTAGGTAGTGACCCGGCTGAGGGCTCGGGTTCGAATCCCGGCCCCAGCGTTTAATTATTTTTTTAACAGAATAAGGGGGGGGGGGGGGTGGGCCGGACAAGAGGTGTGGGCTGGGCTCAGATGTTTGGGCCGAAATTAAAGAAGGGGTGGGTTTGGCTTGGTTTGTTTTGGTTAACTAGATTAACTCTTATACATACATACATATATATATATATATATATATATATATATTTATAAAAACCTGAAAATTATTATTATTATTATAAACCTTTATTATGAATAATTATCATAGTATTAGGGTTTAAAACGCTACAAAATAATTAAATGTGAACAATATTAATAGAACGTAACGTAAAATTTTTAAACGCGAAATGTTACAGTCTCCCCTACTTTTAGGAACTTCGTCCCGAAGTTAAAAGGAGAACACCAGGTTTACAATTGGTCGACTACCGAAAACCTTGATAAAATTTCTCACTACCTTAACGTACTTGTAAATTCATGATTACGTTCCGGACCGTAATTACCAATTTACCTTACATTAGGGTTTTGCGTCCTTTTATGACTTTACCGATTGTTGAGCAGGTTCAATAGTCTCCACCAGTCGTTGAGCAGGTGGTAGGGCCTCTCCCGACTGTTGGAAAGACATGATGACCTCTACCAATCGATAAGTAGGTTGTTTGGTAGTCAACTAATTGTTGTACAAGTAAGCAAGTATGATTATAGATATAGTAGTTAGTTCACATTCAAACAAGCATGCACTCAGATGTTATGACAATACTTGAATTTATTACTTGAATCAAAAAGTGTCAATACATAGAATTAAAGAGAAAATAGACATCATTCAAATGGTAGAGTTTGCTGTTAAGTAGCTGGAGGGTTTCAAGCGGGGTTATTTGGAGCATCAAGAGCGTTTGTAGCAGGGATTCGACAAGCATCTGCAAGATGCCCATACCTTTGACAATTGGTGCACTGTCGGCAGGGAACTTGAGCTGGATGGTGATACTGGCAGGTGTCACACTTAGGTAGCTTCCCGTGGTATTGTTTCTTGTTGGGTGGGGCAGTGGTGTCTATTGCAAAATTCCTGACCTTACACTTCCCGTTGGTTGAGGCCTCGGTTTTGATTTCAACGGCAGGTTGGGGAGTATCCTTTATCTTTTCCCCTTTACGAGTCAGGGTTCCTGCCTTCACATGGTTATCTGTTAGGGTGGCAGCCAAACGCTTTGCTTCCTCCAAAGTAGCAGGGTTCCTTCCCCACACCGTGTCTTGAATCTGCATCGGTAAACCACCAATATATTTTTCGATCGCAATGGGCAAAGGGGTGACTTTGTGGGGTAGCAGCAAGCTAAGTTCGTGAAAACGAGTGTTGTAAGCAAGGTTTTCCCCACTGTCTTGAGCAAGATCATGAAATTCATCTTCCAGCTTCTTAATTTCATTACGAGGACAGAACTCTGCCTTCATAATGTCTTTAGCTTGATCCCAAGTTAAGGCTAGTGCAGCTTCAGCTCCGCGAGTGCGTTTTTCTTCATTCCACCAAGTGAGTGCTCGTTTGTGAAGAACACTCATGGCATAACGGACTTTAAAGTTGTCGGGGCATTCACTGTTGATGAAGGTATTCTCAATACCCTCAAACCATTGCAGGAGTCCCGTAGCTCCTTCTTCACCACTAAACTTTGGGGGATTACAAGAATTAAAGTGTTTAAGGGTACAGGCTGGAAGACCATTCCCATTCCCGTTGTGGTTTCCATTTCCATTCCCGTTGCCGTTGCCGTTCAACTGGATGACTTGAGCTAGTAAGTTGGGAACCAGAGTTGTGATTCGCTGCGCCATTTGTTGAGAAATGATTGTAGCCAGTTGAGCATCAACTCCGTTGTTGTTGTGGTTAGTTGAGATCTCAAGGTGGTTCAGGTTAAACCTGAGGATTTTGTCCTATTAGTCTAAGAGTAGACCCAGTGATGGAAAGCAACCTTCTTGTAAGGATGAAAGTAGGGATAAGAAGTAGGAGGGAGATAGAGTATAGCAAGCAAAAGAAGCAAGTACTGGTTAAATCCTATGGTTATAGACTAGATTATTTTTCTAATAACCTAATTCCCTATAACCATGGCTCTGATACCAATCTGTAACACCCCAACCGATGGCGGAAACATCGGGATGTCACGTATTGATGATTGTTCAGTAGCTCATGGTAAATAAAAAATTTCATTATATGATTTAGATAAATTACATACAATTGTTCTACAAGAATTCGTACATCAAATTGAATAAAACTATGCACACATCTTCAAGCATCAATTCAAATCCTCAAGCAAGTAGAACCTGAAACATGTTAAGTTGAAAATATTTTTGGGTCAACAAAAGTTGGTGAGAATTACATAGGTTTTGATAATTGAATAAAATTGTTGTGCAATTCATGTGTCATGGCAATCTAGTCCATATGTGAAAACATACTAGAAGTAAATCGAGTGCATAATCAACCATTGTGACTGTTGTATTGTGGTACATCCCATACGCTCATGGTTCACTCGTTTATATTGCAGTAACAAACACCCACGCTACCTTTGTAGGAGGTACGTATCCGGGTGGGATTGTCAGTCCAATAGATCTATCATTGTATACCGTCGGTTGATAAATGTTTATGCTAGAATTGTGCTTACCCTAGTCATGTTCAAAACATAATGCAACATAGAAAAACACATAGACACATTGATGATTGAATTGCATAAATGATGTTGTAACATGTTTCACCCCAAAAATGGTGATAAATAGAAAAGGGGCTATGTAAAACTCACCTTAGCAAAATGTTATATCTGTTTGAAAAATTGAATAATGGTGTTGCCCAAATGTGTCAAGTATCACCCTATAATAAGGTAATAAATATGTCTAAGTCTATCAAGTCTACAAATGTATAAGTTTTGTTGGATCAGTAAGCTGCTCTTTTAGATGAACTTGCTAGTTGACACTTAAGTGTTTAGCAAGTTCTTTGGTGAGTGATAGCACAGCGGAATGTTTATAAGTTTATAGCTACACTTATCAACAGGAGTTATTACTCCCCCTGGAATCAAGAACTAATAAATGAGAAGTGTTTATTGAGAATCTAAGTATTGAATGAGAATGAAACACTTTGACAGATTCTAAGTAAACACGAAATGGAAATAACAATAATAAGAGTTGAAGCATTTCTTGTATTAAAATCATTGTCTAAAACAGAAGGATGAATCCTTCTATTTATAGACTTTACAAATACATGAACCTTGCCAAAAAGCAAGTTCAGAAACAAGTTGCAACAAGTTGCAGTCTTGGAACTTGTACATAAAGCAAAAGAAATACTAAAGTATTAAACTACTGATATACAAAGGCGGTGGAAAAGATCTTCTTCAAGTACTGATGAATGACAAACTACTGATGAGTAGTTTGTCTTCAGTAGTTCTTCAGTAGAAGTGTCTGGTTTGAACTTCAGAACTTCTGATGACTTCTTCTTCAGCACTTCTGAATCTCTTCTTCAGCAGTTTGATTCTTTGTCTTCAGCAGTTCCATACTTAGAGTATTTTGACAGAAAGTGAATTAGACTAAGGTTTGCAAAAGTGGTTTCACCAATCCTTTTTATCCTAACAATCTCCCCCTGGATTGATGAAGCCAAAACCTTACTAACTCCTTATTGTTCATTTCTGTCCTTCACAATTTTCCATATTCCTTTGAACATGGAATTCTTGAGCTGGTTTAGTTGATCATCAGTAAGAGACCCTTTTCTTGGTTCCAAGTGTTGGATTGTAAGCAGGTCTTTGGTTGATAGTTTCTTCAGTTCATTCATCGACCTATATTCCCTGCGTGTTTGATCTCTTCTTGTCACAAGTACTGAGTTGTTATCAGTAAAGGACCATCTGATGACTGGTACTTTAGACTTGTCAAAGTCTGCAGTGTAGGGAACCATGGTGGTACCCTGGGTTTCTCCTGAGTGTTGAATGTTTTCAACTTCAGTGACTCTCAGGTGGGATTCACTTCCCTGCTGTTGTTCCATCACATTAGGTATCTGAAATGTTGGCAAGTGATGTTCAGTTACTACCTTGGTGTGCAGTTTTTCTGTGATGGTCTTCTGGATTTGATATGCAAAGGTGGAAGGATCCCTGAATTGTGTGAGCAGAGGCTTCTCTTCTATGTCAAAATCAGAATGTACTACTGTACTACCTTATAGTAGTACCATTCTGAAATCAGTCTTTACTTTTTCCTCTGACTTCTTTCTTTGGGTAGCTGGTCTTCTTTGAACACCAGAAGTTCTAACTACTGAAGTTGAGGCTTCAGCAGTTTGAAACTTCTCTGGATTAGCAGCCCTTGCAGCCTTGTATTTTCTGTATGTGTCCACCAATCTTTCTTCTTTCCACTTGGACACTGAGGCTTTTGAACCATAACCATTGGCTACCAGTTCTTCTATCATCTGAGCTCTCTTGGCCTTTGTGTCTTTACTTGTTGCAAGTTTATCTGCAATAAGTTGAACTCTTCTTGTCAGCTCCTCCACAGAGAGTCTCTTCAATGTATGGGCTTTGACTTTGCTGTTCTTCATAATGTAAGACATCAGTTGATGTCTTTTGTCTTGTTCAGCAATCTCATCTAGGCTAGCCTGCCTTTGTAGTTCAGCTTCATAAGCCTGAAGTTTTTCCAAATGGCTTAGATCTAAGTCATCCCTTTCTTCCAGATTTTTCCAAATCAGATCTTCTCTGGCCTTCTTTTGGGCTGCAACTAAACTCTTCTCAAGTAAATCAGCTGATTGAGAGATTGGAGAAGGGTTTAGCACAGTCATTGTTGTAACTGTTGTAGTAGGCCTGATAGGAGCAGAGGTTGGTTGAATAGGAGCAGTTGATCTGGAAGGGTCAGCAGTTTGAGTCTTGGAAGTGTTAACTTCTGATGGGTTGACAACATCTGAAGGTTTGTCAACTACTGAAGGATTGTCTTCAGTACTTTCTGATTCTTCATCAGAACTTTGGCCATCAGAGGTTTCTTCATTATGCCCTTGAGATTCATCAGCCTTTTCAGCATCTTCTATTTCTTGAATAGAGACACCAAATTGTTGTGCCAGTTTCTCTTTTCTGGCTTGATCTTTTTGATCTCTAGCTAGGATAGCCACTCTTGCCTTTCTTCTGGCTTCAAGTGTATCCATAGGCACCTTGATTTTCTCCCCCTTTTGGCTTTATCACCTTTGGAAGTTGAAGTGATGTGTGTAAATGTATATATATAAATAACACAAGTTCTAATTAAAACGACTCACCTAAAAACTACACACGCACGGCAAGTGTACCGGTCACAAAGCAGTAAACAGATAAGACCGAGTATCGAACCCAAAGACGCGAATGCAACTCTAGATCACAACCTCTACCGAATACTAGCCTAAATAAATATATACTTAAATTGGGGGTATTTTAAACTTACTAATTATAAACTTAGAAGGATCTAAATATAAACAAAATAACCTCAACTACTTAGACGAACCTAGGAGCTTGGAGAAATCAGATAGGAAGAAGGCTAGTTACTTAGGTAAAATCCCTAGACACTAGCAATAAATCCTGAATCTGGTAATTAACTTGAGACCCTATTCTTATCTAATAAACCTCCTGTCAAGGATAACTCACTAGACTCAAGGCGGGAGAAGTGTAGAAATGCTAAGATGGATCCGGATCGCCCTAGCGTACCGAAATCCCACAGAAATCAGATTAAAACCTCTCCTGGATTAAAACCCTCAAACTATGAAGCAGACTTAAACTCTACTGAAGAAAACCTAGGAAAACTCTAAACACGGACAAGTAGCGACTCCCGCCCTAGCGCTTGCCAACTACCGAACAATGCCTAGTTAGTTACCTAGCAAACTCGAGTTAGATTTCTCACCCTCAAGAATGGACTGCACGTCTTAGTTAAATTATTATATTAGTTTGTTATACTTGTGTCGTACTCCAACTCCAAATACTAGCACGCTAACCTAAGTTGACGAACTAGATTGATTTCAAGACCTAGGGAGTATCTCTACATGCCTAGCTCCACAAAACCAATAAACAAACTTCAAATAAAAATAACACCAACACACATATATCAAATCCAACAATAAAATTAAAATCATGTAATTCTACACATCAAAACTAAAAACCGAAAATCATTAAATACTGCAAATAACGTGTCTAGTTCATAAACCTAAGCAACCATAAAAGTCTAGTTCATAATATTTAAAAACATGTTCACAAAATAAATAAATATAGCTTTAACCATGTCTATAGAAAAAATAAATAAAAACTAAACCTAACCCAAGGCTCGTTGGCTCTTGATCTTTAACGTGCCCGTGGCCTTTTCTCCTTCCGTGCTCGTTCGATCGGCACCGCTTGAATAATGGTTTGACTTTTTCGTTCTGTGCGATCGTATGGAATTCCCAATTCTTGAATGAATAATAATGCCCCCTCGCAGTTGGTGAAGTCTAATCTTTTTTTTATAATTATTCCGCCGCCTTGCTTCTATATATCCTAAACCCTTTTTTTTTTCCTTAAATTCTATTAGACTTGGGCTTTGACTTCACTCAAGAGATGGTCATTTGACCATTCATTTTATTATTATTATTATTATTATTATTATTATTATTATTATTATTATTATTATTATTATTATTATTATTATTATAACTCGGTGCTCTACACTCGGGTGTTCTTGGCTTGACCAAAGTTCATCGTTTACGCTCCAACGTTCACACGAACACCTACCAAAATATAAAATAAATAAATAAGTACTAAAAATTAATAAAAAAACTATACAATGACAAAAATAGGCCAACAAACGAATACACGCCTAAAACTACTAAAAACTATATACAAAAGACTCAATTATAACAAAAAATACATAAGAGAATAGATGTGTTTTACGACACATCAAACATCCCCACACTTGACTCTTTTTCGTCCCTGAAAAAAAATTATGCTATGGAATCACAGTTAGGTTTACATCCAGTTTCAAAACATCCCCACACTTGACTCATTGTTGATGCGTTTTGCGACTAAGGATTGGATAAACATAATTAACATGTGTTAGAGCTTGGCCGAAGGTAAATAATATGGGGCGAAGGTAGATAAGAATGGGCGAATGTAGATTATAATGGGCGAAGGTAGATGGACAAAGGGCGAAGGTAGAATGGAACTAACAAGAAGACACATTCGACCAGAAGAAGTGGGCGAATGTGGAAAATGCTCACGTTCGACCAGTGAAAAGGGGCGAACGTGCAGTGTCTATAAATAGGTTTTGTGATTTTGATTATGTAATAGAGTTGTCAGTTGTGTTTGTGTTCAGGTCAGGTTCAGAGGTTGTTTTGAGATATTGTGTGTGTGTTCTAGATTAACATAAACTGATTGTAAAAGCTTATTTGAAAGGAGTTAATCTATGAAATGATATTGAAAATGATCTTGATTGTGTTGTGATTTGTGTTTTATCAATTTGTTCAGAACTAGGGTTTTGCGCACCTGGTTTTGTGACTTGTATGATCGTATAATCCTGTTTTAGCTAAAATCTTTCGCTCACAAAGTGGTATCAGAGCCTAGAGGATCATACAATGACAAATTTGATAAAATCAGAGCTGATTTGGACATGTTTTTGACCTAAAATCATCTGTTTTTACATAAACATTGTTTTTAAGTGTTTTTGATCGATTTAAAGGTGAATTTGTGGTCGAATTCAAGTTTTCCAAGAATTAAAGTTGCTCCAAATCAATTCCGAAACATAACCTGATTGAGATCATTCAAATCCATTAACTTTTGAAAATCTGAGATCAGAATAACCGTTTTTCAAACAATAACCGGTTTTCAAAAATGAGATCTGATCAGAGTGGGCGAACCTGGAACCTGACTTGAGTGTTGTGGTCGAACGTGTTGAATAGTGGGCGAATCTGAGTAGTTAGTGGGCGAACCTGAAATTTCTTGTTGAACTTTTCACTTTCGGGTACAAAATCCTACCTTCGACCAGTTTATATTTGGGCGAAAGTGGAAAGTTTGTTATTCTGTTTTACATTCTGGTCAAATCTACGTTCGGGTGTTACTGTTTGGGCGAACATAGAATCAGAAGGGTCGAAAGTGATAAAGTTTGGACGAACCTAGAGGATTTCGGGCGAACCTAGGTTTTTGTTGAAAAATTTTTCTAAGTGTTGAGATTTTTTCTTAGTGTGTGATCATGTGGCGTTTTCAAACTACTCCGGGATCAGCAACAATACAACCACAACAGCAAACGATGGACCCATGGACAGTGGCAGCGCAAAAGACGAACACACAGTCTTCACAACCACTTAACTACATGACAACGACGAGCACGATGCCTCAAAGTGTAGCACATCCGGCACTACAATCTGATTACTGGGGAGTAGCTGCAGCGGCGGTAAATACTCAAACCACTAATGCTATTTCTACTTTGATTAAGGATTTGTCTACAGGTAGTGGAACTCGGCCACCGAAGCTCATGGATATGCAAGAGTATAATCAGTGGCATACCATGTTCAAGATCCATTTGGAAGGCATGGGAGTTGAAGGAGCAGAGGCATGGAGCATGATTGTTAAAGGTTACACAGCACCGATTCTGGAGAACACAGGTGAGATGATTCCTTTGGAAAGCTTAACTGAGGACGAGAAGAAGAAATATGTGGTGGAGAAGAAGGCTTTTTCCCAACTGACACAGGCAATCACAAGTGACCTGTTGCATCAGTTTGGGACATGTACTACATCAAAGCAGCTTTGGGATAAGCTTAAGAGGAAGCATGATGGTAATGAGAAGACTAGGAGCCTGAGAATGGAAGAATTGGTCAAAGAGTTTGAGAATTTTTCTTTTATTAATAATGAAACTCTAAAAGAACTAACTCCTAGATATATGCATTTGTTGTCTGAATTGTCTAGTTATGGTGTACAGATTCCAATGACTAAGCAGGTGGATAAGTTTGCAGATGCTTTACCACCACAATGGGATCAGCATGTGGAAGTTCTAAGAGAGAAGGATGCTTATCAATTCTGGACCATTTCAGAGTTTATCGAAAAGCTGGAGAACAAAGAGTTGGAGGATAGGAGGAAAGCTAGAAGGTCACAGATTCCTCAGAATCCTAGTTTGTATTTTGGAGGCTCTTCAGTTCCAGTTGGTAACTCGAGCTCAGGAAACATTGCACCACATGTTGCATGTATTTCCAATGTCATGGAATCATCAAAACCAACCACCAACTACTTGACACAAACATCATCATACTCACAACCATCATACACACCACCACAATACAATTCCTACATTTCACCACTCTCCCCAATGCAATAAGCAAGTTTTTACACTGCTAACCAAACACAACAACCAATAAACCAAGTTACTCAACCTAATCGACAACCGGTGGTTTTGGATACATCTAACTTGGGAAATGTGACTGTGGAGGTTGCTCAGCAACACATTGCATTAGTCTCAGCAATGGTTTCATCCTACAATGGGTTAGTTGTTAGTCAGATTGGGAACAACAATTTAACCAACGAAGACTATGCACAGATTGACAAGGAAGAGATGGAACTCATTGACATTCAATGGGCTTTTGCGAGTATCATGAGAAGAGCAACAGAGTTCATCGAGAAAACAGGAAGGACTGATTTAGCAACTTCTCCCAACACAACCTATGGATTCAACAAGGAGAAGGTTACGTGTTTTAATTGTGGAGAAAAAGGACACTTTAAAAGGGAATGCACCCAGCCACCTAAACAAGGTAATCGAAACCCTTTCAATGCAAATTACCAGAACCGTCAACAACAAAACCAAGTTTCTTACCAAAATAACAACAACTACCAAAACCGAAACTTTAACAACCAAAACAGACAACCAAACACTCAAAACCAGATACAAAACCAATCTCCTAACAACCCAAACCGAACAGTTGTACCTATCACTACACCTAATGAGACTCAACAGAATGCGAGTCAGAACCAAGCTTTGGTGACTCAACAGGATGAAAGGTTTGACTGGTCGGGTATGCAAATAGGAGTTGAGGAAGTGACTACTGGTGGGAATGTGGCATGTGTTGCTTATCAGGTTGATATGGAAGAGTCGGTGGTGGTTGATGAGAAGAAAGAAACTGAGGAGTGTGAAAGTGATGATTCTGAGACTGAGATGGAAGTGGAGAATGAACCTGTTGAGGTTAAGGCTGAGGATACGAGTTCTGGAATGGTGATTGATTCTGTTACTGATGTTCCTGAAGAGTGTAGATCAGTTTATTCAGATTTTGAGAGCGAATCAGACACAGAGGCAAGTGTTGATTCTTTAGATGATGATATTGATCAGTTGCTGGCAGAAGCTGACTTTTTGATGACGAGGAAGTCGTGCATTGCTGATGATGCTTTCACCAAGATCGACTATTCCAAGTTTTTCACTGGAAAGGAAGCTCATTTTGCGTTGATGGCCATGACTGAACCGCCAAAACCTGTAAGTTCTGAATCTAGCACTGATGTTATGAGTGATAAATATTGTGGAACATGTGATAGATTGACTGAGGAGAATAAACAACTCCGAATTTCACGTGATAGTGCTATCTTAAACAGTCAATCTACTCGCAAAGAGTTGAATGCTTTCAACAAAGTATTAGATGGCTATAAAAAGGACATTTCCGACTTGAAAAACACTTTGTCATTGAAACAATTGGCAATAAACAACTATATCAATGAAATTGAAAACACCAAGTTGGAAATGGCAGCCATAAAATGCTTTGCTGAAAAGGTTAACAAGAAGTTGGAAAGTTATAAGAATGTTGCTTATGTGGTAGACCATATCATTGATGACAACACCACCAATTACAAGTCTGTACCATCTCCGGTTCTTTTTGAAAATCATAACTATCACCAAGTTATACCGAAGAGTTCGGTAAAATCAGACTCATCATCAGAAATGGAATCTAATACCTCGAGTATTGGTGATCCTTATTCCGATGTGAGACCGATTTTAGGCTTGAATGATGAGGGTGTTTATGCTGAAAGTGAGAATTCAGACTCAGAGAATGATGATACTGGTAGTGATCAAACTGTTAATGAATGTGAGATTCCAAAAGAAAATCACATTATTACTACTGAACCAGTGTCACCATCTGATCATGTTCATCCGATGGCAAATGCTAATCGTGATAAAAAGCCTGAAAAGATTGATGTTAAGAAAGATAATGGTGTTAAGAATGTTGTTAAAAAGAATGAGCTGAATGAACCTAGTGACAAACCTGTCAAAGTGTTTTATCGGATGGAAGGATCCGATAAGATCATTTCTGATGAGGAATTTCCAATCAAAAACGTTAACTATTCTAAACTTGACAAAATCTGGCAAGAAAGCACAATATGGTTTCCAAAACATGAGAGAACCAACGAAATTCCACCAGAAATCTTAAAGAAACTGTTTTCAGAAGTTCCTCAAGAACCAAAGGTCCATGTCACCGAGTTCATTCGACCAAATGATAAAGCAAATGGTTTTCATGAACCCTCTTACTCGAAAGGACCACTTCCTGAGAGTTTGAGGAATCAACAGTATAATGATCAATATCCTGTTAGATCATTTGCTCCACCAAATGCTCATTATGTTTTTGAAGAATATAGAAAATGCTTTAAATGTGGAGAACGCGGGCATTTACTTGCTCAGTGTCCATATGTAAGGCATAAAAGACATGAGGTTGAAGTTAGAAATTCCATGAGAAAGCCGATTGATCATTATGTTCCACCACATAGACGGGTTGTTCCTCAACAACAACAGTGTTATAATCAAAACAATTTTCAAATGAGGAACAATCGTCCATTCCAATATGATCAAAGAAATCGGATTGCTATGGAACAATCTTGGAGAAAACCTGTGGTGAACACAACAGTTGATAGACAAAAGGTTCCACAAAAACCAATTGTCAAATCAAATGTTGGACCTAAGTCTGTTAACTCAGATAAGGTTGCCAAGAAAGTTACTTTTGGTAACAATGTTCAGAAACCAATTGAGAAACCAAAATCTCAAATTCGTATTCTTAAAAGGTCTGAACAATCTTGGACACCTAATGGTACTCCAGGAGCTTCTACTTCGAAGGTAAGTGAGAAAAATGAAAGTGTTTTGAACAATCAGAAAAAGATTGATCCAAAACAGAAAGTTGTTGAAAAAGTTAATGAGGATGTTACTTTGAAAGCCAATATTCAAAGGCCCAAGACTCAGGCTTGGGTCCCCCGAAAGAACTAAATGTTTACTTTTTGTGTGCAGGGAGCTTCAGCTGGCCCTATTAGCAGTCTCTGGATTGTTGATAGTGGAGCTTCAGGCCACATGACGGGGGATCTCGCATTGTTGTTTGATGTGAAAAATATTAATGGAGGATATGTCGCTTTCGCGGGTAATAAAGGAGGATATATTACGATGGAAGGAAGCGTGAGTAATGGGATTGTGACTTTCGAGAGGATTTCTTATGTCAAGCAGATAGACTATAATCTGTTGAGTGTCAGTCAAATATGCGATAAACAATTTTCTGTGCATTTTGATGACAAATCTTGTTATATTCTCAAACCGGGCTTCAAAATTTCAAAGGAGTGGGTAATGTTGATGGCTCCTCGAGTCAACAATCTTTATATTCTTGACATGTCCAAGGCGATGACATCACAGGGGCAGATAACATGCTTTCTATCCAAGGCGACCGAAAAAGAATCGATAATGTGGCACCGCAGAATGGGGCACATTCATCTGAGGAAAATGAATCAACTGGTGAGAAATGGACTTGTCGATGGAGTAAACGTGAAACATTTCCATCTGAACGACAAGTGTGTAAGTTGTATGAAAGGCAAACAACACAAACAGTCCCATAAAGTGAAGAAAGTTAACTCTGTTGAGATGCCGCTTGAGCGATTGCACATGGACCTTTTCGGACCGGTCAAGCGCAAAAGTCATCTTGGAGAGCTTTATTGTTTAGTTGTCACTGATGACTATTCAAGATTCTCATGGGTGATGTGTTTGAAGAACAAAAGTGACACCTTTACCAACCTACAAGTTCTGTTCACTCGATTGGAGAATATCTACAGTTTGAAGATAAAAAGAATCAGGAGTGACAACGGGACGGAGTTCAAAAATGCAAAGATGGATGAACTTTGTGAAAGCAAAGGGATACATCATGAATATTCAGCTCCGTATACCCCGCAACAGAACAGTGTTGCTGAAAGAAAGAATAGGACTCTAATTGAGGCGGCTAGAACAATGCTCGCTGATTCAAATCTTCCGGTAATGTTCTGGAACGAGGCGATTTATGCAGCAAATTATACATTAAATCGGGTTCTAACAGTGAAGAAGTTTGGAAAAACATCTTATGAACTGTTACACCGAAGAAAGCCGAACTTAGAGTATCTAGAACCATTTGGGGCGCCATGCACGATGTTGAATCCAAGCGAGAAGTTTAGTCCTAAAGCTGAGGAGGGATATTTTGTTGGATATGCAACCCCGCTCAAACGGGTATTCAACAAGCGAACTCGTCAAGTGGAGGATTGGGCTAATGTGGAAGTTCAACGATACACTCAAAATTTGCAAGGCACGGGCCCTGATTGGATGTTTGATTACAAAGATTTCTTTGAATCATTCAACCTAGATAGCTTGGTTGAAGAAGCTGTAATCAGATTACATTACGAGTGTGAAAACGCGGCAACTTCACCGTTGATGCGTCCAATCACCGTAAACCCCCCACCAGCTTCTAATGATACCAGTGCTCCTATACAAGAAGAAGAGATGTTTCAAGAGGCTTCAACTTCATTAGACACTTCAGAATCTGAAGATGAACAATTTGAAGAAGCAGTTCTTGAACATGCAGAAGAATTAGAGGCGCAACCTGTGAACCCAACTCCAAATCCAGATGTTGCTTCATCATCAAACACGGGTCATGATCAGGATGCTGTAGAAAACTTGACTGCTCAGACGGGAGTGATTGTACCTGTTAATCCGGAATCTCGGATTCATCGTATTCACCCGCTGGAGCAAGTTATCGGTGATCCTGGTAGTGGTGTTATGACCAGAGGGCAGCTAAAAAGCGTTAACTCGCCAGAGAGTTTTGGTGCTTTAGCATTGTATGCCAAAATTCAGAAATCTGGTAGTCAAAATGATTGGTCGTTTGCATGTTATGTGTCGCAGGTAGAGCCAAGGACATACAAAGACGCTTTGAATGAAGATGCCTGGGTTGAGGCAATGCAGGAAGAGTTATTGCAATTCCAGAAATTGGGAGTCTGGACGCTCACAGATTTGCCGCCGGGAAGGAAGAAAATAGGCACTAAGTGGGTGTTTAAGTGCAAAAAGGATGATCGTGGAGTTATTGTTCGCAACAAAGCCAGATTGGTCGTGCAGGGTTTCCATCAAATCGAAGGAATTGATTACAACGAAATCTATGCACCAGTAGCTCGAATTGAAGCTATTCGGATGTTCCTTGCGTTTGCTTCATACAAGAAATTCAAAGTCTATCAAATGGACGTCAAGAGCGCATTTTTGTACGGGAAAGTCAAGGAGGAGGTTTATGTCGGGCAGCCACCAGGCTTTGAGGACCCAATCCACCGAGACAAGGTCTACGTGCTGAACAAAGCTTTATATGGCTTGCACCAGGCTCCAAGACAGTGGTACGAGGAGCTAAGTACATACCTCATCTCCAAAGGATTCAAGCGCGGCCTCGTCGATTGCACCCTCTTTACAAAGAAGACGGGAGATGACTTGCTTCTAGTACAGATTTACGTTGATGATATTATATTTGGTTCAACTAACGAACTTTTGTGCAGGGAATTTGAAATTGTTATGCAGGAAAAGTTTGAAATGAGCGCAATGGGGGAGATGCAGTTTTTCCTCGGCTTACAGGTGGACCAAAGACCCGACGGGATCTTCATTCACCAGACGAAATATGTATCTGACATCTTGAGCCGATTCCAGATGGAGGACTCTAAGCCGATGGATACCCCGATTCAACCCAATCACGGGATTGGAGTGGACGCTAAGGGGGAGCTGACAGATCCATTTACATACAGAGCAATCATCGGATCTCTGATGTATTTGACAGCGTCTCGACCAGATATTATGTATGCAACGTGTCTCTGTGCTCGCTATCAATCGAAGCCGAAACAAAGTCATCTGACGGCGGTCAAGCGTATCCTTCGATATCTGAAGAGTTGTCCATCAAAAGGACTGTGGTACCCTAATGATGATGATTTTGATTTTATTGCTTTTAGTGATGCAGATTGGGGCGGCTGTGACAAAGACAGCAAATCAACCACAGCCGGTTGCCAGTTTTTAGGGAGCAGGTTAATTACCTGGCAATGCAAGAAACAGACTTCCGTCGCACTGTCTACATGTGAAGCCGAGTACATTTCAGCCTCGAGTTGTTGTTCGCAAGTGCTCTGGATCCAACAACAGATGGTCGATTACGGTTTGCAGTTTCTTAAAACCCCTATACACTGTGACAACGAAGCCGCAATTGCATTAACTAAAAATACTGAAAATCATTCTAAAGCAAAACATATCCGGATTAAATATCATTTTATCCGTGATTGTTACGCTAAGGAATTGATTGATATGGTCAAAATCCATACTGACTACCAACGTGCAGATTTGTTTACAAAAGCTTTTGACAGATCCCGCTTTGAATATCTTTTAAAAGTAAACAATATAAAGGAAAAACAGGACTAATCGGCACCTCGGTTTATCGCTTTTTAGTTTTAGTTTTTAAATCTTTGCTAATTGGGAATTTCTCTTTACTATCATAATCCTCAAAGAAGTTGATGCTTTCGAGGGGGTTGCTTAATCCTCAAAGAAGTTGATGCTTTCAAGTGGATTGTTTCTTTCAAAATTTTTGTTTTGTTTTTCAGAAAAATTAAAAACCCAAAAATATGTTCTTTATTTTAGGGGGAGTCATTTTATCAGAAAAACCAAAAACATTGAAAAATTTTCAAAATGCCTAAAAATTAGAAAACCCAAAATGATATCCTGGATAAAAAGAGGAAATGATAGTACATCAGTGGGGATCTGACACAGGCTAAAGAATTGTATAGTTTAATGAGACGTATGTTGATTACGTGTGATATGCTGATAGGCTTCGTAGACTAAAAATTGCGTGCATTAGTGATACAAACATAACAAACTACGCATTTGTGGCTGAACACCTCATGGGCATATGGTCTTAGTACCGTAATTTCGTTTGATAGGGTATGTGTACAAAACTCGGAGGTTTAGGGTCGTTATGTTATTAGTTGTCTGGGGATAGCCTATCTGATCTTCTGCTGTAAGTCATTACGGACCTAGATCAGACAGGATGTCTTTATAAAAGAGCTATATGCCAAATCCTAAAGTTACCGAATTGAGGAACTTTCCATGTTATATGATGATCAAAGATTATCTATTACATCGTATTGATCATTGATGCAAATCATGATTAATATCAGTTCTCAACCTGGTATAATGCATATGTTACTTTGCTGCATTAATTTGCTGACCTGTATACCTCTATGCATTATATCTTGTACAATTACAGACGACGAAAGCATAATCACGCTTTACAATGAGTCTTTGTGCATTTACTTCTTGATACGGGAGTATGTCGTGTGTGTGGGAACCACAATGTGTTAGTCTAATACATCTAATTCGTATCATTTTAAAGCATTGTGTAATTGCCTGCATGTGAGCTTACGTGGACCACAATATCAGCAATTGCCGTGTCACATATTGTTTCTAATGATAATATTGAAACAGATCAACGCTGTGTTCAGATTTCTCAGAAAACTGATATGATCCTCTTACCGGAAATCACAAAATGTTTACTGCTTTCATTTACTTTAAAGCATTTTACTTTGTTGTATTTTACTTTTATTGTCAAAAAGATACAAAATCCAAAAAGATTTTAGGTGTGTTTTGATAAATTTCAGAAAATCCAAAAGATTTGCATTTCTGCTTTATTTTTGATAACCGGGGATGCTTGATGGTCAATTTCTGAGATTTGATAACACCATCTGGGCTTTGTATCATTCAAACATGTGAAAATTTGAGTTTTGGAAGTTTAACAGATTGAAAAATGTTGAACGGGATTCGAATTCGTGATTTGGCGAAATTTTCAGATTTTTCCATTTCACATTCGCCCCTTAAATGGGTCGAATGTGGAAAAATCCTCACCTTCGACCATAATGGTTTTGGACGAATGTGGAATTTTTCACTTTCGGGTGTCAATTCCACTTCCGGGTACATTTTTCACCTTCGGGTCTTTAATTAGGGGCGAAGGTGGCTTTGTTTTACATTCGTGCCATTCATTTGGGGCGAATGTGGACTTCACCAACATTCGTCCATCTCAAACGGACGAAGGTGGATTTCTATATATAGCCATGTCACATTCGAACCCCACATTCACAAAAATTTTCAAAATTTCTTGATAACCAGACCTTGTTGCTGTGATTTCTTGTGTTTGTGCATTTCATTCCCTACACTTTACTGATCAATTTGACATTTATTTCACAGGTATTGGAGATGTTTACAGATCAGAATCATCGAGTTTTTAAACCGGACCTAGGGTTTCAATTTAGGGGTCTTAGGATGTTTAATAATGTTTGCTTTTGTTTGACATTCAATCCACATCAGTTTTAGGGGGAGAAGAATAAAGGAATTAGGTTTTAAACACCTTTTGATTGTTTAATCGATTGAATAGACTGTTTAACCTAATTTTTCTTTTAAAACTGATGTAAATTGATATTTGAGGACAATTGGTAATACACGAGTGTTAATCGGTCATGTTAGGTCATATTAGGATCAATATTACATGTTAAAAACAACTTTGGCAGAATTTCAAATTTTGGGGATAAACTTTTTCACCTTCGGTTGATATAAACGGGCGAAAGTGGAATTGATTTGGGCGAATGTACATTCAATTTGGACGAAAGTGACTTTTTACTCAGATCATGTTCACATTCGACCATTATTTTCACATTCGACCAAATTATCTCACATTCGACCATTATAAAACGGGCGAATGTGCAGAATGTTTTTGACCAGAATTTTTGTAATTTTTGTCGTTTTTGTATTTTGACGTGTTTGTTTGATTTTAATGTGCAGATGGCTGATCAATCTGAGAATGTGGAAGCACCAGTAGAAAATGTGGAAACTCCAGCAGAGATTACAGTTCCAGATCCAGTGCCAGAGGCAGAAAAGTCTGTTCCAAGCAGTTGGCCATTTGAAAGGTCGCATAACTGTTGCGCTTATCTCGGAGATGTAGAGAAGAATACGGAGTTCACCGGGATCATAGAGTTTCTGAAGAGGAGCAGAATAGTTCATGCATTAGCCACACCAACCATCATATACAAAGACATCATTGAAGATTTCTACCAAAATGCGAAGTATGACTACTGGGAGAACCAAACGATCATCAAGAGCAAGATTCAGGATATGGAGATGTTCTTGACTGAAGATGATATTCGGGAAGCATTACAGATAAAGTTTGAAGATAGTGAAGATCCCAGGGAGTTGTCATGGACTGAGCAAAAAGCATGTTTCTTACGGATGAAATACAAAGGTCCAATTACTGACGGATCTATGTATAAGGGGAAGCTGGGAGTGCAGTATAAGTATTTTGCACATGTTCTTATCCACGTATTTGGGTGTGTGAGTGGTGGATATGATGTCATGAGAAGGAGTTTAAGTTCATTAATGGTTGCGTTGACACTCAACAAACCATTTAATGTATCTGGGATGATTCTTGATCATATGCTGGAGATGTTGAAAGGAATGAAGAACAAGAAGTTCATGTTATATCCGAGATTTCTAATGATGATCTTTGACTATAAGTATCCTATGTTGAAAAAGGATCCGACTATGATCCTAGGTCAAGATCATATGAACATTAGAACATTGATGAGAATGAAGGGTTACAAAGGTGTGCCTGATAGTGAGAAGCCACCTAACAGGAGATTATTTGGTGCTTTGGCTCGTCAGGATTACACTGATCCTGGCAAGAACAAAGCAAGGCATGATAACAGTGACTCAGACAACGATGATCCCTTAGTGTATGTTGATTCAAGCACTAAGAGGAAACGGCAAGTAGTCAATCCTGGAGCCAAAGGGAAGGGCAAGGGAAAGACTGTGGATCAGGGAAGTTCTAAGCAACAAGTGGTTAGAAAGAAATCGACAGCAAAGAAAGGATCAGGTTTGGTGGACGAAGAGTCGGTAGATTCAGAGGAGACTGAGGTTGATGAGCAGTGGGATTCTGATGATGAAAATGTGAGGACCACCAAACGTAAGGCCACTATGGTTGGTGAGTCTGAATCCTTGAACAAGTCGATAGAAGAAGCTGAGAGAAGAAAGAAATCTGTTGAAGATGAGAGTCTAGGTGTTGACCTGGCAGAGCTGAGTGTTGGAGAGACTGTAGTGGTTAATTTGCCTAGAAAGACAAAGAAGCAAAAGACCATGGCCAAGAAGTCGAGTATAAAAGAGCTGAGGGAGAAAGAGTTAGCTCAGCTATTGAAGGGAAAAAGAGTACCTGATGCAGGAACACCATCTAAGCTATCTTCACCTGTTGCCAAGAAGCAGAAGAAAACGAAAGAGGCAGAAACTTTACCAATCGATCAATTCAATGTCGATTTGGATAAAGTGCTCGATATGTTCAGAAAGCCTCAGAAGGAGAAAGTAGTTGAAGTTGAGCCATCTAAATCAAAGTCAAAGAAAGTGACTGTGGATGACGATGTCATGAAGCAAGTGAATAAGAAAATGGAAGATATGATGAAGATGTTAGTTGCTCAACAGGCTGAAATTGCCAAATTCAAGCAGAATGAGGAGAAAATGCTTCAGATCGTGGTTGCTTCGAAATCTAATCAAGATGATATAAATGATAAGATTAAGATGTTGGAAGCTAAGAATGAAAAGCTTGAAAGGAAGTGTGAAAGAAACAAGGGCAGGATCAAATTGATTAAGGCAGATAACAAAGAACTAAGGAATGAAAACAAACGCCTTAGTAATTTGATTGAAGAGCTTTATAGCAGGGCACCCCAGTTGAAAGAGGGTGAAGAAGATGAAGAAGAGGAAGAAGAGCAAGTTGATTTTGAAGATTTTGAATCTGAAAAAGAACAAGATGATGATGAGGATGATGATGGATCGGAGAAAAGCAATGATGATGATGATGATGACAACAATAATGATGATGATGATGCTGAAGGTGCTGGGAGAAAGCAAGGAGATGAGTTTAGCAGTGGTAGTGATCATGATGGAGGAGATGATACTTCCAGATTTACTTATGAGAAGAGAACACCAAGGAAGAAAGATACTGGAGAATCAAGTTCGAAGAAGAAAGGTGAGAACGTTGATTCAGATGAAAGTGTTTTCTGGAATGAGAAGGTGAGATCTCTATCTGATGATGCTAAACAGTTGTACAAAGATATGTTGGAAAAGAGAGAGTGGACCATTGAGTTCACAGGATGCTTCGCTGAAATATTCCAAACTGATGACTTAAGATATGAGTTGGAATATGAAGATCCAGATCTTGAAGAAGGGGAATTACCTGCATCTGTAGCAAAAGAAATACTAGATGGTCTTGCACAGAGGGTAGAGAAAACTTTTGAGGAGTTTATGATGGATGAATCGATTCCAGATATTCCTGAAAAGGATATTGGAAGTCATTCAGATGATGTGCAGACTCCTGAGAACAATGAAGTGGAGATGGAAGATATAACTCATGAAGAGTTCCCCCAGTACTTCAGACAAGATGATGAAAATGAAGTATTTCCTGACTTCACTGAGATACCAAATAAGTCAGCAAAACAGAAAGCTAAGAAAAGGAGTGAAGAGTTTGTGGAGAAGGTATTTGGTACTGATAAGAAAGATTCTTCTAACCAGTTTGATGAGTTGAAGAATTATTTGAAGAAATTGAAGGAAATGGATGAGAACCGACCAAAGCCTGAAGCTCAAGGTAACTTTTACAGATTTCATAATGACAAGTTCAAAGGCAGAGCTCTTGGGTGGACTTACTTAGGCAGGCTGAAATGTATTGCTGCAAAATGGGAAACCGGAATTCTGTACTTCAACAGATTCTGTGACTTGCTTACTCTACCATACTGGGCGGTTAGAGATTTATGCAGATTTCCAATGTCAGGTGCCGAAGTAAATGGATCACATGTCGGTTGGCGCGCAGATAAATTGGTTTGGGAAAGTCGTACGAGATGGAAGAGATTTCAGCCTCAATATCCCCGTAGAAAAGTTCATAGGGATATTGATCCACAAACCAATATGAAGCGTGTTACTTTGATTTACAAAGCACCTAATGTGATGAGGAAGATACCGTTGATGCCGATGCCACAGTATTTTAGTGCTGATTTTATCTTCTGGTACTATGATTGGAGAAAGGCAGAAGCGGTGATCGTGTTGAGAGATGGAAAGGATAAATACAAGCATGTTCATGTATTTGATCCTATGTGGTTGATTAATTGCACGTTTGAAGACATCATCATGCTGTTCTACAATCCGATCTACTTTGAACCAAAAGACTTTGATCAAGCAAGAAAATACACTCAAGTGGTTGGAGTTTGTTTTGCGTATGACATTAATGCAGGAAGCAACTTGGAGGGTAAGCTTGGTAAGACAGTGAAGATAGCGAATGTGTCTAAACCGGTGAAGAAAACATTTGAACCTCCAATGACTACTGAGCAGAAGAAACAGCTCAGAATCAAGTTGATGAACAAGACAATGGACCAACAGAGAAAACTATCCAATCAATAGTCGAGGGGGAGTTTGTTGATGCGTTTTGCGACTAAGGATTGGATAAACATAATTAACATGTGTTAGAGCTTGGCCGAAGGTAAATAATATGGGGCGAAGGTAGATAAGAATCGGCGAATGTAGATTATAATGGGCGAAGGTAGATGGACAAAGGGCGAAGGTAGAATGGAACTAACAAGAAGACACATTCGACCAGAAGAAGTGGGCGAATGTGGAAAATGCTCACGTTCGACCAGTGAAAAGGGGCGAACGTGCAGTGTCTATAAATAGGTTTTGTGATTTTGATTATGTAATAGAGTTGTCAGTTGTGTTTGTGTTCAGGTCAGGTTCAGAGGTTGTTTTGAGATATTGTGTGTGTGTTCTAGATTAACATAAACTGATTGTAAAAGCTTATTTGAAAGGAGTTAATCTATGAAATGATATTGAAAATGATCTTGATTGTGTTGTGATTTGTGTTTTATCAATTTGTTCAGAACTAGGGTTTCCGCACCTGGTTTTGTGACTTGTATGATCGTATAATCCTGTTTTAGCTAAAATCTTTCGCTCACAATTAGTCTATCTAGGGTCTCACTCGAAGGAAGCCACAGTTCCTCCTAATCCCGCCTCAAGCTTATGAAGCTAAAGGAACGACCAATTGACCATTTCCCAACCGTCTTATGTAGAAAACCAAGAGAATTTAAAATCACTTTTTTTTTTCATACTTAACTCAGAGGGTGTGACCAATCCAAGTCGCTATCCCAGTGGCCAGGCACCTTAAGCTTCAGCATTTTTTGCTTTGATTACTAATTTTTTTTTTATTGATTAGAAATTCTAACGGTCTTCTACTTATAACGGTGCTTCTTATACTATTTTTGGCGGTTTCGGTCTCCCCGTTTCTCCTAGATGAGAACCCACAAAATAGCCTAACATAATTAATTTATTACTTTTCAAAGGAAACCTTTCTACCGGCCGAGCCTACCCACATATCCCAAATCAGACACGTTTTCAATCAATTTTAATCTCTTATTATACATACTATTTGAAAACCGGACACCTAACTTTACCTATCATTTTCCATATTTTATATAATGCAAACTTCAAAATCAGGGACTTTTTTTTTCAGTTTTTTTTTTTTTACTCAAACGACTTTATATACAAACTAAACGACTTTATATACAAACTAAACGACAGTTTCCCATCCCCACACTTAAACTCTACATTGCCCTCAATGTAGGAATAGAAAACGATTCAAAACAAAAAATAATAAAAAAAAATTCCGAATACAAAAATAAAAAGACGAGGGCAAATTGGAAAAGACTTAGCTGGTTAATTAATGCGTAAGCTCCAAAAACTCTAGTCCAATCCAGCTCGATCGTATAGCATTTTGGTCGCGACCGGCTCTGACACAATGGTAAACTCTCGGGTTGCTTCAATATAACGTACTGCTCCAGAATCGCCCGAATGGAGATTGAGTACGAGCGATACAATCCAAACCTGCGCAAAACGAAACAAACAAAACCCGAGCATAATACCGAACCACACAAAAATAAAAAGCCTCAAACTACTAACTTAGACTCAAAATATAACAACAAACAAGAAGACGTACCTGCTTGGCAAAATGGCGGTGAATGGTGGTAGAACCAAATGGGTAGAAAAGAAAAGAAAAAAAAAATCTGGTTCTCACTCAACGTGAAGGACACTGGTGATCACAACACGCGTTGCAAGAGAAAAAAAATATAACTTTCCGGGGTAACAGCTGGTCGCCATGAGGCGAACAGGTCAGCCCAGACTCCTCACATTACGTGAAAAATCTTTTTCCACAGAAAGTTAATTAATTTTTTTTAAGAAAAACTCTCTTTTATTACCCAAACCTTTACCAAAACTCCCATTCATAAAATATATATAAAGATAAATACATGGGATCCGCTCATGGTGAAATTTCCTCTACCTAAGCAAACACGCAAACAGACTCAAAGACACAAAACAAAAATAAAATAGAATAAAAAAAAAATGAAAAGCTAGAAAAAAAAAATAGGTATAAATATAAATTTACAAACTCTACAGAGCCTCCCCACACTTAAACTTAATCAGGGGGCTTCTCTTTTATCTGGACCCGATCCAACCCATTTAATTCCACCCGGTCCATATTATTTAGAAAAATTACATTAGTGGAATTTAAAAATATTTTATCGAATTTAAATGGGTCGGGCCACCAAAATTTAAATTTACCTGGACCAAACCTGATTCTTGGCATGTAATGAGGGGACTTGTTATCTCTACAACTCCTGACCCTCACCCTGTGTCGGTCCAGGTGTCTCTTCGCCTTCTCCCGTGGTGGTGGCCATGGTGGTGGCATTAGTAGCAGTGTAATATCCAATGCCTGCACGGGCCGGCTATGGTGTTCTTCTTCTTTCACCACTGCTTCTTTCTCTTCTTCCTTGTTTGGTGACACTTCGTCAAAATCTTTGTCCACTTCTGGAGCTGACAAATCAACCAACTCGTCACCAAACTCTGCTTCCCCATCAGCTGCTTCTTCAAGCAGGTCAGTGGTGTCTTCCTCTTCCACCACTTCTTCCTCAAACAGCCAGCCTGTGGATTCTGAAAAATCCATATCTTCCTCAGCCTCCCCTATCTTCTTCATCATGGCTTTCCTATGCGCGTCCCAAGCTATCCTTTCTATCTCCTCATCATCACTCCAGACATCTGCCTCCCAAGGGTATGCTACTGAACTAGAGATCTGGCAAGGCTGCTCATCCTGCTGAACCAAAGGTGGGACTAAGGCGTCCATTATGGTCTCTGGCTTTAACCCTGAATCCTGCAAAATATCATCCTCACAAGACAAGTGTAAAGAATCATATGGGTCAGTTAAATCATGCACAGAATCAGATGAGTAAGGACAAACAGTTTCAGCAACGGGACTAATACAATCAGGTAATGTAAGTGTTACCATCTCGTCCGGGTCATCATATGTGAAATAAACCTGCTGAACTGGAGGTGGGACTTCAACGTCCATTATGGTCTTCAGTTCATCCACCTGAGCCTCTAGCCTTTTAAGTGCCGCATCTTGTTCCCTCAAAGAGTCGGTGCGCTTGGATAGCAAAGAATCGATATCCTCGAGCATGAGCTGTTGTTTAGCAAGTAAGGCGGCAAAATCGGGTCTAGTGTGAGACGAGACATCCCGATAATCGGGATGTTGATAAAAATGTTGGCTAGGTGGATATTCTGACGAGCTCCCACCATGCCTTTCCTCATACATCTTAGCTTGTAGACGATCAAGCCGACTTGTTATTCTATCTAGTGACTCAGATGGTGCAGGGTTAAACCACCGGTTAGCCTGCGGGTATGAAGGCTGGTATGACTGATATGGCTGCGGCTGCAAATACTCATTAGCATAATAATCCGTGGAATACCCCGATGAATATGAATGAGGGCATCTTATGGTAAAATGGGGTCCTCCGCAGATCTCGCACATGATAAAAAAAAATTATATATTAAGAATAAAAAAAATAATAATAAGAAAAAAAAGAAAAAAAAAATTATTCACAAAATAGTAGACTAGAAACGGATCGGATAATTCTCAAGAGAGCTAATTGCGTCCCCGGCAACGGCGCCAAAAACTTGATGTGTGTAAATGTATATATATAAATAACACAAGTTCTAATTAAAACGACTCACCTAAAAACTACACACGCACGGCAAGTGTACCGGTCACAAAGCAGTAAACAGATAAGACCGAGTATCGAACCCAAAGACGCGAATGCAACTCTAGATCACAACCTCTACCGAATACTAGCCTAAATAAATATATACTTAAATTGGGGGTATTTTAAACTTACTAATTATAAACTTAGAAGGATCTAAATATAAACAAAATAACCTCAACTACTTAGACGAACCTAGGAGCTTGGAGAAATCAGATAGGAAGAAGGCTAGTTACTTAGGTAAAATCCCTAGACACTAGCAATAAATCCTGAATCTGGTAATTAACTTGAGACCCTATTCTTATCTAATAAACCTCCTGTCAAGGATAACTCACTAGACTCAAGGCGGGAGAAGTGTAGAAATGCTAAGATGGATCCGGATCGCCCTAGCGTACCGAAATCCCACAGAAATCAGATTAAAACCTCTCCTGGATTAAAACCCTCAAACTATGAAGCAGACTTAAACTCTACTGAAGAAAACCTAGGAAAACTCTAAACACGGACAAGTAGCGACTCCCGCCCTAGCGCTTGCCAACTACCGAACAATGCCTAGTTAGTTACCTAGCAAACTCGAGTTAGATTTCTCACCCTCAAGAATGGACTGCACGTCTTAGTTAAATTATTATATTAGTTTGTTATACTTGTGTCGTACTCCAACTCCAAATACTAGCACGCTAACCTAAGTTGACGAACTAGATTGATTTCAAGACCTAGGGAGTATCTCTACATGCCTAGCTCCACAAAACCAATAAACAAACTTCAAATAAAAATAACACCAACACACATATATCAAATCCAACAATAAAATTAAAATCATGTAATTCTACACATCAAAACTAAAAACCAAAAATCATTAAATACTGCAAATAACGTGTCTAGTTCATAAACCTAAGCAACCATAAAAGTCTAGTTCATAATATTTAAAAACATGTTCACAAAATAAATAAATATAGCTTTAACCATGTCTATAGAAAAAATAAATAAAAACTAAACCTAACCCAAGGCTCGTTGGCTCTTGATCTTTAACGTGCCCGTGGCCTTTTCTCCTTCCGTGCTCGTTCGATCGGCACCGCTTGAATAATGGTTTGACTTTTTCGTTCTGTGCGATCGTATGGAATTCCCAATTCTTGAATGAATAATAATGCCCCCTCGCAGTTGGTGAAGTCTAATCTTTTTTTTATAATTATTCCGCCGCCTTGCTTCTATATATCCTAAACCCTTTTTTTTTCCTTAAATTCTATTAGACTTGGGCTTTGACTTCACTCAAGAGATGGTCATTTGACCATTCATTTTATTATTATTATTATTATTATTATTATTATTATTATTATTATTATTATTATAACTCGGTGCTCTACACTCGGGTGTTCTTGGCTTGACCAAAGTTCATCGTTTACGCTCCAACGTTCACACGAACACCTACCAAAATATAAAATAAATAAATAAGTACTAAAAATTAATAGAAAAACTATACAATGACAAAAATAGGCCAACAAACGAATACACGCCTAAAACTACTAAAAACTATATACAAAAGACTCAATTATAACAAAAAATACATAAGAGAATAGATGTGTTTTACGACACATCATGAAGCTTGGGAGAAATGACCTTGAAGATGAGCAATCTGTTTGCTGTTGTGATCAATCTTGTTGGACAGATCATTCATCTTCGTCTGTATCACTCCAAATTGGTTCTTCATGGACAGCTCCAAGTCAGCTGTGTATGTTTGGATGTGATTTTTGATGAGGGTGTTCATCATGTGATACAAGGGACCATCTGGGCTGCATAGTTGGTTCAGGTCTATGCTTGATTGCCCAGGGAATTGGGTAGGCATTTGTAGTGAGGGGTGTGTTTTTGGTTGATCTCCTTGTTGTACAGGAGATGCCACTCTAGGGGAATCATGGATTGAGTGGGCTTTAACCTGAGATGGTGTGACTAGCTTCTTGAGCTTAGAGACACCAGGTGCAGGACCTTCACTTATAGCCGTCAATTCAGTAGTTTTGTGTTTTGAAACATCATCCAAATCAATGGAATCATCTGAATCCCTGATTACATCCTCAATGAGGACTGTATCAGTTACATCATGAGCTGAGCCCAACTCAGTTGTCTCATGTACCTCTTGTTCTTGGTTCAGAGGATTTCCTACCTCCGGCATTAAGCCTTCATCAGTATTTGCCACAGTTGAGGTCTTAGCTATTTTACTTCTGTCCTCAGGTCCACCACTGGGTGGTAAATGAGTAGTAGCAGCCTCAAAAGTACCAAAGGTTTCTAAGTTTGGGCTTAGAGACCCTGGTTCATCCTCATCTCTTTGGTTAGGGCTATGAGTGTCCACATCCATGTCACTGTCTGAGTCTATGTCCCCTGTTTGATGTGGTTGATGGGGACTGACATGTGTAGATGGGACTTTCTCTTTTAGCCCGGAGAGAAGTTTGGCTATTTCGATGTCTGGTTCAGAAATTTGGGGTGCTGGTTCAGTAGTTTGGGCAATGGGTTCAGCAGTTTCAAAAGAAGAGTCAATTGGAATATTTTTCTTAAGTCTTTTTCTTTTGAAAAGGATAGTTATTGGTGCTCTTGGTGGGGTTTGAGATGGATGAGACTGAGAGGATGTTTCAGTCGCTTCTTTAAGAAGTGCAGATTGCACAGTAGTTTGTTCAGGCATCTCAACCTCCTGAACAGCTTTTCTTTTGGGTTTGGTGGGTTTTTGTTTTGTTATCTTGGGTTTCTTGGCCTTTGGTGGGGTAGGTTTGGAAGATGAGGGTTCCATGGGGACTGGTGCTTGTTCCCCTTGGTCATCTTCTGGCCAGGCAGCCTGTTTGTTGCGCCTTGAGTATGCTTGTGAGGTTAAGGGTTTCAAAATTTCAATTTTACCCACAAGCACCTCATTACCCAGTTCAGATATTATGCACTGCATAATGAACCTTGGATATAACAAAAACTTTTTCTTAGTGTTATTGTGATGTAACACCAACTCATTAAAGAAAAGTTTTGATGCCCTGAAATTTGTTTCATTCACAATAGAATGAAAGATTGGTTGAAAGGTTGAGGGCATCTGGTCATAAGACCCAGTTTTAGGACTCAAGCACATAATAATATAATGAAACAAAAGTTTATATTTTGGTTCAAAATATTTTTTTAAGATTGTAGCTTGTGAGTACCTTGATAACCACACTCAGTCATGGTTAGGTGGATAGCAGAGTTGTCAAACATTTCAGGGGCATTCACATCATTCAACCCCAGTCTGTTTGAGAGTATGGTCGGTGTTATGGCCATTTGTCTCCCTTTAATTGTTGAGTTGAGGGAGATAACTTCATCATCCACCATCACTGTCTCAGCATTAGCCCAGAACTCATTTAGAGTTTCAGGATGAATTGGTGGGTCTATGGTGAGAGCGGTGAAATATTGGGATTTGACGACGAGATCAATGATCCATCGTATTGGGACTAGCCTTCTTGTTTTTCTAAGTAGGCTCTGAGATTGTGTCCCTGTTTGAGAACTAAAGCCATGTGGTTTGTGTGTGTTGATGAATCGAACAGTGATTTTGTGTTGCAGGTTCAGGGGTTTGAAAGCTTTCTTGAGAGAGAAGGAGGGAATTTTTGTGTTTGAAAGGATAAGTGTTGAAAAAAGATATTTATCAGAAGTTTTTAACCGCTTGGATCTTCTTTATTAGAAGTTTTTAAACCGCCAAGGTTAAAATTCTCTTTATCAGAAGTTTTAAACCGACTAGGTCAAACTTCTGATGATGGGAAAAGTCAGATTTGCCCTTTTTGACTAAACTGCTGATGAAGGATTATCTTCATCAGTAGTTCCCATTTTCTCTTCAGTAGTTTTAACAGCTGATGAGAAATACTTTATAAATACTTTTAATCATAACTTCTGAAGGTTATTTTATCAGAAGTTAATCACTTTTCAGAAATTATCCCCATACTGATGTTTTGTTCATCAGTAGTTTCTCTCTTTTCAGAAGTTTTTCAAGTGTTTGAAAACAGATGTAAGTGAAAAACAAAAAAATGTGCAGAAAAATAAATAGAAACACTTACAAATTTAGCATCCCTAGCATGGATACTAACTTCTGAAATGTTGATGTGTCAAGGGGTTTAGTGAAAATGTCAGCTATTTGATTAGCTGTTGCTACATGTTTCACTTCAATCTTGCCTTTTTCATAGCAATCTCTTATGAAATGATACCTGATTTCAATGTGTTTAGTTTTTGAAAACTGAACAGGATTTTGAATGATGCTAATGGCAGATTTGCTGTCTACAAGCAATGGTGTCTTGGTCTCTTTGATTCCATAATCAAGAAGTTGATATTGGTGCCATTGTATCTGTGATGTACAACTTGCAGCTGCAATGTATTCAGCTTCAGCAGTTGAAGTTGCAACAGATGTTTGCTTCTTTGATTGCCAGGACACTAGACAGTTTCCCAAGAATTGACAACCACCAGATGTTGATTTTCTTGACATTTTACACCCTGCATAGTCACTATCTGAAAAAGCTAATAACTTGGTATTGCTTGAAGCAGGATACCAAATTCCAAGTGTGGGAGTTCCTTTTAGATATCTAAAAATTCTTTTGACTGCAATAAGGTGTGATTCCCTAGGAGCTGATTGATATCTAGCACAGACACATGTTGAAAACATAATATCTGGTCTAGAAGCAGTTAGATATAAAAGGGAACCTATCATACATCTATACATGGTTTGATCAACCTGTTTTCCTTGATCATCTGGTTCAACTTGTGTGGTTGGTGTCATGGGAGTGGAACATGATTTACAGTCTTGTAAAGAAAATTTGTTTAATAATTCTTTAACATATTTTGATTGATGTATAAAAGTTCCATTTGTTTGTTGTTTAATATGCAGTCCTAAAAAGTACTGCAGTTCTCCCATTGTACTCATCTCAAATTTTGATTGCATGAGTTTCTTAAATTCATCACACAATTTTGAGTTTGTTGAACCAAAAATGATATCATCAACATATATTTGAACAAGTAAGACATGATTTCCAACATGTTTTATGAAAAGTGTCTTATCAATGGCACCTCTTGTGAAGTTATTTTTGAGTAAAAAGGTTGAAAGTGTATCATACCAGGCTCTTGGAGCCTGTTTGAGCCCATAAAGAGCATTGTCTAGTTTATACACCCACTCAGGATGAGAAGGATCCTCAAACCCAGGTGGATGACAAACATACACTTCCTCTTTTATCTTTCCATACAAAAATGCACTTTTGGCATCCATTTGATAAACTTTTATTTTGTTGGAAATGGCATAGTCCAGAAATAACCTGATGGCTTCAAGCCTTGCAACTGGAGCAAAGGTTTCATCATAGTCAATGCCTTCTTCTTGAGAGTAACCTTGTACTACCAGTCTTGCCTTGTTCTTTATTATAATACCAGCTTCATCTTGTTTGTTCCTGAAAACCCATCTTGTGCCAATTGGTTGCTTGTTTGGTGGTAAGGGACAGATTTCCAAAACCTATTGCTTGTTGAATTGAAGCAATTCATCTTGCATTGCCTGCACCCAATTGTTGTCTTTGAGAGCTTCCTGGTACTTCTTTGGTTCCAACTGTGAAATAAATGCTGAGAATAGACAAAAGTTGGAAAGCTGGTTTCTTGTAAGAACACCTGATGCAATATCACCCATGATTTGATCAAGTGGATGATCTTTGTGTTCGATCAGTTGTTGTAAACCACTGACAGGTGTTGGTGGCTCATGTTCTTCAAACAAACTACTGAGGTCTATTATATCTGGTTCAGCAGTTTCAGTGTCTTCAGTAGTTGTAGGTGCTGAAGCAGATGTTTGAGTTTGTCCTTCAGTATTTGTTGAATCAGAAGTTTGTGAAACTTCTGATGGTTTTGAAGTTGACTTAATGACTGTTTGAGGAGTCCATGGTGCTGGATCCTCATCATCAAACCTTTGATCACCATAATAAGTAGGTTTGGATGAAGTGACAGTCTTTTCAGGTTCAAAATGAAAGTTGTCAAGGTCAAAGAGTTCAGCAGGATGTGCTGGAATGAGAGTGTGTTTTGACTCATTGAACTTGACATTCAGAGTTTCTTCTACTATCCTGGTTTTTGAGTTAAAAACCTTGTAGGCTTTTCTAGTTGATGAATAACCAAGAAAGTAACCTGAGTCAACTTTGGCAGCAAACTTTGAAATAGATTCCTTGATGTTCAAGATCAAACATTGACATCCAAAAGCCCTGAAAAAGGAGATAAGGGGCTTCATGCCATGAAGAACTTCATAGGCAGTCTTTGAATGTCTCTTGACAACAAGAACTCTATTTTGAACATAACATGATGTGTTAACTGCTTCTACCCAGAAGTATAAAGGTAGGCCAGAATCAGCTAACATTGTTCTTGCTCCTTCTATTAAAGTTCTGTTCTTCCTTTCTACCACACCATTTTGTTCAGGAGTTCTGGCAACACTGAATTGTCTAATAATCCCTTTAGACAAACAGAAGTCATTCAGACTTTTGTTCCTGAACTCTGTCCCATTATCACTTCTAATGGTTTTGACAGGTAGAGAGTATTGCTTCTCTACTTGTAGAATGAAGAACTTGATGATTTCAGCAGCCTCATCTTTGGAAAATAAGAGGAATACCCATGTAAATCTTGAGTAGTCATCAATGATGACTAAGCAGTACTTCTTTTTACCAAGGCTCATGATCTTTACAGGCCCAAATAAGTCCATATGGAGTAGTTGAAGACATGCAGTTGTTTTTGATTCTTCAGTAGACTTATAGGAGGACTTATGCTGTTTACCCTTTAAACAGGATACACAGTGTTCTTGACACTGGTATACTTTTAAGGGTAGACCTCTGACCAAGTCCATGTTTGTGACTTTATTTATGGTTTTAAAGTTCACATGGCCAAGTCTCCTGTGCCAGAGATCAGTTTCTGAAGTTGATGCCCTTGAGAAGAAACAGGCAGTGTTGTTGTTGGAACAGTTTGCTCTTTTGCTAAGTAAGAACTTGCTATCTTGACACTTAAGTGTTTAGCAAGCCCTTGTATATCAGATTATAAGCACAGCGGAATGTATAAGTTAAAGCAACACTTTTTATACTTAGGAAGAGTTATTACTCCCCCTAGATGATTGAAACTAATAAATGACAAGTATTTATTATGAATCCAAGCAGTAAATGAGAATTAGATACTTAGACGGATTCACAATAAATACAGAAATGGAATAGAACAGTGAAAGTGTTTGAAGGATTTTTCTATTAAAATCAATATCTGAAATAGAAGGTTGAAGCCTCCTATTTATAGACGTTTACATACATGCATCTTGCCCAAAAAGCAAGTACAGAAATATCAGAAACAAGTTGCACAAGTTGCAACATTGAAACTATCAAATACAGCTAAAAGTAATAATAAACAATAAAACTACTGATGCAAAAGGCGGTGGAAAATATCTGATGCTAAGTGCTGATGAATGACAAACTACTGATGAGTAGTTTGTCTTCAGTACTTCTGAAGTGAACTTGTCTGGTTTGGACTTCAGAACTTCTGATGATGTTTCTTCTTCAGCACTTCTCATATCTTCTGTTCAGCAGCTTCTTGTTTTCTTTTCAGTACTTCTATACTTAGCCAAAATGACAGAAGTGAATTAGACTAAGGTTTCCAAAAGTGGTTTCACCAATCCTCTTTGTCCTAACAATCTCCCCCTGGATTGATGAAGCCAAAACCTTACTAATTCCTTATGTTTTTCTTCTGTCTTGAACAATCTTCCATATCTCTTTGTACATGGTGTTCTTGAGCTGGTTTAACTGTCCATCAGATAGAGATCCTCTCTGTGGTTCCAGATGTTGAATTGTGAGCAGGTCTTGTGTTGACAGTTTCTTTAGATCACTGATCTTCTTGTAAGCCCTGCTTGAGAGGTCTCTTCTTGTCAACAATACTGAGTTGTTATCAGTAAGTGACCATCTGATGATAGGTACCTTTGACTTGTTAAAGTCAGAGGAATAGGGAACCAGACTTGTCCCTTGGGTTGATGGTCCTGAGTGTTGGATGCTTTCTGTTTCAGTTAACCTCAGGTGGGAGTCTCTTCCTTGTTGTTGTTGCATATCAGGCATCTGAACAGTTGGGAGATGGTGTTCAGTCACTACCTTGGTATGCATCTTTTCTTTGATGGTCTTTTGGATTTGGTAGGCAAAAGTGGAAGGATCCCTGAATTGTGTTAACAGAGTGTTCTCCTCAATGTCAAAATCTGAATGGACTATTGAACTTCCTTCAAGTAGTACCATTTTGAAATCAGTTTTGACATTGTCCTCTGCTTTCTTTCTTTGAGTAGCAGGCCTTCTAGTTGATACACCAGAAGTTCTAACTACTGATCTTGAAGGATCAGAAGTTTGAAACTTCTCTGGATTTGCAGCCTTGTATTTTCTGTAAGTATCCATCAGTCTTTCTTCTTTCCATCTGGATACTGAGGCTTTTGAACCATAGCCCTCTGCTACTAATTCTTCTATCATCTGGGCTCTCTTGGCCTTTCCTTCTTTACTTGTGGCCAGTTTGTCTGCAAGCAGTTGTGCTCTTCTTGTCAGCTCTTGCATAGAGAGTCCCTTGAGTGTGTAGGCTTTAGTCTTGCTGTTCTTTGTGATGTAAGACACCAGTTGTTGTCTTTTGTCTTGTTCAGCAATCTCATCAAGGCTAGCCTGCCTTTGTAGTTCAGCTTCATATGCCTGAAGTTTTTCTTCATGGCTTAAGTCTAGATCATCCCTTTCTTCCAGAGTTTTCCAGATCAGATCTTCTCTGGCCTTCTTGTTGGCTGCAACTAAGCTCTTCTCTAGTAATTCAGCTGATTGAGAGATAGGAGAAGGGTTTAGTACAGTCATTGTTGTAACAGTTGTAGGCCTGATAGGATCAGATGTTGGTTGAATGGGAGCAGTGGTTCTGGAAGGGTCAGCAGTTTGAGGTTTGGAAGTGTTAACCTCTGATGGGTTGACAACTGCTGATGGTTTGTCAACTACTGAAGGATTGTCTTCAGTACTTTCTGATTCTTCATCAGAACTTTTGCCATCAGAAGTTTCTTCATTGTGCCTTAGGGATTCTTCAGAGGTTTGGGTCTCGTCTTCTTTTTCAGTGGCTTCAATTTCTTCCACTGAGACACCAAACTGTTTTGCCAGTTTTTCTTTCCTGGCTTGATCCTTCTGATCTCTTTCAAGGATGGCCACTCTTGCCCTTATCCTGGCTTGGAATGACTCCTTAGGTTCCCTGATTTTCTCCCCCTTTTTGGATTCATCAAGTTTAAGTTTTGAGGTTGAAGGTTGGGAGATTTGACCTTGAAGATGAGCAATCTGTTTGCTGTTGAATTCTATCTTGTTGGACAGATCATTCATCTTTGTCTTGATCACTCCAACTTGATTCTTGATAGTCAGCTCCAAGTTAGCTGTGTATGTTTGGAAGTGATTCCTGATGAGAGTGTTCATCATGTGGTACAGGGGACCCTCTAGGCTGCATAGCTGGTTCAGGTCTATGCTTGTTTGCCCAGGGAATTGGGTAGGCATTTGTTGTGAAGGGTGTGTTTTTGGGAGATCCTCATGTTGTACAGAGGATGCCACTCTAGGGGTTTTAGGGATTGAGTGGACTTTAACCTGTGCAGGGGTGACTGGCTTCTTGAGCTTGGATACCCCTGAAACAGGACCTTCATAAAGTGCCGTCAATTCAGTAGTTTTGGTTTTTGAAACATCATCCAAATTAATGGAATCATCTGAATCCCTGATGTTGTCCTCAATGAGGACTGTCTCAGTTAAATCATGAGCTGAGCCCAACTCAGTTCTCTCATGAACCTCTTGTTCTTGGTTCTGAGGATAACCTACCTCAGGCATTAAGCCTTCATCAGTAGTTGCCACATCTGAGGTCTTAGCTATGTTACTTCTATCCTCAGATCCACCACTGGGTGGTAACTGAGTAGTAGCAGCCTCAGATGCCCCAAGAGTCTCTAAAATTGGGCTTAAAGACTCTAGTCCACCCTCATCTCTTGGGATAGGGCTAGAGATGTCCACATCCATGTCTGATGTTGTGGTTATGTCCCCTGGTTGTTGTGGTTGTAGGGGACTGACATAATCAGATGGGGCATTCTCTTTTAGCCCAGAGAGAAGTTTGGCAATTTCTATTGCCTCTGGTTCAGAAATTTGAGGGGTTGGTTCAGTAGTTTGGGCAATAGGTGAAATTTGTTGGTCAGCAGTTTCAAAAGAGGAGTGAGTTTGAATAGTTTTTCTAAGTCTTTTTCTTTTGAATAAGATAGTTATGGGTGCTCTAGGTGGGGTTTGAGATGGATGAGACTGAGAGAGTGTTTCAGTCTCACCTATTTGAAGAGCAGACTGCTCATGAGCATGTTCAGGCATCTCAACCTCCTGAACAGCTTGTCTTTTGGGTTGGTGGGTTTTTGTCTTTGTTGGCTTGGGCTGTTTGGCTTTTGGTGGTGTGAGTTTGGAAGATGTGGGCTTCAGGGGGACTTGTTGTTGTTCTCCCTGATCATCTTCTGGCAAGGCAGCCGGTTTGTTATGCCTAGAGTATGCTTGTGAGGTTAATGGATTTAAAGTTGAAACTTTTCCCACAAGCACCTCATTACCCAGTTCCCCTATTATGCATTGCATAATGAACCTTGGGTATAACAAAAACTTTTTCTTGTTATTATTTTGATGTGACACCAACTCATTGAAAAATAATTTAGATGCCCTGAATTTGGTTTCATTCACAATGGAATGAAATATTGGTTGAAAAGTAGAGGGCATCTGGTCATAAGACCCTGTTTTAGGACTCAAACACATAATAATATAATGAAACAAAAGCTTGTATTTTGGTTCAAAATATTTTTTGAAGATTGTAGCATGGGAGAGAGTACCTTGATAACCACACTCTGTCATGGTTAGGTGAATATCAGAATTAGCAACATGGTCAGGGGCAGTTACATCATCCAGACCCAGTCTTGTTGCCAGTGTGGCCGGTGTGATGGTCAGTGGTTTCCCTTTTATTCTTGAGTTGAGGGAAATGACCTCATCATCCGCTGTCATCGTCTCAGCATTTGCCCAGAACTCATTTAGAGTTTCAGTGTGAATTGGTGGGTTTATTGTGAGAGCAGTAAAATATTGGGATTTTACGACAAGATCAATGATCTCATCGTATTGGGACCAGCCTTCTTGTTTTTCAAGAAAGGCTCTTTGATTGTGTCCCTGTTTTAGAACGAGAGCCATGTGGTTTGGGTTTTTGATCGAACAGTTGATTTGCATGTTTAGGTTATTGAGAGAGTTTTTGAGAGAGAAAGAGGGATATTTTGAATTTGAAAGGATAAGTGTTGAGAAAAGGTATTTATCAGAAGTTTTAACCGCTTGAATCTTCTTTATTAGAAGTTTTTAAACCGCCTTGGTTAAAAATCTTTTTATCAGAAGTTTTGAACCGACTAGGTCAAACCTCTGATGATGGGAAAAGTCAGATTTGCCCTTTTGACTAAACTGCTGATGAAGGATTACTTCATCAGTAGTTCCCATTTCCTCTTCAGTAGTTTTAACAGCTTATGAGAAATGTTTTTATAAATACTTTTATTCATAACTTCTGAAGGTTATCTTATCAGAAGTTACACACTTTTCAGAAATTATCCCCATACTGATGTTTTGTTCATCAGTAGTTTCTCTCTTTTCAGAAGTTTTGTCTCGGACTTTTTGTCTGTTTGTAAGTGAAAAATGAAAAATTGCAAAATAATAAAATAAACACTTACAAATTTAGCATCCCAAGCATGGATACTAACTTCTGAAATGTTGATGTGTCAAGGGGTTTTGTGAAGATGTCAGCTATTTGATTAGCTGTTGCTACATGCTTCACCTCAATCTTGCCTTTTTCATAGCAATCTCTTATAAAATGGTACCTGATTTCAATATGTTTTGTTTTTGAGAACTGTACCGGATTTTGAATGATGCTAATGGCAGATTTGTTGTCTACAAACAAAGGTGTCTTGGTCTCTTTGATTCCATAATCAAGAAGTTGATATTGGAGCCATTGTATCTGTGATGTACAACTTGCAGCTGCAATGTATTCAGCTTCAGCAGTTGAAGTTGCAACAGATGTTTGCTTCTTTGATTGCCATGACACTAGACAGTTACCCAGGAATTGACAACCACCAGATGTTGACTTTCTTGTCATCTTACACCCTGCATAGTCACTATCTGAAAAAGCTGATAACTTGGTATTGCTTGAAGCAGGATACCAAATTCCAAGTGTTGGAGTTCCTTTCAGATATCTGAAAATTCTTTTGACTGCTAGAAGGTGTGATTCCCTTGGTGCTGATTGATATCTAGCACAGACACATGTTGAAAACATAATATCTGGTCTAGAGGCAGTTAGATATAAAAGGGAACCTATCATGCATCTGTACATGGTTTGATCAACCTGTTTTCCTTGATCATCAGGTTCAACTTGTGTGATTGGTGTCATGGGAGTGGAACATGATTTACAGTCTTTTAAAGAAAATTTGTTCAATAATTCTTTAACATATTTTGATTGATGTATAAAAGTTCCATTTGTTTGTTGCTTGATCTGCAGTCCCAGAAAGTACTGCAGTTCTCCCATGGTACTCATCTCAAATTTTGATTGCATGAGTTTCTTAAAATCATCACACAGTTTTGTGTTTGTTGAACCAAAAATGATATCATCAACATAAATTTGAACAAGTAAGACATGATTTCCAACATGTTTAATGAAAAGAGTTTTTATCAATGACACCTCTTGTAAAGTTATTTTTGAGTAAAAAGGTGGAGAGTGTATCATACCAGGCTCTTGGAGCCTGTTTGAGCCCATAAAGAGCTTTGTACAGTCTGTACACCCACTTAGGATGAGAAGGATCCTCAAACCCAGGTGGCTGACAGACATACACCTCCTCTTTTATTTTTCCATACAAAAATGCACTTTTCACATCCATTTGATAAACTTTAATTTTGTTGGAAATGGCATAGGCCAGAAATAACCTGATGGCCTCAAGCCTTGCAACTGGAGCAAAGGTTTCATCATAGTCAATCCCCTCTTCTTGAGAGTACCCTTGAACTACCAGTCTTGCCTTGTTCTTGATTATCATACCAGCTTCATCTTGTTTGTTCCTGAAAACCCATCTTGTGCCAATTGGTTGCTTGTTTGGAGGTAAGGGACAGATTTCCCAGACTTGTTGCTTGTTGAACTGAAGCAGTTCATCTTGCATAGCTTGCACCCAATTATTGTCTTTGAGGGCTTCCTGGTACTTCTTTGGTTCCAACTGTGAGATAAAGGCTGAAAATAGGCAAAAGTTGGAGAGCTGGTTTCTGGTAAGAACACCTGAAGCTATATCACCCATGACTTGATCAAGTGGATGATCTCTGTGTTCAATCAATTGTTGTAAACCACTGACAGGTGTAGGTGGCTCATGTTCTTCAAACAAACTACTGAGGTCTATAATATCTGGTTCAACAGTTGTAGTGTCTTCAGTAGTTGCAGGTGCTGAAGCAGATGTTTGAGTTTGGCCTTCAGTATTTGTTGGATCAAAAGTTTGTGAAACTTCTGATGGTCTTGAAGTTGACTTAATGACTGTTTGAGGAGTCCATGGTGTAGGATCCTCATCTTCAAACCTTTGATCACCATAATAAGTAGGTTTGAAAGAAGTAACAGTCTTTTCAGGTCCAAAGTGGAAGTTTTCAAGGTCAAAGAGTTCAGCAGGATGTGCTGGAATAAGAGTGTGTTTTGACTCATTGAACTTGACATTCAATGTTTCTTCTACTATCCTGGTGTGAGAATTAAAAACCTTGTAGGCTTTTCTAGTTGAAGAGTAACCAAGAAAGTAACCTGAGTCAACTTTGGCAGCAAATTTTGAAATCGATTCCTCGATGTTCAAGATGAAACATTGACACCCAAAAGCCCTGAAAAAGGAGATAAGGGGCTTCATGCCATGAAGAACTTCATAGGCAGTCTTGGAATGTCTCTTGACCACAAGAACTCTATTCTGAACATAACATGATGTGTTAACTGCTTCTGCCCAAAAGTACAAGGGCAGTCCAGAATCAGCTAACATTGTTCTTGCTCCTTCTATTAATGTTCTGTTCTTCCTTTCTACTACACCATTTTGTTCAGGAGTTCTGGGAACACTGTATTGTCTAATAATCCCTTTAGACAAACAGAATTCATCCAGAGTTTTGTTCCTGAACTCTGTCCCATTATCACTTCTAATGGTTTTGACAGATAGAGAATATTGTTTCTCTACTTGTAGAATGAAGAACTTGATGATTTCAGCAGCCTCATCCTTGGAGAATAAGAAGAATACCCATGTGAATCTTGAGTAGTCATCAATGATGACTAAGCAGTACTTCTTACCAAGGCTCATAATCTTGACAGGTCCAAATAAGTCCATATGGAGTAGTTGAAGACATGCAGTTGTTTTTGATTCTTCAATAGACTTATAGGAGGACTTATGCTGTTTTCCCTTTAAACAGGATACACAGTGTTCTTGACACTGGTATACTTTCAAAGGTAGACCTCTGACCAAGCCCATTTTTGAGACTTTATTTATGGTTTTAAAGTTCACATGGCCAAGTCTCCTGTGCCAGAGATCTGTTTCTGAAGTTGATGCCCTTGAGAAGAAACAGGCAGTGTTGTTCAATACTTTGTCTTTCTCAATGTCCACTGCATAGACATTGCCACATCTTTTGGCAATCAGCAAAGTATGATCTTCAATGATCTTCTCTATCAACATTTGGCCTTCTGGTGAGATGATCATGCATGTTGTCTTTGTGAAAAAGGAAGAATATCCTTTATCACACATTTGTGACACACTCAGCAAGTTGTATTCAAGGTTTTCCACCAGATTGACCTTGTCAAACTGTATTTTGCCAGAGGAGACATTGCCATGTCCTAGCACATATCCCTTAGCATTGTTCCCAAAGGATACAGATCCTTCTCTTTGGCTGATAAAGTTGTTTATCAGGTATCTGCATCCAGTCATGTGCATAGAGCCTCCACTATCAACATACCATATGCTGTTTAAGCCCCTGGAAACTCTCTGCACATAAAAGCAAATTAGTTAGATTTAGAAACCCAAGCCTGTTTGGCTTTGGGTTTGCTCTTGAGAACAGTTACAGTTTGTTCTTGACCAGGTTGAGAAATCCATGTCTTTTTGGCAATGGATTTTTCATTAAGAACCATGGTGGTATCCTTTTCAGGACCACCATCAACCTTGGTCATCAGTAGTTGTACCATGTTCATTAGATTTTGTATCTCAACAGTTTGTGAAACTGCTGATGATTTAGGTCTAACTACTGACAAAGAATTTTGAGAAAAAGATTTTGGTTGAGATTTTATCTTTTTCTGAGAAAAGGTGTTTTCAGGTTGTTGTTTCTTGGATTTAAAGATTCTTTCATAATCATTTCTGATTTGATTTCCCACAACCTGTTGTTTAATTTTTTGATTGAACTGAATTCCTTTTCTGTATCTACAAAATTCAGTTTTGTGGTTGAATAGACCACAAATTTCACACTCTTTTGCCTTTTGTTTTTGATCTAAAGGCAAATTTCTGACATTAGTGTAAAGATTTTGCTCATCAGTAGTTTTCAGGATCTCAACTCCTGATGTAGATGAAACTACTGATGGCTTGTTGTCAGATTTTGTTAATACTTCTGAAGTACTTTCTTTGAAAATGCCAGGATTTCTGTTTAGAAAGTTTTCATGGAAAGATGTGCAGTCTTTCCTTTCAGAAGTTTCATTTGAAACAATTTTTCTCCCATCTTCAGTAGTTTTGGGAGAGAAATCTATTGGTGTTTCAACATGATGGTACCCTATGCCAAACTTAACATTTGAAGCACTTTGTTTGTTTAGCAATAATTGATACCCCTTACAAGATTCCACCCATTTTTCACATGTGATCCTGGTGTCAGCAAGCTCTTGTCTGACATCTCCCAGGTCATTTAGCATGATTTTAATTTGTGCTTGGGTTTCAATAGCCGAGTCAGTTAATTTAGAAACTTCTTTTGTTTTAGCACACAGTTTTCTTTCTAAATCACATTTCATCTGTGTGTATTTTCTTTCTAAATCATTGGCTTTACCTTGTAAGTGCACATTTGTCTCTCTTATGAGAGCAAAAGTTTCTTTGCAAGAATTTGAGCAAAGTTTTGTCAAAGATTCTTTTGATACCTGTGACAATGCAGATTTTGAAGTACAGCCTTCAAATGCCATTAAGGCAAAGTTCTTTCTGCCATTGTCTGGTTCTCCCCAGTTGATGTCAAACACCTTGCTGTCTGCATCAGGATTGCACTCTGTGGTGTCAAAAGGGAGACTGCTCCAGTCAACATACCCTGAGGTGAAAAGACTTTGTTGAGAGGGTTGTTGAGGCTGTGGAGGATGTTGAGCAGCTGGAAAGGGGGATTGATTGTTGGCTCTGCATCTGTTGAGCAGGCATTTGAACATATTGTACTTGTGGCATGTATTGCTGTTGAGGAGCTTGTGCCTGTACAAAATGAGCACTCCCTTGAGTTCCATTATTCCTATTATAATTGGGGTTATAGTTATTTCCAGATTGTGATTGGTTAAAGCTAGAGTTTCTACACTCTCTAGCAAAGTGTCCCAACTTCTGACACTTGTGACATCTCAGTTTAGATTTGTCAAAACCAATTTTTGTATTACTGGTCAATCCTGGAAATTTCCTTCCTGACCTTTTATAAAACTTGTTAGTTTTAATGCTTAGCATGGCCAGTTGGTGTAAAATGTCCATTTCTTCTAAGTCATCACTGCTAAAGTTTTTCAAATCATCCATGATAAAACATAGATTATCAGCAGTTTGACTTTGGTCATCATTGTCATAACCTGGGAAAGATCTTTCTGATGAGATCCCAGTTGTTATGTCAATGTTGTCATAAGATCCATAGGAACAAGTTGGTGAGTCTTGTCCCAAAAGTGTTGTACTACCTGGAAGGTAGTCATCAGCAGTTTTACCAGATGATTGCAATTTCTTCTTTTGATCAATTTCTCTCTCAAAAGTAAGTAATCTCCCATGGAGTTTTGTAAGAGTGAGGGAGCTAAAATCTGGTGAGGATCTTAAAACAATGGAGTATGTTTCCCATTTGTTTGGTAAAGACCTTAAAAATCTATGTAGCATAGACACTGTTGTATAGGTCTGACCATTTAACTTTAGCTCAGATATTAATGAGGAGAATCTTTCAAATTGTTGAGTTAAAGTTTCCCCATTAATATGAGCAAATGTCTCATATTGTTGAGCTAAAATCTCTCTGGTGTTGGCAATCACCTCTTCAGTTCCTCCAAACTGTTCTTTAAGACAATCCCAGAGTTCTTTGGCACTTTCACAATGTAAAAGGCCAGAGTATATCTCATTTGGGAGAGCCATTGCCAACATAGAGAATGCTTTTGCATCTAGCTCAAGTTTTAGGAAATCATCGTCTGTATATTCTTTTGGGTCCTTAGGGACCTGAACATTAGTTTCAAGATTGACATTTACTGGTTTGTGAGGACCATATATCACAGATCTCCAACAACCTGTGTTGGTTTGTGACAAGGTATGTGCCATTCTCTTTTGCCATATGTTGTATTCATTTCTTACAAGCATGGCAGGTTTAGTGGCAGAACCAGTATTATGTGGATCCATTTTAAAGAGTATTGATTTGTCAGATGACTCTTTTAAGTGATGGATGTTGATAAAAAGTGAACTTTTGATCTTTTTATTGAGTATCAATAAGAGCTTTGTGTCTGATTCTCAATTTGTTAGATTGATATGTGATCAGATAAACCAATGCTCTGATACCAATTGTTGGACCAGTTTGCTCTTTTGCTAAGTAAGAACTTGCTATCTTGACACTTAAGTGTTTAGCAAGCCCTTGTATATCAGATTATAAGCACAGCGGAATGTATAAGTTAAAGCAACACTTTTTATACTTAGGAAGAGTTATTACTCCCCCTAGATGATTGATACTAATAAATGACAAGTATTTATTATGAATCCAAGCAGTAAATGAGAATTAGATACTTAGACGGATTCACAATAAATACAGAAATGGAATAGAACAGTGAAAGTGTTTGAAGGTTTTTTCTATTAAAATCAATATCTGAAATAGAAGGTTGAAGCCTCCTATTTATAGACGTTTACATACATGCATCTTGCCCAAAAAGCAAGTACAGAAATATCAGAAACAAGTTGCACAAGTTGCAACATTGAAACTATCAAATACAGCTAAAAGTAATAATAAACAATAAAACTACTGATGCAAAAGGCGGTGGAAAATATCTGATGCTAAGTGCTGATGAATGACAAACTACTGATGAGTAGTTTGTCTTCAGTACTTCTGAAGTGAACTTGTCTGGTTTGGACTTCAGAACTTCTGATGAAGTTTCTTCTTCAGCACTTCTCATATCTTCTCTTCAGCAGTTTCTTGTTTTCTTTTCAGTACTTCTATACTTAGCCAAAATGACAGAAGTGAATTAGACTAAGGTTTCCAAAAGTGGTTTCACCAATCCTCTTTGTCCTAACAGTTGTTCAGTACTTTGTCTTTTTCAATGTCCACTACATAGACATTGCCACATCTTTTGGCAATTAACAAAGTATGATCTTCAATGATCTTCTCTATCAACTTCTGGCCTTCTGGTGATATGATCTTGCATGCTGTCTTTGTGAAAAAGGAAGAATATCCTGTATCACACATTTGTGACACACTAAGCAAGTTGTACTCAAGGTTTTCAACCAGATTGACCTTGTCAAACTGTATTTTGCCAGAGGAGACATTGCCATGTCCTAGCACATATCCCTTAGCATTGTTCCCAAAGGACACAGATCCATCTCTTTGACTGATAAAATTGTTTATCAGGTATCTGCATCCTGTCATGTGCATTGAGCCTCCACTGTCTACATACCAAATGCTATTCAAGCCTCTGGAAACTCTCTGCACAATATAGCAAATTAGTTAGATTTAGGAACCCAAGCCAGTTTGGCTTTGGGTTTGCTCTTGAGAACATTTACAGTTTGTTCTTGACCAAGTTTAGAAATCCATGTCTTTTTGGCAATGGATTTTGCATTAAGTACAATGGTGGTATCTTTTTGAGGACCACCATCAACTTTGGTCATCAGTAGTTGTACCATGTTCATATGATCTTTAATCTCAGCAGTTTGTGAAACTGCTGATGATTTAGGACTAACTACTGAAGGAGAATTTTGAGAAAAAGACTTTTGTTGAGATTTTGTCTTTTTCTGAGAAGGGGTTTTTGCTGGTTGTTGTTTCTTGGGAGAAAAGGTTTTTACATAATCATTTTTGATTTGTTCCCCCACAACCAGTTGTTGATTTTTCTTATTAAACTGAATACCCTTTCTATATCTGCAAAATTCTGTTTTGTGGTTGAACAGACCACAAATTTCACATTCTTTTGTCTTTTCTTTCAAAGACAAATCTCTGACAGTTTTGATTGGTTTTAGGTCATCAGTAGTTTTCAGGTTCTCAACTCCTGATGTAGTTGAAACTGCTGATGACTTAAAGTCAGATTTAATCAATGCTTCTGAAGAACTTTCTTTGTGTGATTTTAGAAAGTTTTCATGGAAAGATATGCATTCTTCCTCTTCAGAAGTTTCACCTGAAACAATTTTTCTCCCATCTTCAGTAGTTTTGGGAGAGAAATCTGTTGGTGTTTCAGTGTGATTGTACCCTATGCCAAACCTAACATTTGAAGCACTTTGTTTGTTTAGCAATAGTTGGTACCCCTTACAAGATTCCACCATTTTTCACATGTGACCTTGGTGTCAGCAAGCTCTTGTCTGACATTTCCTAGGTCATTAATCATTATTTTGATATGTGCTTGGGTTTCAATAGCAGAGTTAGTCAATTTAGAAACTTCTTTTGTTTTTGCAGAAAGTTTTCTTTCTAAATCACATTTTATCTGAGTGAGTTTTCTCTCAAAATCATTAGCTTTTCCTTGTAAGTGCACATTTGTCTCTCTTATGAGAGCAAAAGATTCTTTGCATGAATTTGAACATAATTTTGTCAAAGATTCTTTTGATACCTGTGACAAGGCAGATTTTGAGGAGCATCCCTCAAATGCCATTAAGGCAAAGTTCTTTCTGCCATTGTCAGGCTCTCCCCAGTTGATGTCAAACATTTTGTTGTCTGCATCAGGATTGCACTCTGTGGTGTCAAAAGGAAGACTGCTCCAGTCAACATACCCTGAGGTAAATAAACTTTGTTGAGAGGGTTGTTGTTGCTGTGGAGGTTGTTGAGCAGCTGGAAAGGGAGGGATTGATTGTTGGCTCTGCATCTGTTGAGCAGGCATCTGTACATATTGTACTTGTGGCACATATTGGTGTTGTGGACCTTGTGCCTGTACAAAATGTGCACTCCCTTGTGTTCCATTATTCCTGTTATAATTAGGGTTAAAATTGTTTCCAGACTGAGATTGGTTAAAGCTAAAGCTTCTACACTCTCTAGCAAAGTGTCCCAACTTTTGACACTTATGACATCTAAGTTTAGATTTGTCAAAACCAATTTATTTGTTATAATTAGGGTTAAAATTGTTTCCAGACTGAGAAACTTCCTTCCTGACCTTTTGTAAAATTTATTTGTTTTTAAACTTAACATGGCCAGTTGGTGCAAAATATCCATTTCTTCAAGGTCATCACTGCTGAAACTATTTAAGTCATCCATGATAAAACACATGTTATCAGCAGTTTGACCAAAGTCATTATTGTCATATCCTGGGAATGATCTTTCAGATGAGATCCCAGCAGTTATGTCAATGTGGTCAAAAGATCCAAAACTATTTGAACAAGTTGGTGAGTCTTGTCCCAATAGTGCTGTACTACCAGGTAGATAGTCATCAGCAGTTTTACCAGAATTTTGTAACGTTTTCTTTTGATCAATTTCTCTCTCAAAAGTAAGTAATCTCCCATGAAGTTTTGTAAGAGTGAGGGAGCTAAAATCTGGTGAAGATCTTAAGACTATTGAGTATGTTTCCCATTTATCAGGTAAAGACCTTAAAAATCTATGAAGCATAGATACAGTTGTATAGGTCTGACCATTTAGTTTTAGCTTAGATATTAATGAGGAAAATCTTTCAAATTGCTGAGTTAAAGTTTCCCCATTAATGTGAGCAAAAGTTTCATACTGTTGAGCCAAGATTTCTCTGGTGTTGGCAATCACCTCTTCAGTTCCTCCAAACTGTTCTTTTAGGCAGTCCCAAAGCTCTTTGGCACTATCACAATGTAATAGGCAAGAATAGATTTCATTTGGGAGTGCCATTGCCAACATAGAAAAAGCTTTTGCATCAAGCTCAAGTTTTAGGAAATCATCATAAGTATAGTCTTTTGGTTCTTTTGGAATCTCTTCCTTAGTTTCAAGATTTATGTTTACTGGTTTATGAGGACCATATATCACAGATCTCCAACAACCTGTGTTGGTTTGTGCAAGGTATGTGCCATTCTCTTTTGCCATATGTTATATTCATTTCTTACAAGCATGGCAGGTTTGGTGGCAGAACCAGTATTATGAGGATCCATTTTAAAGAGTATTGATTTGTCAAATATCTCTTAAAGTGATGGATGTTGATAAAAGTGAGCTTATAATCCTTTATTTATTATCAATAAGAGCCTGTGTCTGATTCTCAATTTGTTAGATTGATATGTGATCAGATAAACCAGTGCTCTGATACCAATTGTTGGATCAGTAAGCTGCTCTTTTAGATGAACTTGCTAGTTGACACTTAAGTGTTTAGCAAGTTCTTTGGTGAGTGATAGCACAGCGGAATGTTTATAAGTTTATAGCTACACTTATCAACAGGAGTTATTACTCCCCCTGGAATCAAGAACTAATAAATGAGAAGTGTTTATTGAGAATCTAAGTATTGAATGAGAATGAAACACTTTGATAGATTCTCAGTAAACACGAAATGGAAATAACAATAATAAGAGTTGAAGGATTTCTCGTATTAAAATCAATGTCTAAAACAGAAGGATGAATCCTTCTATTTATAGACTTTACAAATACATGAACCTTGCCAAAAAGCAAGTTCAGAAACAAGTTGCAACAAGTTGCAGCCTTGGAACTTGTACATAAAGCAAAAGAAATACTAAAGTATTAAACTACTGATATACAAAGGCGGTGGAAAAGATCTTCTTCAAGTACTGATGAATGACAAACTACTGATGAGTAGTTTGTCTTCAGTAGTTCTTCAGTAGAAGTGTCTGGTTTGAACTTCAGAACTTCTGATGACTTCTTCTTCAGCACTTCTGAATCTCTTCTTCAGCAGTTTGATTCTTTGTCTTCAGCAGTTCCATACTTAGAGTATTTTGACAGAAAGTGAATTAGACTAAGGTTTGCAAAAGTGGTTTCACCAATCCTTTTTGTCCTAACAAGTTTCTAGGGCTTCGAATTTGGGGATAAATGCTCGTTTGATTAATATAAAAAATGTTTGATAATTGAGAGAATATTAGTAAATAAATAACCAAAAATCTTTTTATGAAATTTAAATTTAAGATGGTCACAATAATGTGTTTAAAGTGTAAAAATAATTTTTACAAAATTATTTTCTTTAAAATAGAATATTAGTTCTATTTATAACAAATTGTCAAAATTTAATTTTAATATTTAAAATATTAAAATTTAAGAATTATAAGTTTAAAATTCATATTTCTGTTCTAAATAATCAGAAATAATTTGTATAAAATTTTGGTGCAAAAATATTAAAAATTGGATTTATTATGATTTAATTATGATTAAAACTAACAAAAATTGATTAAAAATATTAAATAAATGATTTTTCAGAATTAAAAATCACTTCAGAAAATTTTATCATTATATAAACTCAGAATAATTTTTGTGGAAATTTATAAAATTGTTTTGATATTTTAATGAAATTTTATAAATATAATAGAATAAAATTGATTTAATTATTATATATATTAAAAAAATTAATTTTTGAAAACTAAAAATTGTGGGTGATCCTTTTACATCAGATTAGCTTGAAATAATTTTTTTTAGAATTTATAAATGGGTTTTAATAATTAAAAATGAATTTATATAATTATTAGAACTTGTTTGTTTAAAAATGAAAAAAAAGAACAAAATTATGCCACTGCCGGGACTCGAACCCGGGTGGCTTGGCTTGTGAGCACCAGACACAACCACTTGGTCCAGACCAGTGGTTGTGATTAGTTCCGTTTGATTTAAAATAAATATATTATGCAAAAACGTTTTTATCCCCAAAATCATACTCACGAACCCTAGATTTTCCAATCGTTTGATTCACACATCAATAGCCCAATTAATCTTAGGGCTATTGATGTGTGGATGCCGATGATCAAAACCCACAAAAATAATTATACTTACAAAGCCGTTATGATTACGATTGGACGGTCAAACCAAATAGTCAAGATGCGATCGTATTATCAAGAACAGTGTATAATTATGAAGAAATACAGGAAGAGAGAGATGTATTGGCGAGTTGAGATGGTCCAGCAACGTTCAATTTATAGCTATGATGTCTGGATCGTATAATTGGAATGATTGACCTCGACTTGAATGTGCACGCGTAAAAATGGAAGAATAGGTACGAGTTAATGCTGATTAATCGTGTTTTTGACCTGTAATGGTCTGGAAATCTCGAACCCATACCAATTTTGGATCAAAAACGCGTGGAAATTGAGATGATTATGGATCCCGTTGACACAGTTGACTTTTCTGGGTCAACTGTCACCATAACAACACATCATATATTTAAAATGGACAGGGGATTGACACAAATGCCTTGTAGACCAGCTGGTTGGGTGTCTTTAGGTAGTGACACGGCTGAGGGCTCGGGTTCGAATCCCGGCCCCAGCGTTTAATTATTTTTTTTTAACAGAATAAGGGGGGGGGGGGGGTTGGGCCGGACAAGAGGTGTGGGCTGGGCTCAGATGTTTGGGCCGAAATTAAAGAAGGGGTGGGTTTGGCTTGGTTTGTTTTGGTTAACTAGATTAACTCTTATACATACATATATATATATATATATATATATATATATATATATATTATAAAAACCTGAAAATTATTATTATTATTATTTTTTATTATTATTATTATTATTATTATAAACCTTTATTATGAATAATTATCATAGTATTAGGGTTTAAAACGCTACAAAATAATTAAATGTGAACAATATTAATAGAACGTAACGTAAAATTTTTAAACGCGAAATGTTACACCCAGTTTCCACCAAAGTCGATTACACAAGATCGAAGGATGTCCTCAAGAGTCTAGATCGTACGTTCAGTTTGACCATCAGATTGAGGATGAAAAGTTGTACTAAGATTAAGCTGAGTTCCCATGGCAGCCTGAAATGTTTCCCAAAGACGGGAGGTGAATCGACCATCACAGTCTGAGATGATGTCAAGAGTAATACCATGACGATAAATAATTTCCTTGGTGTAGATAGGGGCTAGCTTCTCAACTTTGTAATCTTCACGAATGGAAGGAAGTGAGCTAACTTGGTTAGACGATCAATGATTACCCAAATACTATCATGACCAGATGATGTTCGAGGAAGCTTGGTAATGAAATCCATAGCAATGCTTTCCCATTTCCACATGGGGACTTTGGGCTGTTCAAGCAAACCCGACGGTCGTTTGTGCTTGGCTTTTACTTTGGAGCAAGTGAGACATTTGGACACAAAGAGAGCAATGTCCTTTTTCATACCGGGCCACCAATAATTGCGACGGAGATCTGGATACATTTTATCCGCACCGGGATGAATGGAGTATCGGGATTTATGCGCTTCATTCATTATAAGAGTACGAAGGTCATTACGACTGGGAACCCAAATACGATCAAGATAATAAAGAATCCCATCTGCCTTAGATTCCAAGTGTAACTCGGCACCACAAGACATTTCTTCATATAGAGTATTTTCATTGACCGATGTATGCTGAGCGTCTACTACATTTGCTTTACCAGGATGGTAGCGAATTTCGCAGTCGTAGTCGTTTAACAATTCGACCCATCGTTGTTGTCGCATGTTAAGATCTTTTTGATTGAAAATGTGTTGGAGGCTTTTGTGGTCGGTAAAAACAACACATTTCGTACCATAGAGTTAATGTCTCCAGATTTTTAAGGCAAAAACCACGGCACCAAGTTCGATATCGTGAGTGGTGTAACAGTACTGATTTCTGGAAGATTAACATGGACCTTTGTATGACTCCCTAGGCAAATCCCATATCGGCCGTGGCCAGGAGAGATCATTGGTTCATAAGTAATCCAAAGCCTCTTAAATCACCAACGCGTTTTGGGCTTAATGCTAGTGGATGAGAGGAGAACTCCACAGTTAAGCGTGCTCAGGTGGGAGTAGTATCAGGATGGGTGACCTCCTGGGAAGTCTCCACCGGGGCGACCAAAAACAAATCCGTGAGCTTTGGATGGGCAACCCATCGGGGCAAAGCGGACAATATTGGTGGTGAGAGGGGCCGGATGTTACAAATGGTATCAAAGCCACTCCTGTGCCGTTCGGGATGGTGGGGCAAACCTCATCGAGGACGATGAGTCTCTAAGGGGGGATGATTGTAACAGTACTGATTTCTGGGAGATTAACATGGACCTTTGTATGACACCCTAGGCAAATCCCATATCGGCCGTGGCCAGGAGAGATCATTGGTTCATAAGTAATCCAAAGCCTCTTAAATCACCAACGCGTTTTGGGCTTAATGCTAGTGGATGAGAGGAGAACTCCACAATTAAGCGTGCTCAGGTGGGAGTAGTATCAGGATGGGTGACCTCCTGGGAAGTCTCCACCGGGGCAACCAAAAACAAATCCGTGAGCTTTGGATGGGCAACTCATCGGGGCAAAGCGGACAATATTGGTGGTGAGAGGGGCCGGATGTTACAAGTGGTGTAGTTCTTCTCGTGGATTTTGAGTTGCCTTGATGCATAGGCGATGAATTTTCCTCGTTGCATAAGAACGCAACAAAGACCTTGATTCGATGCATCACAATAAACCACGAAATCATCATTCCCCTTGGGAAGAGCTAGAATAGGAGCATCACAAAGCATGTCCTTGAGGGTTTGAAAGGCTTCTTCTTGTTTAGGACCCCAAATGAACCGACGGTAGTAACCTGCCAATCCTAGAAAAGAACGAACTTCGGTAGGAGATTTTGGTGCAATCCAATATTTAACGGCTTCAATTTTGGCAGGATCAACATGAATACCCCTATCGTTCACAATATGCCCAAGGAATTGAACTTCTTTTAACCAAAATTCACATTTAGAGAACTTGGCATAAAGTCGTTCGGCACGTAGGAGTTCTAGAATCAAACGGAGATGTCGTTTATGGTCGTCCTCGGATTTGGAACAGATCAAGATGTCATCAATGAACACAATCACAAAACGATCCAAATAAGGTTTACACACCCGATTCATTATATCCATGAACACTGCAGGTGCATTGGTTAAACTGAAAGGCATCACCATGAACTCGTAGTGACCATATCTTGTGCAAAAAGTGGTTTTTGGAATATCTTTTTCGAGGATTTGAAGTTGATGGTATCCCGAACGAAGATCGATCTTTGAGAAACAAGTAGCTCCTTGGAGCTGGTCAAAGAGATCATCAATGCGTGGAAGAGGATATCGGTTCTTGACAGTAAGCTTTTTAAGCTCACGATAATCAATGCACATACAGAAAGATCCGTCTTTCTTTTTAACAAAAAAAAACATGAGCACCCCATGGAGAAGTACTCGAGCGTATAAAGCCGTTTTCGAGCAGTTCTTGGAGTTGACTAGCAAGTTCTTGCATTTCGGAAGGTGCAAGACGATATGGAGCTTTTGCAACAGGTGTAGCACCAGGTATGAGGTTAATGCGAAATTCAACAGAACGAGCGGGAGGTAGACCGAGTAGATCTTCGGGAAAGTCACAAACGACAGGTATGTCTTTTATGCCTTTTTCCTTGTCTTTGGTTGTTACCACATGAGCCAAGAATGCAACATATTCCTTACGGAGATACTTTCGAGCTTTGGTACAAGACATGAGCTTGAGTCCTTTGGAGGCTTTTTCACCATAGATTTGTAAAGTGTCACCGCTAGGAAGCGGTATGCGGATGAATTTGTTGAAACAAACAACTTCGGCACGATGTTTTGCAAACCAATCCATGCCTACTATGATGTCAAAACTTCCCAATTGCATAGGATTTAGATCTATGGAGAAATCATGGTCATTAAGATTCAAGGTGTAGTATTTGATAATGAAATCAAAAGAGATGGGTTCACCATTTGCGACTTCAACGGTGAAAGGTTTCGATAATTTAAATCGTGCACAAGCAAGTAAAGTTTCAAATTCTAGAGACACAAAACTCTTATCCGCACCAGTATCAAAGAGTATAGAAGCATAAGATCCATTAACAAGGAACGTACCGTTCACAACATCATTTTCAGTTTGAGCTTGGGCCGCATTGAGGTTGAAAGCGCGACCCCTTGGTGGTTGATTTTGAGCCGGAGCTTGAACTTGAGCTTGGTTGTTGCGGGTACATTGAGGAGCAAAATGGCTAGGATCACCACACTTAAAACATGCACGACCATTGCCAATGGCTAGAGGATGTTGGTTAGCGGCTCGGGGTTGGTTGGCAACTTGAGGTTGGTTGTTTTGGGTTCTAGGGGCAACCTTGCAGTTTTGGACAAAGTGTCCATAGTGGTTACAATTGGTGCATAGACGACATGCTGAATTAGTTGGGTGGTGAAAAGGGCATATGGCACATTTTGGGTATACTCCGATATAAGGTTTCTTGGCAGGCACTTGGTTAAGAGGAGTTGGAGCTTGAGCTTCGGTGGATGGAATTGTAACGGCATAGTTTTAGTTTTGGGATTTGCGTTTGCGGTTATTGCTATGGGTTGATGGGGTTTTGGCTTCCTTTGTTTTTTTTGGTGGGAATGGTGGTGGTTTGATTAACGGTTTTGGTGGTATTTGGGATAGTTAAGGTTCCATCTTTCACTTGGTTATCCGAGATTTTGGAAGCTAAACGAATGGCTTTTTCTAGGGTGGTGGGTTCGGCTCCTTCAACGATATCACGAACACTCGTTGGGAGGTCTTTGAGATACTTAGCTATGATTCTCTTAGTGGTGTTCAATTGGTGAGGTACAAGGACAAGGAGTTGCATGAAACGATTGGTATAGGTTGGGTTATCACCACTGTTTTGCTTGAGTTTCCAAAACTCATCTTCAAGTCGCTCAATCTCTTATGCGTGGCAGAACTCCTCAATCATGAGTTGCTTGAGTTCCTCCCACGGCAGAGCTAAAGCGGCTTCGTTTCCACGGGTGTCTCTCTCACTTTTCCACCACTCGAGTGCCCTTGATTTGAAGAAACTAGTGGCGTGACGAGTGCGGAGATCCTCGGGGCATTCGCTATTGATGAAAACTAGCTCGATGTGGTCGAACCATTCGAGCATAGCGGTAACACCATCGTTTCCCGTGAAAGAGTCGGGTCGATGTAGGTTAAATTGCTTAAAGGTGAAGGAGGTAGTTTTGGAGGATTCGGCTTTTGAGTCAATAGAACCATGTGGGCTTGCGGAGGCTTGGATTTTGCTAACCACTTCGGGTATCACCTTGGCCATTTGCTTGGCCATGAAAGAGAGCATTTTCTTGTTGGTGCTTTGTTTTGAGCTTCTTCGGTTGGACATGGAAGACATCTAAGGGATAAACAAAAAGGGATTATGAGCTTTGATCAATGGTTTATTTGTATAAAGATTGCATTTTGTCTTTGTTTTTAGAAGTGAATTAAGCATACAAAGCACATAGTGTCAAATAGTTCAAGTAACATGTAGTTTCACATTGTGTATAAAGCATAGCACATAAGTATAATCACGTATAGTGCATTTGGACAATATAAAGGAGCTTGATTAATGTTGGTTTGCGATTATTAGTATTGTTTGGAGATTGCTAGAGTACTTGAGATGCGAGTCTTGAGAGCCTTTGCGAGTAGTAAAAAAGATAAATCGAATATATGTAGTGAAAACGTAGCATGAAAACAACATTGAAAATAATATTAACATAAAATGAGAGGCTTTTTTTTAAGCAAGCAATTGGAGTGTTCTAGAACGGAACTAAGACTAACCAAAGTGGTTCAAATTTACCTTTGAGTTTGAAAACATGCTTTGGCCTAATAGATGGAAATACTCTCACCGAAACTTTCGGTTAACGGTATTCACCCTTCCAGTTACTACATGTTTCTTGTCATTAGTAAATTTGATACTTTGGCGAGATTTAAAAATTATCAAGGATTGAAACTAGTCGTTAAGTTACGGATTTCACTCCTATCTTAGCGAGGTCGTTTCTTTGAGTGTGGTTTGTACACTTAGTCCAATGTGGTAAGAAAATTAATTCTAACCTTCAATTGGTAAGTGTCCACTAGAACGAGAATTGTGAAATTTCCACCAAGGTGAGGATATCACTCCTATCTTTGTGTAGTTTCAAAAAACTCAAAGATTTTACGCGGATTAAAAGTTATCACCAAAGTGAGGGTTTCACGGCTATTTCGGTGATTTCCTTTCGTTTGTGTTATACAAACATCTTCGAGTGTAGAGTAATCCACAAATAGGAAGGTAAATTTTAAAGACCAAGAGGATAGAGTAGATGCAAGATAGGGAGAACAAGTATATTAAGCATGATAAAAGGAATGGTCAAAAAGGTTCTTAACTATAGTCTAGGTCAAACATTACAATTTTTCCTAATTCCCTATAGTCATGGCTCTGATACCAATCTGTCACACCCCAACCGATGGCGGAATACATCGGAGCGAGACTTGTGGTAGATTGTTCAATGACTTTATGACACTAATTGTGACAATATGATTTAAAGATAAATTTCATTCATAGCATAATCATTTTCTAAAAGATACGGAATACAAATTGTTTCATGAAAAAGAGAAATACAACATCAAAACATAGAACTTAAGCTAGCGTGAGTTTCTAGTCCAATCTTAAGTAGTTTTTCTTGAAAATCCTGCATTAAACATTTCCTGCAACATGTATAAAATATCCGTCAACACATAAAGCATTGGTGAGCATACGAGTTTTGAGTCTAAGTACATAGTATAAGAAAAGTCTACTCGAATCATCATCTTATAGGCATATGCACGTAGAACCATACAAACGGTAACAACACTCGATAACACAAAAGACTTCTTCTTATCATGACCCATAAAGGGGGCGGCGTGTCAACCTATAGCGCTATACATGTAAGGTGGGTTGTTAACTAATCGTACATTTGTATGTAAGACTTTGAATTCTAGCATGGCATAGCATAATAGCATTTAGATTGAGCATAATAGTTTTTAAGAGTATGAAATCGTTTAAGTTTTGATAGTGATACATGTTGAGCCCCAAAGAATATAGAATAAAAGGGGGACAAGTATGAACTCACCTTTGGGTGCGTCTTGATATAGTTTCAAAGATGAGTCTTGGAAGATTAAGCTTTTGCTCCGATTAACTAGAATCAAGAATTAGAGTTTTAGAGACAGTTTTAGAGACAGTTTTAGAGATGAACAAAGGATTAAGGAGTGGAGAGGAGTTGTATTTATAAGTGGTGTAAGTTGGTTGTGTATTAAATAGAGTAAATGGGGTGGTTAGAAAAAGATTAATGGGGTTAAGTTTAATTAAATTGGGATGTCCTATTTTATTTTGCATCTGCTGTTGTAGTCTCTCGAGTCCAAGAAAGAAAAGCAAAAGAACGACACAACATAAATTATGTTGTGATTTTGTCTAAAGTCAATCTATCACGTTAGTTTTTTTTTCCATTTTCATTTTTTCCTTTTTTTTTTGAAAGTATTATTAAGAAAAAGTATATGTTTTATTTAAAATATAAATGAATACATATATTAAGGTCTTAACTAAATGATTTTCTTTTTATAGTGTCTAAATTGGATAGGATAATTTATATTGATGACTCGTCAAGAATTGGTACGAGTAACATAAAAGAAGCGAGTAAAGGCGAATTTGGAATTTGTTAAATATAGAATTTAGAATATATGCAAAACTAAAAATCATGCGGTGTTACATAAAGTTTGCGTCACAGAATTTATAGAATAAATGAAATAGATTAAATACAATTGACAAAATACTTTTTCATTGATCATAAACTCGGGATTACAGGGGTACAAAATGGAAAGTTACAAGAATACAAGGACTAGAACAGAAAATAAGAAAGGTAAAAATGTTACACCAGCTATCTTGAAGGCGACATTCCAGGCAAATCTTCTGGATAAACTTCGAGATATTCTCTAACTACTGTAACTTCCTCAAGTTTCTTTTCCTTAGCCTTAGTGTTAACAACACAGGCCATAAATGTCGGATACTCTTTCCTCAGGAACTTTTGCGCCTCCATTACTTTAGTCATCTTCAACGACTTTTTCTCTAAGTCAATGCGTACGACCAAAATCTCATTGTCCGCTACTGGAATACGGACCAATTCCTCATGACATGCTACTTCCGCTTGATTCTTAGATAACTAATCCATTCCTTTGCGATAGTATGTCATAGGGCACAAGTACTAACGTAGAGGAACATAAAACTCACTCAAAAATACAACTAGCTATTCCTACATGAACCTCGGAAGCTCAACAAACGAGATCGGCAAGATCCTATAATTGTTTGATAAAACCGGAATCACTATATACGAACAGTGGAGAGTTGATAATTACGTCCACAAATAAATAAATAAAAATAATAATAATCAACAAATAAACAAATAGTGGTCGTGCCTTATGCCTATACCCTTACGATGGATCTTCTTAGGACCTTCACGTGCCTGTAAATTCGCAATAACATGACGTCAATGTTATCAAAAATTTACCTCACAAGATCACCCTATTAACATCCATCACGAGTTATATCATAAGCACTCATAAATTCACATAGCCACACATATATAAATACACACACACACACACATATATATATATATATATATATATATATATTACGTATGTAACGTTAATCGTGCGTGCCATCCTTGATGTCGTCCTTGATTACATTCCAGCTTGCGCAGTATCATCTTCACGACAAGATGCCTCTATGCATTGTTTCGAATCAAACTTATTACTAACGACGTACGCTCATCCTGACTCCTAGGGATGCGAAACCCCAGATGCTTCAATCAATCCATTATGCATTCGTGCCATCAACTTGTCCACCAACTTGACACGAGTACGCGTCCTTGCCACGTCCAAGCTAACGTCAATATCCGTTTGGCGATTCGTACTATTTTTTCGAGGCATACATATACATTTTACATATACTTACACATAGCATATAATCAAATAAATTGTTCTCGTGACTATGGAACAATGACTCAGCTAAATTTTATGTGAAATACACTTTACTGTATATCGTGATAACTCACAGGTCGCTCGTAAGATATGCCTAGCCATCACTAGCTATTATATCTTTCTATGTACCATTGTAGTTAATACTCACTATTCACATAAGAATATGTTTCTTATGTTGTAGAAACCTAAGCTGAGCTAATGTAATTCCATGCACTAAAAATCCTTTCACTTATTTGGCAACGGTTGGATTTTCATTTCCTAAGCGTTCGTACTAAATATTGTGTCTTGGAAATCTCGGTTCCTTAGCCCAAAACTAAACTCTGGTTAAAGCCCAGATGCCCCAAACGACACCCAATTCGCTAAAACCTATGGCTCTAATACTATCGGTAAAAGTCCGAAGTAACTCGTATCGTACTTTGTTCCCTTTGCCTGTCCAGCAATATTGGACTGCGATCAGGCTCATGGTTTTGCATTGGTCTCATCCCGAAAGAAGTGACCAACACCCGTACGACAGACAAGGTATCCCACCCCCTACAATGAAGTGTTTGTTACCCTTTCTCAATTGATGTGAGATCTTTCAATCCACCCCCGTTAGGGAACTCAGCATTCGCAAAGGAGCAACTGACACACCGATCCGAGACCACGCTCTGATACCAAGTCTGTCACACCCCAAATTTCCTTGACGGTCGTAAACTCTTAACACCTTTACTATGCAGCGGAATATACTCCTAAGACTCTTTTGAACTTCGAACGCCAAATTCTAATCCACTTGTATCTCCATTCTTAAGGTATTGCCTATTCCAACCATGCCATTGCCAAAAATCTAAACCTGAAAGACATACTAAAAGACGTCAACATAAAGTTGGTGAGTTCATTGTTTTGTGTTTAGTTTTCATAAAACCCATTTGAGTGAACCACTACAGATATATTCTTAAAACTATTCAAGAAAGCTTAAAATAGTCTACACATATAGGTTATATATGGGAATCATCTTCTAAAAGAAATCTTCCATTTATCTTTTAACTAGTCGCATTAAACCACTACTTACCTTCCCGTAAGTAAAATAAAAACGATTTCTATTCCTGTCGACCGAATTACCATATTATCAAAGACTCTTAACAACTTTCTTACTAGTTTTAAGACAATTTTACCACTTTACTTAATTAAGACGCATAGTGGTTTAGTTTAGCATGTATGATAGAGTACTACTCGAATTGAATCATGTAGACTAGCTAGTTCTAGCATGTATGATGTACCAAAGGCGCTTAATCAAGCCACGACAATTAGCCTCTCTGTTGGATCAGTTATGCTCTTGAAGGTTTACTTGCTAGTGAACACTTATGTGTTTAGCAAGTTCAATCAGATTTGCACAACGGAATAAGTATGTAAAGTTACACTATCAACAGGAGTTATTACTCCCCCTGGATGTTTGCAAACTAAAGACAAGTTAATGAGAATCTAAGTATTGAATGTGAATGACAATAAATACTCAAACAGATTCTCAGTAAATGAAATGGAAATAACAATAATGAGCTTTGAAGGATTTCAGTTTTAATTAAATTCAATGTCTAAAACAGAGGGATGAACCCATCTATTTATAGACTTACAAGTGCATGAACCTTGATCAAAAAGCAAGTCTACAACAAGTTGCAGTCTTAGAACTTGTACAAAAAGATAAAGTAATAATAAACAATTAAACTACTAAAACATAAGGGCGGTGGAAAGATTCTATTACAAGTGCGGATGAATGACAAACTACTGATGAGTAGTTTGTCTTCAGTAGTTCTTCAGTGGACTTGTCTGGTTCGACTTCAGAAATTCTGATCTATCTTCTTCAGAACTTTTGTCTTCTTTCTTCAGTAGTTCTATACTTAGAGTAATTTGCAGAAGTATGAATTAGACTAAGGTTTACAAAAGTGGTTTCCTCAATCCTTTCTGTCCTAACAATCTCCCCCTGGATTGATGAAGCCAAAACCTTATCTAATTCCTTATTGTTGTTTTCTTCTGTCATTGACTATCTTCCATATCTCCTTGAACATGGAATTCTTCAATTGATTCAGCTGTTCATCAGTGAGAGATCCTTGTTGAGGTTCTAGATGTTGAATTGTAAGCAAGTCTTGTGTTGATAGATTTTTCAGTTCATTCATGGATTTGAAGGCCTTGCTTGTAAGATCTCTTCTTGTCACCAATATTGAGTTGGAATCCGTAAAGGACCATCTGATGATCAGCACTTTAGATCTGTCAAAATCCGAAGTATAGGGAACCATGCTGGATCCCTAGGATGCTCCTGAGTGTTGGATGTTCTCTATTTCTGTGACTCTCAGGTGGGATTCACTTCTGTCTTCTGTTTGCACCACATCAGGTAATTTAAAAGTATGTAAGTGATGTTCAGTAGCTACCTTTATGTGCAGCTTATCAGTTATAGTCTTCTGAATTTGGTAAGCAAATGTTGAAGGATCCCTGAACTGTGTTATCAGAGGCTTTTCTTCAATATCAAAGTCTCCTTGTACAACTGTGTTGCCTTCTAGCAACACCATCTTGAAATCAGTCTTTGTATTGTCCTCTGGCTTTCTTTTGGTAGTTGGTCTTTTTTTGACACCAGAAGTTCTAACTACTGAAGTTGATACTTCAAAAGTTTTGTACTTCTCTGGATTTGCAGCCTTGTCAGCCTTGTATCTTTTGTATGTGTCCAGTAGTTTGTCTTCTCTCCACTTTGACACTGAGGCTTTTGAACCATAGCCATTAGCTACCAGTTCTTCAATTATCTCTACTTTTTTAGCTTTTCTATCCTTCTCTGTTGCAGTCTTGTCAGCAACAAGTTGAGCTCTTCTTGTTAGCTCATCCATTGCCCTTTGAGTGAATAGGCTTTTTGATTGCTGTGGTATATAAAAATTTCAAGTTTCACAATCTGGTTTTAAAAATGGAATGACCAAGCTAAACAACGCAATGTAACATCGCGTATTTTCCCCAATTATTAAATTAGTTAAATCACCATTTTTACCCATCATATACTCTTTATATACGATCTCAAAACAATACATATATACATTTTAACCATTTTATACTTATTATAATAATAACAATAACAATAATAATGTTAGTCTTTTATTTATACTAACCGTGTATTAATATGGGAAAACACCAATCACGCTTTTATTTGGATTAATGGCTGAAACCTTCCTTTTAATGCCAAAGAATCAACCCCTAATTCGTAGCTTATTACCCGGTTTAAACCATCACAAGTCATAGATTGAGACTTTCCTTAATTTTTGTCTTCCCCATTCACGCAGCCCTTGCTGCTGTTTTTAAATTAAAACCTTGACTCCACAAGAGCATTCACAAGTGAAGTCTTCCCTCAATCTCTCCCTTTCTCTGCTCCCTCCTCCCGCAACCACTCTCTCACCCTAGCGGCGCCGCCGCTGACAACCACCACCACTCCATAAACCTTCCACACACCACCATGCGAGGCCCTTCCTCCTCCTCCCTTAAAGCAGCGGCCGCAGCCACCATCTCAACCTCTGCTCCGGCCGCCGCCACCAACAGCAAACAAGGACCACCCGAACCACCGTCCGCCGCCAACACATCTTGTCATCCATCTGCCTTCAGCCACCATTAAACACATCTGTTTACCCCCTCCCTCTTGTTAATCTGATGGCCGGACCTGGGTTTCCGATCGAACCCGTCAGCCAACCTCACCACCAGCAAACGCCACCAACGACCACCACCTAAGCCACCCTTTACTCTCCTCCTCCCCACTCCGGTAACCATCACCACCTACAGGATTCTTATTCCGGCTACTGTAACAGTAATCGGAGGTGGGTTATGTTTTTTCTTTGATCTTGGCTCTGGGTCAGATCTGTTACGGTAATGACGAGGTAGCAGAGACCGGTCTTTGAAATGGGTATCGGGCTTGGCTATGGGTGCAGTAGTTTGTAAAGGTTTCAATTTGATTTTCGTGGGTTTCGAGTCTATCACAGTCAAACATTCAGGATCTGGTCAACGTTAGTCAAAGCTGATTAACTTAGTCAACAGTCAACATTGGTCAAACTAGTTAGATCGTTCAAACACGAGTTACGAGGCGAATATGCGACTCGAGAAGGTATAATACGCACGCCATGACTTCGATTTAATTTTTGTCGTTCATATTTTATATATATTATAAAAGCATAAACGAACCGAACCGACTTGTACTAAAACTATTTTTTTTTCGGGCTATCGTTTACAACTAGCTTGTACTTGTGTATATTATTTTAACGACTATCAAATACCGGACTAAATACTTGTACTACCTATTAAAAACATATAGTTCTCGTCATCATAGTTTTAGCAACTTTAACTTTTTGTCGCATATAAAGACTTGGGTTAATTGTAATGCGTCTTGTGGGTTTGGACATTTGAATAGCCGAAGTGTACAAAACTTATTCATATATTTTTAATACCAATATGATTATTCAAATGTTGATATTCTCCAATTTAATATGTTATCTTCAAACTATCTATAACTTATATATATAAAGATTACTTGTCAACATTTTTTAGTCCCTCGATTTATATAATTATAACGAGTTAACACTGGTCGCGTCAAAAGGCTTAGTCAAATTATTGTGTCGTGTATTTGTACATTTGATGTTTTGGGAAAATATAGGCAACTTGAGTTTGCCTGGTTTCTTACAAAAACAGAGGAAACTCTGCCCAAATTTTTACAAAATATACTATGTTTATCGGACGTACTAAAACTATAAGAGGATACATGAACACATAAATATATATATTATCATTTGTAAATGACGTGACTATAAGTACTATATATCAAAGTACTTATTTTAAGTAACTATACAAACGTTTATATTTTCAATAAACAAAATCAAGTCCTATCGGTTCGTCAAGTTATAAATACTTTAAGACGAGTATTGCTTTCAATATGAGTCTAGGTAGTTGGATAAGCTATCTTTACAACCAAGAAACGAAAAAAGATTATTTGCATTAGAATTTAAGGCATCGTTTATTTGTAATAGGATACAAGAGTTCAATTAATCAAAGTTCAGACTTGTTGCTACTTGCAAATACTTACCCAGTGAATTTCAGGTGAGTTTTACATAGTCCCTTTTCTATTTCACTATTTTTGGGGTGAAACATGTTACAACATTCTATATAGAATTCAATCATAAAGTGTCTATGTGTTTTTCTATGTTGCATTATGTCTTAAACATGACTAGGGTAAGCACAATATTCTAGCATAATCATTAACATTGATCAGCCGACGGTATACAATGATAGATCTATTGGACTGACAATCCCACCCGGATACGTACCTCCTACATAGGTAGCATGGGTGATTGTTATCGCATAACATAATCGTGAACCATGAGCGTATGGAATGGACCACAATATTCTAGTCACAAGGGTTGATTATGCACTCGATTTACTGCTAGTATGTTTTCACATATGGACTAGACTTGCCATGACACTTGAATTGTACAAGTTTTATTCAATTATCAAAACCTATGTAATTCTCACCAACTTTTGTTGACCCAAAATATTTTCAAACTTAACATGTTTCAGGTTATAACATGCTCGAAGATTAGAGTTAATGCTTGAAGATGTGTACATAGTATTATTCATTTTGATGTACGAATCCTTGTAGAACAATTGTATGTAATTTATTTAAATCATTTAATGAAATTTATTATTCACCATGAGCTACTGAACAATCATCAATACGAGACATCCCGATGTTTCCGCCATCGGTTGGGGTGTTACAGATTGGTATCAGAGCCAGGTTATAGGGAATTAGGTTATTAGAAAAATAATCTAGTCTATAACCTTAGGACTTTAACCAGTACTTGCTTCAATTACTTGTAGCTCTACCTTATCCTTATCTCTATCCCTATCCTCATCCTTATTCTTAGCCTAACTTGGTCTTGCCTACTCTCTTTCACTTACTTGGTACAATCCTAACGTACTTCTAGATTATTAGGGCAAATTCGTTGGGCTTAGACCTGATCTGTTTTGATAAGCCAACATTTTCGTTTATTCAGGTTAGATATTTACAACCTTTGTGTTTCATTTTCATTTTCATTTATACCCCCCTCACTCCCGTATAAAACCTAAGTTTTGAATCTCAAAATTTTTACAATTCAAATATATTTTCTTCTTATATAATTCCCTCATTAGCTTAAACTTCATGAATCATTTCTGGGTTTCACAATCCTAATTCGTATTACAAACTTATAATATTACCCATAAGTCTAATTATTTTTAACATCTAACCTTAACCATATGTTTCCCTTTACATCATACATAAATCTATTATCTTTGATGTTTCTGGCCAATTTTATTTTAAACTCCCCCCCCCTACATTTTTATTTATGTATATATATATATATATATGTATATTTTGAAGATACCATCAACCATAAAGTTTCATCACATTTGAGATTTTAAAATCCTTGTTTAAACTGTAACCTTATAATCTGTGTATAGGAGATACTGTAGCACCAAAGCTAAAGAGTACTGAATTTTGTCAAACTTTCATTAGTTGGGAATTTCACAAACTATAACAAATAAATATATTTTTTTTAAAAGTGTCTTTTATTTCCACAAACTTATTTGCTAAATTTCAAATTTTTATTGAACAATTTATTGGCGTAACAAATGATTTACGATAAAAATGTTTTAATCTATTAAGAATGACTTCTTTTATGTATTACTCGAAGCTTATTATACAAAACGTCTGAACAAATTCTTGATTTTTGAAATCCGACATCGTGTTTAACACCTATGACTCATCGAAATATTTTGATCTAGATCAATTTAGTTGTACTATTTAATGATTTTTGCTTTACATACAAAACCAAATTTTAAAAAATAAAATCTTTCCATCCACAGGAACAAAATTTACTCTACAATTTTTCCGTTGACACACACTTATTTTAAACTTGTTCGAACTATTACAAATTTTTGGCAAATACCACAATCATGTTTTCTCATACGCTTGTATCTAACCATTTATTCAAACCCCACGATTATTCTGCATGATCACCTTACTATTTGCGTCTTTTTGAAACCCTATAAATTAAACCCTTTATCAACCATTTACACATTCACCATTTTTCACAACCTTGATTTTACTTTGAGTTTTCATCATCTCTCAAAATCCAAATTCACATCCTTTACCTCCTCGAACATGAACTTGATCTCCACGATAACCACACTATTGAAAACTTAATTGTTCGTTGCATCAAACTTGAATATTAGTTATACATGAGGATTTGATTATCTACTTGAACAATTGATTATTCATGATACTTGAAAGCATGGAATATAAACTATTTGCTATAAACACACCTAGAGTCATTAACCTTGTCTAGGGCAACTCTATTGCAGCTCGCATGCTATACTTGATACTTGATGCATTTACCAACTTGCTTACATGTATGTATTATCAATTTGCAACTTATGTGTTAAGCCAAAAACAATTGTTACACTTAATCAAACAATTGGTAGAGGATGAAGTACATGCTCAACAGTTAGTAGAGTACCTAATAACCTGCTCAACGATTGGTAGAGGTCATCATGCCTGCTCAACAGTCGGTAGAGGTTCTAATAACCTGCTCAACGACTGGTAGAGGCTATCGCACCTGCTCAACAATCGGTAGAGGTTCCTACTCACTGACTGGTAGAAGTCTTTTTCCTGCTCAACAGTTGGACTCATCTTTGGAAACATTGAACATGCAATTTGATACAAAGATTCAATCACAAGGTTATTTTGCATTACTTACATGTGTGTTTATAGTCATAGAAGGACACAAAACCCTAATGTAAGGTAAATTGATGATTGCGGTCCGGAACGTAATCATGAATTTACAGGTACGTTATGGTAGTGTAAAATTCTATCAAGGCTTTCGGTAGATAACCAATTATAAACTCTAGTTACCTGGTAGTTCATTTAGTCTTTCTATAGTCAATCAACTCATGCATTTCTCTTAGGATTCCTAAAACTTAAGTTTAGTGTTTTGTTAGATTCTTATTCTACTTGCTATTACAGACGAACCTAATCCAACCCTTAAAACTCACACATATCAAAACTCTTACCCAAATTATTCAAAACATATTATTCTATTACTTATAAATTCATGTTGTGCCTTAACCCAAATTTTTTTCCAAACCATAGTTGTCTTAATTTCTACCCAATCACCTTTAACCTTGGGTTCAATAAACTTCGGGACGAAGTTTTTGCAAAAGTAGGGGAGACTGTAACATCGCGTATTTTCCCCAATTATTAAATTATTTAAATCACCATTTTTACCCATCATATACTCTTTATATATGATCTCAAAACAATACATATATACATTTTAACCATTTTATACTTTTTATAATAATAACAATAACAATAATAATGTTAGTCTTTTATTTATACTAACCGTGTATTAATATGGGAAAACACCAATCACGCTTTTATTTGGATTAATGGCTGAAACCTTCCTTTTAATGCCAAAGAATCAGCCCCTAATTCGTAGCTTATTACCCGGTTTAAACCATCACAAGTCATAGATTGAGACTTTCCTTAGTTTTTGCCTTCCCCATTCACGCAGCCCTTGCTGCTGTGTTTAAATTAAAACCTTGACTCCACAAGAGCATTCACAAGTGAAGTCTTCCCTCAATCTCTCCCTTTCTCTGCTCCCTCCTCCCGCAACCACTCTCTCACCCTAGCGGTGCCGCCGCTGACAACCACCACCACTCCAGAAACCTTCCACACACCACCACGTGAGGCCCTTCCTCCTCCTCCCTTAAAACAGCGGCCGCAACCACCATCTCAACCTCTGCTCCGGCCGCTGCCACCAACAGCAAACAAGGACCACCTGAACCACCGTCCGCCGCCAACACATCTTGTCATCCATCTGCCTTCAGCCACCATTAAACACATCTGTTTACCCCCTCCCTCTTGTTAATCTGATGGCCGGACCTGGGTTTCCGATCGAACCCGTCAGCCAACCTCACCACCAGCAAACGCCACCAACGACCACCACCTGAGCCACCCTTTACTCTCCTCCTCCCCACTCCGGTAACCATCACCACCTACAGGCTTCTTATTCCGGCTACTGTAACAGTAATCGGAGGTGGGTTATGACTTTTCTTTGGTCTTGGCTCTGGGTCAGATCTGTTACGGTAATGACGGGGTAGCAGAGACCGGTCATTGAAATGGGTATCGGGCTTGGCTATGGGTGCAGTAGTTTGTAAAGGTTTCAATTTGATTTTCGTGGGTTTCGAGTCTATCGCAGTCAAACATTCAGGATCTGGTCAACGTTAGTCAAAGCTGATTAACATAGTCAACAGTCAACATTGGTCAAACTAGTTAGATCGTTCAAACACGAGTTACGAGGAGAATACGCGACTCGAGAATGTATAATACGCACGCCATGACTTCGATTTAATTTTTGTCGTTCATATTTTATATATATTATAAAAGCATAAACGAACCGAACCGACTTGTACTAAAACTATTTTATTTTTTTCGGGCTTTCGTTTACAACTAGCTTGTACTCGTGTATATTATTTTAACGACTATCAAATACCGGACTAAATACTTGTACTACCTATTAAAAACATATAGTTCTCGTCATCATAGTTTTAGCAACTTTAACTTTTTGTCGCATATAAAGACTTGGGTTAATTGTAATGCGTCTTGTGGGTTTGGACATTTGAATAGCCGAAGTGTACAAAACTTATTCATATATTTTTAATACCAATATGATTATTCAAATGTTGATATTCGCCAATTTAACATGTTATCTTCAAACTATCTATAACTTATATATATAAAGATTACTTGTCAACATTTTTTAGTCCCTCGATTTATATAATTATAACGAGTTAACACTGGTCGCGTCTAAAGGCTTAGTCAAATTATTGTGTCGTGTATTTGTACATTTGATGTTTTGGGAAAATATAGGCAACTTGAGTTTGCCTGGTTTCTTACAAAAACAGAGGAAACTCTGCCCAAATTTTTACAAAATATACTACGATTATCGGACGTACTAAAACTATAAGAGGATACATGAACACATAAATATATATATATATATATATATATATATATATATATATTATCATTTGTAAATGACGCGACTATAAATACAATATATCAAAGTACTTATTTTAAGTAACTATACAAACGTTTATATTTTCAATAAACAAAATCAAGTCCTATCGGTTCGTGAAGTTATTAATACTTTAAGACGAGTATTGCTTTCAATACGAGTCTAGGTAGTTGGATAAGCTATCTTTACAACCAAGAAACGAAACAAGATTATTTTTCATTAGAATTTAAGGCATCGTTTATTTGTAATAGGATAGAAGAGTTCAATTAATCAAAGTTCAGACTTGTTGCTGCTTGCAAATACTTACACAGTGAATTTCAGGTGAGTTTTACATAGCCCCTTTTCTATTTCACTATTTTTGGGGTGAAACATGTTACAACATTCTATATAGAATTCAATCATAAAGTGTCTATGTGTTTTTCTATGTTGCATTATGTCTTAAACATGACTAGGGTAAGCACAATATTCTAGCATAATCATTAACATTGATCAGCCGACGGTATACAATGATAGATCTATTGGACTGACAATCCCACCCGGATACGTACCTCCTACATAGGTAGCGTGGGTGATTGTTATCGCATAACATAATCGAGTGAACCATGAGCGTATGGGATGGACCACAATATTCTAGTCACAAGGGTTGATTATGCACTCGATTTATTGCTAGTATGTTTTCACATATGGACTAGACTTGCCATGACACTTGAATTGTACAAGTTTTATTCAATTATCAAAACCTATGTAATTCTCACCAACTTTTTTTGACCCAAAATAGTTTCAAACTTAACATGTTTCAGGTTATAACATGCTCGAAGATTAGAGTTAATGCTTGAAGATGTGTATATAGTATTATTCATTTTGATGTACGAATCCTTGTAGAACAATTGTATGTAATTTATTTAAATCATTTAATGTAATTTATTATTCACCATGAGCTACTGAACAATCATCAATACGTGACATCCCGATGTTTCCGCCATCGGTTGGGGTGTTACACGCAACACGGCAGTGTACCGGTCGTAGTGTAGTAAAGTCGGTAAGACCAAGTATCAATCCGTGGACAGTGATATGCAGCCCTAGATACTAAACCTTTGTCGAGTCCTAATCTATATTAAATATCATGATTTTTTTTACTAACAAGTAACTAACACGACAAAAAAAAGTAAACAAATAAAATAAGAGAATAAATAAACAAGCAGCAAGGACGAGAGATCAGAGAGTAAACGCTCACGAAAGGGGAATCAGAAATGAGGAAGATGGTTGCCTAGACTGGGATTCCTAATGATAAAGTTGAAAGCTAACGGGAAATGGATACTCAAATGACTACCGGGATCTACGGGTATAACCGACTCGGGACACACTAAAGTATCTAGATCTCCTCTCGGTCTCACTAGAACACTAATTGAAATCCTAAGCAGTGTGAAGCTCACAGGGTAAAGAATGGATCTCATCTCGGTCTCACCAAACTTACAAGTTTACGCACCCAAAAATTAGATCTCCTCTCGGTCTCACTAATCACGAAACACCTAACGGTGTCAAGGGGTGAATCTATTCCTAAAGGTAAATGTTTGGGAAAGCGGATGAAAAGGATACCGGGAAAGAAAATTCACTCTCGTGCAATATCTAACCAAATAAACCAATAAATCCTAACAAACCCACAACCTATCTCCTCTCGGTCTAAAGGTAGGTGACAAACCCAAAACGATGTTAAATACGCAATTTCTAGATCCTAAGTCAACAAGTCAACCCATCAAATCATCACACAAAGCAATGACAAAAATATGCGACTTTTAATTTAAAAACACTAAGTCAATAAATTATAGCCACATACGGATCTAAAAATATAACACCAACATCATCCGGGTAATAAATCACAACAAAAACCGATAAAGTTTAGATTTTTATACATAAACGAGTCAAAACGAGTAGCCAAATACCAAAAGAAATCAACCAAAATCAAGATTCATCCCAAATCTAGACAACCAAATAAAATCTAGCCTACCATAATAATGAAAGAAATAAAAATAAATTTAAAAGGTTCACAAACAAAAATCATAGCGAGACTAAAAAATTACCAAACCGATAAGCTCCGTAGTCATCGCCTTCTATTTTTGTGACCCTCCCCCTTCAAAATATATTTTTTTATTTGTTACTTCGACCTCTATCTATTTTTATTATTATTATTTTTTCTTTTTGATAGTGAGCACACCTCAATGACCAACCTCCCCGTACCACTGATTATTATTCTTTTTGATGTATGACCTTTCGCCTCCTTCCTTAGATGAACTATTATTATTATTATTGCTTTTTAGTAATTATGCCCCCCTGATTAGGAGCAGCTCTCCTCCTTTCATTTATACCGTGCAGCCACCATATGCCCTAATTTCTCTAGTGGGCTGGCCCAACTCTTTTTCCATAACATTTTTGTTGGCCTTCTTGAGATCAAGCCTAAAAGATGTGTGATTCATTTAGTCTTGGTTGTAGCCCAATGTCCATCTTGTTTGGGTACAGGCCCAATAGTTCCTATAACACAAAAATTTAGATAAGAATCTAGTCCAAATTATATATTTAATTAGATGACCTATTAAAATACTAAAAATTTAAAGAGTCTCAAGTTTAACTCAAATACGTCATTTAAGCTCATTTCCTCATAAAACCTTTAAATAACTAATAGGAACTAAATAGAAGTAGTAAAAACTAGCCCAAAAATTATATGAAGTGTAGAGAATATTGATATAAATATAGGTGTATTTTAGAGCGTATCAAACATCCCCACACTTATTCATTTGCTTGTCCCTTAGCAAATATCAAACAACATATCATACGTACACTTAGACCAAAAACGACTAACATCTAGCAAAGCCTAAGCAAGCCACAAATCCTAAAGACACAAAGATATCACAAGACTTACAACGGTCAAGAAGCATATGGTCCAACTAGCCAAATGTGGTGCCATTTTTTTAAAAACATGGGATTACCTAATCAAGCTTCACTCCCCATCAAGATTCCAACCAAACCAAGCTAATACCCCACACATAGATCACTCAACTCTCGGTGTATATCAATCATAAAAGTGATCCCTCAATACCTAAACATGAAGCTCGAAACACATAGGCTTGTACAAGGATCAAATCTCAACCTAAATGGTTTGGACCAACATTAATCAAGAGGACTTATGGGTAGGCAAGGGTTAAGGGTAGGATATATTTGGGAAAAGTGGCTAAAAAGAAAATAACGATAAAAATCCGGAAAAATAAACTCAAAACATAAAAATAACTAAGAAGGGTAATTTTGACCCATCTTCTAAATTACTCTATTTGTTTTCTTTCTTTTTTTAACTCAACAGTTTATTTATATACAACTCGAACAACTCTCTTTTTTTTTGCATTTGTTTTTTTTTTGCTATCTCCTTTTTTTTTTTGATAATCAATATATCTGTTTTTTTAACAACTAAGCTAGAACTAAAAACCGGATAAAAAAATAAAAGTGGCATATAGGGTAGACAAACGAAATGGCAAAAAGGCTCAAATGGCGACTAAGGGTATATCAAACGGGTAAAAAAAATGAAAAACAAAAAGAAAGGAAAATGCTAATATGTGGGTGATCCTAAATGCCTCTATCACGCTAATGCCAAGTCCAAACCCAAGGTCTAAAAATATATCATGATGCACAAGTTCTGTAATCAAGCAACAAGTAGGTAGCACTCAACAAATGAAAGTGAATATAATAATAAACAAATAGGCTCAAATCCTCACTATGAAGTGTGGGAATGGGATGTCGGTAAAAGTCAAGAGTGGTCTTCCTCAATCAAGTTCGTTCCACTATCATAAGTATCCCAAAAACCATTTTACTTCAAAAACCGACTAGCTGGACCTACTTTACTATTGCGCAACTTAAAGAAATCCCGTGCCCCCAAGAAATGCAAACCCACATCGACCCGCCTTCAGCTTACGCTTTACAATGGCTAAGGCGCGTCTTCTATGTGTAATCAATCACCTCGGCACTTGCAAAAACTTTTATTATTTCTTTTTGTATTTTTCAAAAAATTTCACCTTTTCTTTTTTTTTTAGATTTTTTTTCATTTTTATTTCATTTTTGAATTTTTTTTTTTGGATTTTCTAGAAAATATAAATTTTATTTATTTACTCCATCCACACACTTAAAACGCACATTGTCCCCAATGTGTGTCAAAAGTGGCTAACATAAATTAAAATAAGAAAAAAAGAAAGGAAAACTGATACTCCCCTGGCAAAATGAGATGAGCCGATATGCGGGGCATCCTAACAAAGTGCAGCTGCTGGCGCGATCAAGCATAACCAAGTAATAACCTGCATGACAACTCAAATGCTCGCGAATCGTGGCAACACAAAGAAACAAACTATTAACAATAATAATATGGCTCGAAAACGATCTCACCCGAATGGAGATTGAGTACGGGGGAGATGTTTCTACCTCATATTTCTTTTTTCTTTTTTTTTTGTTTTTTTGTTTTTTTTTCAATTTTTAATATAAAAACTCAAAATAAAGAAAACATAAAAATAGAAATATGCTCAACTAATATGTACACTAGGGTAAACACCCGAGAACAAATCATAACGATCAACCTATGGAGGGTGAAAGGAGACTGCCTTGACCTCGCAATCTCCACCCGGACTACTGATGTCATGTTTCAATCCATGGCCATGAACTACATAAGCATGATCATCCTCAACCCTCGTGTTCGATCCCGAACCAGTCCACCTATGGTTAATACGCATCACCGATTGTTTACGAACATCCAACACTTCTTTTGAACGGATCTTTTCTAGTTCATGATCCAAGTGAACTCCAATAGCATCCACGACCTCAAACGGATCCTCATGAGTACGACGCTCAACCCCAAACACAACTTCATCATCCCCCGCATGTAGCTTCAGTTTCCCCTCACTCATGTCCACAAGGGCTCTCGAGGTAGCAAGGAAGGGATGACCTAGAATAATCGAAATTCGGTCGTCTTCCTTCATATCAAGCACGACAAAATCGACAGGGAAAACAAACTTATCCACTTTGACGAGTAGATTCTCAATAATACCCCGTGGGTATTTTGTCGATTTGTCGGCTAACTGTAAGCACATACGTGTGGGCTTCAAACCTCCTATACCAAGCTTAACAAACAAAGAATATGGCATCAGATTAATGCTAGCTCCAAGATCTGCGAGGGCATTCGTAACGGACAATTTGCCGATCGAACAGGGAATCGTAAAACTGCCAGGGTCGGTCATCTTTGTCGGCAGTTTATCCAAAATAACAGCAGAAAACTCCTCACTCAGTGTCACATGGGAAAGCTGTTCCAACTTCTTCTTGTTGGAAAGCAGATCTTTTAGGAACTTCCCATACTTCGGCATATTTTGCAGCACCTCGATGAATGGAAGGTTTACCTTGAGCTGTTTGACAAGCTCAATAAACTTCCCATATTGCACCTCATAACTCTGCTGTAACAATCTGCCGGGATAAGGAATACGAGTGTGTAGACTCTCGGTGGTTCTTTCAACTTCACTTCCTCTTTCTCTTTCTGAGGCTCCAGGGGTTGTGCGGTACTTGCTGGGACTCGCCTAGTAGGGTGCACCTTGCCTTGGACCTCCATCTCAATCTCCTCATCGACCGACTGATCAACAACAACTGTCGGCTCAATCACAACTGCTCCTCTGCCACTCCTGGTGGTCACTGCCATCACCTGCTCCTTTGGGTTCTTCTCGGTGTTGCTTGGAAGACCTCCAGCTTGCCTCTCATTCAGACGCTCTGCTAACTGACCAACAATCCTCTCGAGATTCTGCATCGCAGTACTCTGACTCTTCAAGAAAGCCTCGTGCTCCCTAAATGTTGTCTGAGTCTCCTGGTATCTTTTCTCACCACGAGCCATGAACTGTGTCATCAACTGCGACTGTTGTGCCATCATCTCCTCTAGAGTGGGTTTCTTTTCTCCTCCACTCGGGCCCATATCCTATCGGGGCTGCTGAAACAAACTCTCATGCTGAGATCTCAGTGGGCACCCCGGTGAGTTTCCACCCTTCCAACTGAAGCCAGGATGATTCCTCCGACCAGAATTGTAATTATTACCATATGAATTCTGGTTCGCATTCTGAACATAATCAACATGCTCCTGATGCCCAACAACAGCAACTGGACACGCGACCGTGTCATGCCCTCCTCGACATACCTCACACTTCTGCTCGCTCTTCTTCTGCAAATCCTTCATCATCTTCGTAAGAGCCTCGACCTGAGCTGCCAACAAAGTGGTGGGGTCAACCGTGTGAACTCCTCTCTGAGCGGGTGCAGCTGGAGCAGTGTCCCTAGACTCCATATTCTGATAGCTGCGCATAGCTATCTCCACAAAAAGCTCAAAACACTCAGCATGATCTTTGGTGTTCAACAAATTGCCACCAGCTATAGTGTCGAGCTTGTCCCTGTTCGCCAAAGTCGTACCATGATAGAACTTCTCGACCAATGCCCAGTCCTCCATCCCGTGATTAGGACACCTATTCAACAACTCCTTGAAACGCTCCCACGTCTCATCAAACGACTCATCAGCACGATGCCGATACCCCTGGATCATAGTCCTCAAATGAGCAGTCTTGGAAGGAGGAAAATATTTGTTTAGGAACTTCTCTTGCATCTCCTCCCAAGTACGAATGGAACCTGCTGGAAGGGACTCCAACCAGGTCTGAGCACGATCGACTAAAGAGAATGGAAACAAGCGCAACTTGCACGCGTCCTCTATCATGGTATTGATCTGAAACATGTCAAATAGACGATAAAATCGAGAAAGATGAGCGTTTGGGTCCTCATTCGGCAACACATGAAAAACACAAGTAGTTGAAATCAACGATATGATCTGAGGTGGAATCTGCCAGTTGTTTGCCTCGATAGCGGGTCGGGCAATACTGGACCTAGCGGCACCCGTGATGGGTCTCGCATGATCTGCTACCACACGGTGTGGTCGCTGCTCATCCATGGTAAAACGGTAAAATCACAACTAAGGAAACGAAAATAAACGAAAATAAAATAAAATAAAATAAAACGGCTAATCTAACACGTAAAAACCAAACTCATGCAAAGGCAACAAGTAGACTTAAGCACGCAGAAAAAAACTAAGATCAAACAAGAGATAAAAAACATGACTAAACTAAAGCGGATATAAACAAAGAACGAATGACTTGATCCCCGACTCGGGTCATTCTCGAAGTCGCCAGTGTCCCCGGCAACGGCGCCAAAAACTGATTGCTGTGGTATATAAAATTTTCAAGTTTCACAATCTGGTTTTAAAAATGGAATGACCAAGCTAAACCACGCAACACGGCAGTGTACCGGTCGTAGTGTAGTAAAGTCGGTAAGACCAAGTATCAATCCGTGGACAGTGATATGCAGCCCTAGATACTAAACCTTTGTCGAGTCCTAATCTATATTAAAGATCATGATTTTTTTTTTACTAACAAGTAACTAACACGACAAAAACAAGTAAACAAATAAAATAAGAGAAGAAATAAACAAGCAGCAAGGACGAGAGATCAGAGAGTAAACGCTCACGAAAGGGGAATCAGAAATGAGGAAGATGGTTGCCTAGACTGGGATTCCTAATGATAAAGTTGAAAGCTAACGGGAAATGGATACTCAAATGACTACCGGGATCTACGGGTATAACCGACTCGGGACACACTATAGTATCTAGATCTCCTCTCGGTCTCACTAGAACACTAATTGAAATCCTAAGCAGTGTGAAGCTCACAGGGTAAAGAATGGATCTCATCTCGGTCTCACCAAACTTACAGGTTTACGCACCCAAAAATTAGATCTCCTCTCGGTCTCACTAATCACGAAACACCTAACGGTGTCAAGGGGTGAATCTATTCCTAAAGGTAAATGTTTGGGAAAGCGGATGAAAAGGATACCGGGAAAGAAAATTCACTCTCGTGCAATATCTAACCAAATAAACCAATAAATCCTAACAAACCCACAACCTATCTCCTCTCGGTCTCAAGGTAGGTGACAAACCCAAAACGATGTTAAATACGCAATTTCTAGATCCTAAGTCAACAAGTCAACCCATCAAATCATCACACAAAGCAATGACAAAAATATGCGACTTTTAATTTAAAAACACTAAGTCAATAAATTATAGCCACATACGGATCTAAAAATATAACACCAACATCATCCGGGTAATAAATCACAACAAAAACCGATAAAGTTTAGATTTTTATACATAAACGAGTCAAAACGAGTAGCCAAATACCAAAAGAAATCAACCAAAATCAAGATTCATCCCAAATCTAAACAACCAAATAAAATCTAGCCTACCATAATAATGAAAGAAATAAAAATAAATTTAAAAGGTTCACAAACAAAAATCATAGCGAGACTAAAAAATTACCAAACCGATAAGCTCCGTAGTCATCGCCTTCTATTTTTGTGACCCTCCACCTTCAAAATATATTTTTTTTATTTGTTACTTCGACCTCTAACTATTTTTATTATTTTTTTTTTCCTTTTGATAGTGAGCACACCTCAATGACCAACCTCCCTGTACCACTGATTATTATTCTTTTTGATGTATGACCTTTCGCCTCCTTCCTTAGATGAGCTATTATTATTATTATTATTATTATTGTTTTTTAGTAATAATGCCCCCTGATTAGGAGCAGCTCTCCTCCTTTCATTTATACCGTGCAGCCACCACATGCCCTAATTTCTCTAGTGGGCTGGCCCAATTCTTTTTCCATAACATTTTTGTTGGCCTTCTTGGCTTTTTCTAGCAGTTGTTGTTGTAGAGCCTCTCTTGCCTTTATCCTGGCTTTTAGTGACTCCTTTGGTTCCTTAATCTTTTCCCCCTTTTTGGCTTCATCCACTTCTGGAAGCCTGCCAGGTTGAGAAGTTCTACTAGAGAGTTGTTGTCAATCTTGTTGGACAGCTCACCAAGTTTTTTGTTAATCACCTCAAATTGAGTTGTGGTTTTCAACTCCCAAGCAGTTGTGAAAGATTTGAGGTGATTGGCAATGAGGGTGTTCATCATCTGGTATACGGCATCATCTGGGCTGCATAGTTGGTTCAAATTTATGCTTTATGACCCAGGGAATTGGGTAGGCATTTTTAGTGAGGGGTGTGTTTTTGGGTGATCTTCAGGATGTACTGAAGATGCCACTTTATGGGAATCAGGGATCAAGTGGACTTTATCCTGATCTGGTGTGACCAGCTCTTTGAGCTTAGAGACACCAGGTGCAGGACCTTCACTAGCAGCCGTCAATTCATGTTTAGTGGAGTGTGAATCATCATCCAAATCAATGGAATCATCTGAATCCCTGATAATATCCTCAATGAGGGCAGTATCAGTTATATCATGAGCTGGGCCCAACCCAGTTGTCTCATGTACCTCTTGTTCTTGGTTCAGAGGATTTCCTACCTTAGGCATAAAGCCTTCATCAGTAGTTGCCACAAGTGAGGTATTAGCTATGTTACTTTTGTCCTCGAATCCACCACTGGGTGGTAAATGAGTAGTAGCAGCCTCAAATGTACCTAAGGTCTCTAAGTTTGGGCTTAGAAACCCTGGTTCATCCTCATCTCTTGGGTTAGGGCTATGGATATCCACATTCATGTCAAAGTCTGATGTTATGTCCCTTGTTTGATGTGGTTGTTGGGGACTGACATGCTCTAATGGGATAGTCTCTTTTAGCCCAGAGAGAAGTTTGGCAATTTCTATGGTTTCAGGTTCAGTAGTTTGTGGTAAAGGTTCAGCAGTTTCAAAAGAAGGGTCAGTTGGTATGTTTTCTTGAATTTCTTTCTTTCGAAAAGAATGGTAATTGGGGCTCTTGTGGGGGTTTGAGATGGATGAGACTGAGAGGATGTTTCAGTCACATCTTTGTTAAGTGTAGATTGCACATTGGGAAATTCAGGCATCTCAACTTCCTGAACTGCCTTTCTTTTAAGGTTAGTGGGTTTTGGTTTTTGTTGTTTTATTTTCTTGGCCTTTTTGGGTAAGGGTTTGGAAGATGAGGGTTCCATGGAGACTGTTTCTTGTTCCCCTTGGTCATCTTCTGGCCAGGCAGCCAATTTATTATGCCTAGAGTATGCTTGTGAGGTTAATGGGTTTAAAACAGTTGTTTTACCCACAAGCACCTCTTCTCCAAGTTCTTTAATTATGCATTGCATAATGAACCTTGGATACAACAAAAACTTCTTTTTAGAGTTTTGGTGATGCAACACCAACTCATTAAAGAAAAGTGCTGATGCCCTAAATTTTGTTTCATTCATAATGGAATGAAAAATAGGTTGAAAAGTAGAGGGCATCTGATCATAAGATCCCGTTTTTGGACTCAGACACATGATAATGTAATGAAACAAAAGTTTGTACTTTGGTTCAAAAAATTTCTTAAAAATAGTAGCATGTGAGAGAGTACCTTGGTAACCACACTCTGTCATGGTCAAATGAATTTCAGAGTTTGGAAATTGATCTGGGGCATCCACATCATCTAGACCCAGTCTAATCCCCAAAGTTGCTGGTGTGATTGCCATTGTTCTCCCTTGGATGGTTGATTTGAGGGATATCACTTGATCATTCACTGTCACCGTCTCCGCGTTCGCCCAGAACTCATTTAGAGTTTCAGTATGGATTGGAGAAGCAAAAGTTGGAAAGCTGGTTTCTTGTGAGAACACCTGATGCAATATCACCCATGATTTGTTCCAATGGATGATCTTTGTGTTCAATCAGTTGTTGTAAACCACTGATAGGTGTAGGTGGCTCTTGTACTTCATCAAACAAACCACTGAGATTTATAATGTCTTGTTCAGCTGTTTGAACATCTTCAGTAGTTGTAGGAGCTGAATCAGATGTTTGAGTTTGTACATCAGCAGTTGTTGAATCAGAAGTTTGTGAAACTTCTGATGATTTAAAAATTGACTTAATGAGTGTGTTAGGAGTCCATGGTGCTGGATCCTCATCATCAAACCTCTGATCACCATAATAAGTAGGTTTAGATGAAGTGACAGTCTTTTCAGGTCCGAAATGGAAGCTGTCAAGGTCAAAGAGTTCAGCAGGATGTGCTGGAATGAGAGTATGTTTTGACTCATTGAACTTGACATTCAGTGTTTCTTCTACTATCTTGGTTCTTGAATTAAAAACTTTGTAGGCTTTTCTAGTGGAAGAATAACCATGAAAATAACCTGAATCAACTTTAGCAGCAAACTTTGAAATAGAATCTTTAATGTTTAGAATGAAACATTGACATCCAAAAGCCCTGAAAAAGGAGATAAGGGGCTTCATGCCATGAAGAACTTCATAGGCAGTTTTGGAGTGTCTCTTGTTGACAATGACTCTATTTTGAACATAACATGTAGTGTTGACTGCTTCAGTTCATAAATATAATGGTAGGCCAGAATCAGCTAACATAGTTCTTGCTGCTTCAATTAATGTTCTGTTCTTCCTTTCTACCACACCATTTTGTTCAGGAGTTCTGGGAACACTGAATTGTCTAATAATCCTTTTAGACAAACAGAATTCATCCAGAGTTTTGTTCCTGAACTCTATCCCATTATCACTTCTAATGGCTTTGACGGATAGAGAATATTGTTTCTCTACTTGTAGAATGAAGAACTTGATGATTTCAGCTGCCTCATCCTTGGAAAATAAGAAGAACACCCATGTAAATCTTGAATAGTCATCAATGATGACCAAGCAGTACTTCTTCTTACCAAGGCTCATGATTTTTACTGGCCCAAGTAAGTCCATATGGAGTAGTTGAAGACATGCAGTTGTTTTTTATTCTTCAATAGAATTATAGGAGGACTTATGCTGCTTTCCCTTTAAACAGGATACACAATGTTCTTGACACTGGTATACTTTCAAGGGTAGACCTCTGACCAAGCCCATTTTTGGGACTTTATTTATGGTTTTAAAGTTCCCATGGCCAAGTATCCTTTGCCAGAGATCAGTCTCTGAAGTTGATGCCCTTGAGAAGAAACAGGCAGTGTTGTTCAGTACTTTGTCATTTTCAATGTCCACTGCATAGACATTGCCACATCTTTTGGGTATCAACAAAGTATGATCTTCAATGATCTTCTCTATCAACTTCTGGCCTTCTGGTGATATGATCTTGCATGCTGTCTTTGTGAAAAAGGAAGAATATCCTTTATCACACATTTGTGACACACTCAGCAAGTTGTACTCAAGGTTTTCAACCAGATTGACCTTGTCAAACTGTGTTTTGCCAGAAGAGACATTGCCATGTCCTAGAACATATCCCTTGGCATTGTTCCTAAAGGATACAGATCCTTCTCTTTGACTAATAAAGTTTTTTATCAGGTATCTGCATCATGTCATGTGCATTGAGCCTCCACTGTCAACATACCAAATGTTATTTAAGCCTCTAGAGACCCTCTGCACAAAGTAGCAAATTATTTAGATTTGGGAACCCAAGCCAGTTTGGCTTTGGGTTTGCTCTTGAGAACATTAACAGTTTGTTCTTGACCAGGTTGAGGAATCCATGTCTTTTTGGCAATGGATTTTTCATTAAGAGCAATGGTGGTATCCTTTTAAGGACCACCATCAACCTTGATCATCAGTAGTTGTACCATATACATGAGATCTTTAATCTCAGCAGTTTGTGAAACTGTTGATGATGTAGGTCTAACTACTGAAAGAGAATTTTGAGAAAAAGACTGTTGTTGAGATTTCATCTTTTTCTGAGAAAAGGTGTTGACTGGTTGTTGTTTCTTGGGAGAAAAAGTTTCTTCAAAATTATTTTTGAGTTGTTTTCCCACAACCAGTTGTGAAAATTTCTTGTTATATTGAATTCCTTTTCTGTATCTACAAAATTTTGTCTTATGGTTAAACAAACCACAGATTTCACATTCTTTTGCCTTTTCTTTTTCATTCAAAGGCAAATTTCTGACTGTTTTGATTTGCTTTAGGTCATCAGTAGTTTCCAGGTTCTCAACTCCTGATGTAGATGAAACTACTGATGTCTTAAAGTCAGATTTTATCAGTACTTCTGAAGAACTTTCTTTTAAAGTTTTTAGAATGTTTTCATGAAAAGATGTGCATTCTTTCTCTTCAGAAGTTTCATCTGAAACAATTTTTCTCCCATCTTCAGTAGTTTTGGGGGAAAAATCAGTTGGTGTTTCAGTGTGATTGTACCCTATGCCAAACCTAACATTTGATGCACTTTGTTTGTTAAGCAGCAGTTGGTACCCTTTGTCACACCCTCAAATTCCACTTGCGGGGTTTTACTGCGAGGCGCATGACATACCAGGATCCAAGACAACGATCACAATAAACGACATCTATATGCAATAAAAGTTACGTAGAAATACCAACCACGCAGTTTATAAGTAAAGTGTAAAACGACAGCGGAAGCAAAATTTAATGTTTACAAAACCAATGTCAAAATATGAATGCAAACACAACCCGGTTTGCTTATGTATGCAAGACTAGACGCGGTGCGACTCCAGTGCGCCTAAGACTCCCTGCTACCTTAGCGACCTGAGAAAACATGCGAATTTAGACAACACATAAAGTGCCGGTGAGTCACAGAGATATAGTTTGCAAAAGTTGATCATAAGTAAACCAAACCCAACAACCCTTTACATCTATACCTGATGCTAGCTATACATCGTTACATGATACTATAGTGTTGTGAACCACTGCTGACAAGATAAGAATGCCTCAAACCCGTCACCGGTTCATCACCCGGTGCCGTAAGATATAGGACAAATATGCACCCGCCACCGACCCCAGTCGGCTCGAGTGGGGCTAGTCAAGCCTAATAGATCTATTCACACCTTCCCCGCTATGTACCAACATATTGATGGTTCACTAAGATAAGAGAGGACTTTAATGATGAAAGTATAGGTCCCTAAGTATCCATGAGGTATCATGTAATATGTTGGTTTAAAAGATTAGAAAGTTTTACCGCATGTCTCTCCCCCAGAATGTTCCAAAAACAGTAAAGAATGGGGCTGTGACACTCACCTTAGTTTGCGTTCCCAAAATAAGAATTAAGACAAGTCTTGATGATCCCAAATACCGGTGATCTATCAATAAAGGTTGTATGAGAGTTGTGACTAATAACCCTAAGGCTAATTAGTCCCCGATTGTCCAGATCATGATTAAGTAAGTTTGAAAACGTGTTTGACAGTGTAACCGACACGTGAGACTGACCCGACATCCCGTTGGTGACTCATTACACAAGCTAATCAAGTACACATAGATTACACACAAGTTTCAAGCATGAAACACTTAGTTTGTATCAAAAATCTCATTTTAGTTAACGTAGGGTCGAATGTAGCTCTAAACGGTCGAATGAGGCTTTAGACGGTCGAATGTGGCTCTAAACTTCCACCTTCGCCCCTTTTCTCCCTCCTTCGCCCATTTAGAATTCGTTCGACCATTCAGTAACCAGGTTCGACCCTAGTGATCCTCCTTCGACCGTTCGACTGGTCGAAGGTACTTCAGGTTCGACCCTGTTATTTAGTTTCCTCAAAAACGCATCAAAAACATCCGAAAACATCACGAAACATCATGAGTTACTGCAGTCAACTATCATTAACATATCCCTACGAAACCCTACCAATTAGGAAGTTTCCCAAAATAGTAAATTATGGAGATGTCACATCATCATGCATGCAATCTTTACCCAATTAGGAAACTTTCTGAAATTAATCAATAATCAACTTAACATACTCAGATTATCATGAACAAGAAACCCCCTATCATATCTCTATCATTACCATTAAGAACAAGCCCTAGATCTAACCCAAAATTCCTCTAAACGACGAAACACCATTAACAATCAATTGTAACATGTTTCAATCATAACTCATCATTAATAACAGTCCTAGATCGTTATCATATCATCTATACAGCAAGTAATCATCAAACAATACATAATACCACCTTACGTTAGATTTCCACAAAAATGCGGGGTCCTCTACACATTATTGTGCTAATTCCTTTGTGCAGCCGCAGCCATATTATTCACAGGGTTGTCCTACATATTATTATGATGACTCGTATCAGCAGCTACATTAAAATCAATTTTCTGGAAGCACTTCTTGTGAGGATAGTGGTAATGATTGGAGTGAAATCAAAAGTCTGTTGACATTATTAGTTGCTAAAGATGAAAATACTCAGAAAATGTTAGCAGAGCACGACACCATCCTGAAAAACCGACAGACTGCTATTTTAGATCTTCAACGAACACTAGAAGATATAGCTAGGAGATTAGATGAAGAAGAAGAGAAAGAAAAAGTTCAGCAAGAGCAGCCGCCGAAAGTCGGTTATACATATGATGAGGAGGGCAACTACCTCGGGTACATGAACGCTCGAGGGGAGTTGTTCCCAACGTTTCCAGAAGAAGGGAAGGAGCCGATCGTGGAATACGCAGATGAGTCAGATGAAGAGATCATCCCAATCACGGAGACGAAAATGGACATTGAAGTCCCACCTCCGGTGCCACAGGTCACTATATATGATTTTTGGAGTGACTCTGATGAAGAGGACGACGAGGAAGAATGGGCGGCGTATCAGAGGTCATTAGTGAAGAGAGAAGTGATTGAAGACGAAGTGGAATTGGGAGATTCCATAGGTATGATGTTTGGTGCAGAGGAAGACAACGAGGTGAGTGAAAAGTTATTGTCTGGGGAGGATGAATTTTTAGATATGGAGTTAGAGGGTTTACCTGCTTATGAAGAAGTAGGGGAGTTTGATCCTGATGGGGATATTGCATACCTGGACGCCCTACTCGAAGGTGAACCGATAGACATGACTGAACCTGCACCAAAAGAAAGAACTAAGTGTGGGGATCATCCCATGGAAATGGTGGAAGAAGAAGCGCACCATAGCTGGCCCGTGGTATTAGTAATAGATGGAACTTCAAAATCAACAACACCACGGGAGAGGGCAAGGAAGAGAAAAAGAAAGGATCGGAAGAGGATCAACGGCTGGCACGAGCTGGAGAAGAAGAAGCCAGTGAAAGTCAAGCACGATCAGTCTTCTTACTACATGCCACGCATCCGGTTCAATCCAGGTAAGTTTAAATTTTGGTGGTCTGGCCCGTTAAGAATGCTTAGATTATTTTTCAATTCCACTAATAAATATTCAATTGTTAACGAGGACCGGGTGGAATTAAACGGGTTAGATCAGGTCCAGATAAAAGAGAAGCCCCCTGATTAACTTTAAGTGTGGGGAGGCTCTGTAGAGTTTGTAAATTTATTTTTATACTTTTTTTTTTCTAGCTGTTCATTTTTTTTATTTGTGGTCCGTCTTTCGATAGTTGTTCATAGGTTTTTATCTTTCTATTTTATTTTATCTTTGTGTCTTTGAGTCTGTTCGCAGGTTTGCGTGTTTGCTTAGGTAGAGGAAATTTCACTATGAGCGGATCCCATGTATAATCTTTATATATATTTATGAGTGGGAGTTTTGGTAAAGGTTTGGGTAATAAAAAGAGAATTTTTCTAAAAAAAATAAATAAATAAATTAACTTTCTGTGAAAAAAGGCTTTTCACGTAATGTAGGAGTCTGGGCTGACCTGTTCGCCTCATGCGACCAGCTATTACCCCGGAAAGTTATATTTTTTTTCGCTTGCAACGCGTGTTGTGATCACCAGTGTCCTTCACATTGAGCGAGAACCATTGTTTTTTCTTCTACCCATTTGGTTCTACCACCATTCACCGCCATTTTGCCAAGCAGGTACGTCTTCTTGTTTGTTGTTATATTTTGAGTGTAAGTTAGTAGTTTGAGTCTTTTTATTTTTGTATGGTTCGGTATTATGCTCGGGTTTTGTTTGTTTCATTTTGTGCAGGTTTGGATTGCACCGCCCGTACTCAATTTCCATTCGGGTGATTCCGAAGCTGTTATCATTTATCAAGGCAAACCAGAGAGTTTATCATTGTGTCAGAGCCGATCGCGAATGAAATGCTATACGATCGAGCTGGATTGGACTAGAGTTTTTGGAGTTTACGCGTTAATTAACCAGCTAAGTCCTCTCCAATTTGCCCTTGTCTTTTTATTTTTGTATTTTTTTTTTGTATTCGGAATTTATTTATTCTTTTGTTTTGAGTCGTTTTCTATTCCTACATTGAGGGCAATGTAGAGTTTAAGTGTGGGGATGGGAAACTGTCGTTTGGTTTGTATATAGAGTCGTTTTGAGTCTAAACAAAATAAAAAAATAATAAATAAATAAATAAAAAGAAAAAAAAAGTCCCTGATTTTGAAGTTTGCATTATATAAAATATGGAAGATGATAGGTAAAGTTAGGTGTCCGGTTTTCAAATAGTATGTATAATAAGAGATTAAAATTGATTGAAAACGTGTCTGATTTGAGATATGTGGGTAGGCTCGGCCGGTATAAAGGTTTCCTTTGAAAAGTAATAAATTAATTATATTAGGCTATTTTGTGGGTTCTCATCTAGGAGAAACGGGGAGACCGAAACCGCCAAAAATAGTATAAGAAGCACCGTTATAAGTAGAAAACCGTTAGAATTTCTAATCACTAAAAAAAATTAGAAATCAAAGCAAAAATGCTGAAGCTTAAGGTGCCTGGCCACTGGGATAGCGACTTGGATTGGTCACACCCTCTGAGTTAAGTATGCTGAAATGAAAAAAAAAATGCTGAAGCTTAAGGTGCCTGGCCACTGGGATAGCGACTTGGATTGGTCACACCCTCTGAGTTAAGTATGCCGCAAAAAAAAAAAAGAAAAAAAAAAGTGATTTTAAATTCTCTTGGTTTTCTACATAAGACGGTTGGGAAATGGTCAATTGGTCGTTCCTTTAGCTTCATAAGCTTGAGGCGGGAGTAGGAGGAACTGTGGTTTCCTTCGGGTGAGACCCTAGATAGACTAATCAATATGAACTTAACATAAATAAAAAGGGGCTTGGAAACCGGTGTGGGTTTAAGAGGATCAATATACCTGCAATCGCAATCAACACGTTAGTAGATTATTAATTAAGTAACCTATGTTTTGAAACTGGATGTAAACCTAACTGTGATTCCGTAGCATAATTCTTTTTCAGGGACGAAAAAGAGATAAGTGTGGGGATATTTGATGTATTGTAATATATATATATATATATATATATATATATATATATATATATATATATATATATATATATATATATATATTTCTAGTATAAAGTTTGTACAATTTTCGAGTCATTTAGATAGTGTTTTTATTAGTTTTAGGCTTGTACCGGTCTGTTTTATCTAGTATAGGTTTTTATAGATTTTTATTGGTTTTGGGTCTTTTTTTAATACTTATGTATTTATTTTAATTTGTGTAGGTGTTCATGGACGTTAGAGCGTAAACGAGCAACTTTGGTCGAGTCAAGAACACCCGAATCTAAAGAGCTGAATAATAATAATAATAATAAAATAAAAAAGGGGCTACGTTCATGGACCTTGGGTCATGTTCCCAAGCCCAACACAAAAACAATTTATTGGAGATATATTATCTTCGAAGAAATAACAGCGGCGGAGATATTATAATAAAAGGAGAGGTCCGCACAATATTGAAGAGCGGCAGCAGATATTATTCAGGACTGAAGGAGATCGACGAGAGCAGAGGACAGAATCGTTGAAGAATTATTAGTGGTGGAGGTGAAGGGGTGAAGCACTGGTGCGAGCACTGGTTGTTTCTAATTCAATTATTTATTTATTAATCTATTTACTACCCGTTGTGAACACCATGAATTTAACTGGCTTATATTGTTTTGATTTTATAATGACTTTTATTGGCTAGACTTTTGTTACTACCTAGGTTTTGATGAATACTTATGATTGAATGATTGTTTTTATAGTTTTTGGAACTTTGACTATGGGTTGATGATTTAGTAAAGACTTTGATTATTTCTGATCTGATGTATATGTGTATCTAGTTTTGTTCAATTAATAATTATTTACTCCACATGCGTTTTTGTGAATATCTTTCATGTATGAATGCGTGTTAGGTTGTGGACTGTGTGTTAGCAACTAGTTTATGGCAAATTGCTAGTGTTTTCCATAGGAGTGGTTTTTATTGATTGGGTAGTTCTAGGTATTCTTCCAATTCCAATAGCTGTAAGGTGCGGGATTGTCGATATGTCTAAGGTGTTAAATTGCTAGATCTAGTCGCTTTGTAAGAAGATCTTCCTAGTTTCCTTACCACTTCTTGCGTATCGAGTTAGATCAGGTTTTCTATAGTTACCCCTTGCACTCTTAGTGTAGTGAGGCTTTCACGCTGTAAGGTAGACTGTCTAGCGGGTATTTTATCATCAGAGTAGGTAAGCCTGTAAGGGTAACCTCTCAATCGGTAGTTTAACGGCTTATAGGTAACCTTTAGGTTTCTCCTTGAGAAGGGTCGAGGGTCCTCTAGTTTATCCTGTAAGTTTAGTATCTGAAGACCCCGGTTCCATAGCTAGTTCCATAACCATAGAAGTTCGTCAGTCATGAGTAGGATTCTAACCTAGGTAGTACCTTCACCATCATTTGAATTCAGTCCAGCTCAGTTCGCGGATTAAGTTCAGTTCAATTTATTTTAGTTAATCTTTATTTTCTTGCATTTAATTTTATTAAGCAACAAAACATTATTTATTTAGATTGTAGATAAGTAGTCGAGTCTAGTTTACGTTTTCCATTAGAGTCTCGTGGGTTCGATACTCGGACTTACTTTAGCTGTACTGCATTGACCGGTACACTTGCCGGTTGTGTGGTTTAGGTTTAGAGAGTCTTAGGTTATAAATTTAAAACTTAGAGTGTCTAGGTTAGGTTAATTTAGTTAGTTTTTATTAAACCACTTTGAGCACATCACATACGTGTGATACAATGTGCAAATATGTGCTTCAAAGGTGTAAACATGATTGTATATGCTTAACATATGTTAGGATTGCATGTTCATGTGTTAGAATGTGCTAAAACGCGTTTAAACGACAAAACTGGAAAAACTGGAAAACACAAGTACTGGTTCGACCAGTAGGGGGTCGAACCAGGGATGGGGATCCAACCAAAGGTTCATTCGACCAGACTGATCCTCATTCGACCCATGGTGGGGGTCGAATGTAGCTTAGGTATACATACCACACTTTGTCATTTTCATCATTTTACAAACCCTAGTCGCCTATAAACACTCTCTATCGATTTTAATCACTGAGGAAGGAGTTTTTGCTCTTGTTTTCCATAATCTAACCTCCAAACAACATATAATCAAGAATCTAAGGTGTGTTCTTAATCCTAAACCATTTTTAAAGTATTTTGATTCGTTTTCATCTAACCCTAAATGTCCAGATCTGTCTTAAGGGTGTTTTTATGATTAAAAACCTTTTAAACATCTTTCTAAACCTAAACCTCATCATTAAACATGGGCCTTCATATCAATAAACATATGTTAATGATGTGTTATGTGATATTATGTGTTGTTTAATGATTTGTTGTTGTACTAATGATAGAAACATGATCTAGGGCTGCTATTGATGTCGGTTTATGATTGTTTAAGGTTACAATTAGATGGATGATGATATCATGTCGAATTTGGGGATTTTGATAAATTTAGGGCTTGTTGCATGTTAGTGTTATTGATAAAACTATCGGGGGTTTTCACACACACATTGAACTGAGCATTTTAAAATGATTATGAAAGGATTTCAAAAAGTTTCCAAATTGGGTAAAGTTTTCATGCATGATGTGACGTTTCCATAATTTTGCCATTTTGGGAAAGTGTTAAAATGAACCGGTTTGGGGGCAAAATTGGTAGGGTTTCATAGGGATATGTTATTCATGGTTTACTGCAGTGCTTCATGATGTTTCGTGGTGTTTTCGGATAGTTTTGATGCGTTTTAGGAAAAATAATACTGCAGGGGTCGAACCTGGCCACATTCGAACCCACGTGGGGTCGAAGGTGGGGGCCAGGGGGTCGAATCTGCAGTCTGTCACACAGTTTGGTAGAACGAACTTGATTTGGGTCGAATTAACACATGTTAAGGTCGAAGGAAGATGTGTTAAGGTCGAATGAACTTGTATTAGGTTGCATGAACTTATATGAGGGTCGAAGGAGCCTCATGGGGTCGAAGGGTTCTTGGGGTCGAAGGAGCCTCCAAAAACATTGATTCGACTCTACCTATTCGTGTGTGAGATTTTTGATGCAAACAAGTGTTTTATGCTTGAATCTTATGTGTAATCTATGTATGCTTGATTAGTTTATGTAATGGGTCACCAACGGGATATCGGGTCACTCTAGTGTGTCAGATGAACAGTGAAACACGTTTTAAAACATACTTGGTCACAATCTGGACAATCGGGGACTAGATAACCTTTTGGTTATTAGTCGGAACACTTATGTGAACATTTTGATAGATCTCCAGTAATTAGGATTATCAAGAGCTTGGCTTTTCTTATTTTATTGAAGAACACAACTTAAGGTGAGTTCACGGCCCCACTTTTACTGCTTTTACTTTTGGGGGAGAAAACATGCGCTAAGCATATCCTTTGTGATGGGATTGGGTGCTCACAAATGTGCAGAGCATACCCAAACCCGGAATTCAGCCCCGCGGAATAGCTTCACGCGCACGAAAGAGGTTAATCCGTATATCAAAGCATTAACTACTTTCCTATCATTACGGAGTGCTATTAGCGAAGTAGCAACGACTCTCCTACAATCGCGGAGAGATACCCGCACGCGTAAGCGGTAAAAGCGGTAATCGTTCCATGTTTCCTTATTTATTGCTATATCTTAACTACTTTACTAATATAATCCTTGGGTAGTGGAGACAACCCTAATCGGGCCTGGCCCATTATGATTAGGGTTATGGGTAATGGTGGCATACGTCCACCTCTATATAAGGGATCATCTCCTTAATAGAGAGGACACTTTTGGCTAACCCTAAGAGCTATCGCACCTGATAGTATCCCCATTCACCCCCGTTTTTGTTATAAACTACTACCTTGTGTAGTTGTCTCCCTACCCACTCGATCTTTATTGCAGGTTACCCTAATCCAGGAAGTGCTAGTGAAGGATCAATCCTGTGGTTGTATCTAGGCTATCATCCTTACAAGGAGGTTAGGCTATTTGTTTCTTCATTGGCGCCATCCCTTACGGTCTACCAATCTTTCAAACTAGTGCAAATGGATTCTGGAACTGAACAACGTGTTGATTCCACCAATGTCGACGATGGGGTCCAAGCAAATCAAGACACAATTGCACCAACAACGGTGACCAAGAACGTGAATCAGAGACAGGCTACCACTACCTTCCCAATGTTTGCACCAAGAAAGCCTGCGGTAGCAGCACAAAAGAAAGCGACTGAAGAGCCTGTCGAAGATCTGGAAGAATGGTTGGCTCAAGAAAATGCCAATACTATAGCAGAGTACCAGAAGAGACTGATAGCAAAAGCTAGGTTGGAAGCAAGAAAAACCTTGAATTTTGACGCTGAAGACGACTCTCAAAACGAAGAGCAGCCTGCTTTTCGTCAAACAGCTAAACCCCGCCAGGCGGTACGTGGTGGAGAACGTGGTAAGATTACTCACGTTCAGGACCACGTCAACCTGACCGGGGAACCTGATGGTTATGAATCTGAGAATGAGATCAACTCTGATCGAACTGGGAGGCCACGAAACAAGTCTGTGGCTAGCAACCAGCCCCACCCAGACGATGATTTACATAAGCCATACCGCCCAAAAACATTTGCGGAAAGATCCAAATTCTGCGCAAGAATTGCATTGGCACCTATGCCAGTTGAATGTAAATTGCCGAATACGATCGGCAAATATGATGGTTTGCGCGATCCGGATGACCATCTGCACGCATTCGATTGCGCAGGCAGCTCTAAACCATGGCCGGTTCAAGCTTGGTGCCATCTGTTTGTTCAAACCTTAACAGGTGCGGCAAGGGTATGGTACGAAAGTTTACCGGTCGGGAGTCTTGTCGACTTTGATGATCTGATCAAGAAATTCAAAAATCACTTCTCCCATCTGAGGAAACACAAGAAGGACAAGGCTCAGATTCTGTTATGCTCCCGGAAGGATAATGAGGGCCTGGAAGATTATATCGTCCGATACAATAAGGAAGCCCTACAATTGGGGTGTGGTGAAGAACTCACCAGAGCCGCATTTATCCATGGAGTGCGACATGATGATCTCATGAGATGTCTGACTGGGAAAGATGGTGTGCCTGACGCATGGGATGAGCTGATAGAGGCAGCAAAGACATATGCGTCGTCAGAACGATCGTTTACACGCTCGAAAAATTTTTATCATAACAACAATCAGGGTACGAGCATGTACGACAAAGGCAAGGGAAAGCAATCGGTATGGTCAAGAATTTCGGGTTCCGCGGACGAAGGGAAATACTCTTCGGGACAAGACGCGCGGCAACTCCTCAATAGCAAACACTCACGTGATTCTAAACCGCCAAGCAAGAAGAATTACGATTGGACACCACTGTCCAAAACACCTTCGGAAGTGTTGAAGACCGAACAAGTTCAGTTCCCTAAACCCAGGGAACTCAGTCAAGATCGGAAGAACGTTGACACGTCAAAATATTGTGAGTATCACGAAGATTACGGCCATCTGACGGACAATTGTTATAGTCTAAAGATGGAGATTGAGAAGGCAATCAAGTCAGGCCAACTCTCACATCTAGTGAAGAACGTGAGGAAAAAGTCCAGAGATCCGCAAGGAGATGCGGATGCTAGTAACAAGAAGATAAAGAACCTCAACGCGCATTATGCACAACGCTCGAGTCGTCATAACTGTTACATGACTCATCACAGGGGTCAGAAGAAAAGGTCTTACTCGACCACACAGGATGATTCCTGGAAGGAGGCACCGGTCGTTATGCCACGCGTTAAGGGAGGTGCATCTGCCACAACACCATTGATCATCACAGGAATCATCGGACATTATCGAACAAGATACATGTTCCTCGATAATGGCAGCAGTACCGACATCATGTACCGGCAGTGTTTCGATCAATTAGATGACGAAGACAAAGAGAAGCTAGTCCCGACCACAGAGCCAATATCCGGGTTCATACATGAAGTGATCATTCCATTGGGTATACTCACACTCCCTGTCACATGGACAGACGGACAACTCTCCCGCACGGAGACATGTGACTTCATGGTATTGCCAGTGACTTCATCACATGACGTCCTCATAGGGAGAGAAGGTTTGGCTAAATTCAATTGCAATGCGTCCACACCACACCAGATGGTCGGCTTCCCGACGCGAGGAGGGGTGGCTTTCATACGCGGAAACAAAAATTGCCACGTAACAGAAACATGTAAACCTCCCAAGATAATGAAGCCAGCGGACCGTACTGATCCGGAAAAATGGGTTATTAACCCTAAATTCCCAGATCAGACGGTTGTCATAGGCCCAGTAATCTCTGACACCATACGTACGCACTTGAAGCAACTGTTAATTAAAAATATGGACGTCTTCGCATTTCAACCCGCGGACATGGTAGGCGTTCCGCGACACATAGCGGAGCACAGGCTTAACGTCTATAGGTCCGTCGAACCAGTCGTCCAGAAGAAGCGCAGTATGGGGCCAGAGAAAACAAAGGCCATGAATGAGCAAGTGGAAGAGCTATTAGCTGCAGGCATCCTGCGGAAGACAAGATACCAAACCTGGGTCGCCAACCCAGTCATGGTCGGAAAGTCAAATGGAGGCTGGCGGATGTGTGTGGACTACAAAGACTTAAACAAAGCATGTCCAAAGGACTGCTACCCGCTCCCCGAGATTGACTTAAAGGTGGACTCCCTGGCACCGTTCAGATTCAAGTGTTTCCTGGACGCATATAAAGGGTATCATCAAATCCAAATGGCTAAGGAAGACGAAGATAAAACGTCTTTCCGCACAGATACAGGAACTTATTGTTATACCAAAATGCCATTTGGATTGAAGAACGCGGGAACCACGTACCAGCGTTTAATGGACAATGCGTTCAACAAACAAATCGGGGTCAATCTCGAAGTCTACGTGGATGATTTGGTCATAAAAAGTACAGAAGAAGACCAAATGTTGATAGACATCCAGAAGACTTTTGATCAACTCCGCGCAGTGCGCATGAAGCTCAATCCGAGCAAGTGCTCTTTTGGAATGGAGGAGGGCAAGTTCCTGGGAGTGATTGTAACCAAAGATGGTTTCCGCGCAAACCCGGACAAAGTACAAGCAATCGAGCGAATGCCGTCTCCATCTTCTATCCGGGAAGTCCAGACACTCATGGGGCGCTTAGTGGCTTTGAACCGTTTCCTTTCAAACTATGCGTCCAAGTCATTCCCTTTCGTAAGTACACTGAAAAGCTGCCTCAAAAAATCCAACTTTAAGTGGACCAATGAGGTCGAGGCCGCATTTCAAGAAATGAAAGAATGCTTGAGCCATTTGCCTGTTCTCACAGCTCCACTCCCGAAAGAGCCATTGACATTGTATTTATCCGTAACGGAAAAGGCTATTGGTGCTGTTCTCTTGGTTGATCGAAAGGGCGTCCAAACACCAGTATATTACGTCAGCAGAACTCTGCTCGATCCAGAGACTCGATACTCAATGATGGAAAAGTTGGTGCTAGCATTGGTGCACGCGTCACGGAGATTGCGAAGATATTTCCAAGGACACCCCATCATCGTCCTGACAGACTTTCGCATAAACGACATCTTGCGCAAGCCAGAATTGTCGGGACGATTGGCTAAGTGGGCCATTGAGTTGGGAGAACACACGATCGAGTATAAGTCAAGAACATCCTTCAAAGGGCAGATACTTGCGGACTTCGCCGCGGAAGTTCCTGCCGAAAGCATCACTGAGTGCCAACAGGCACATATCACAACTCCTAATGCAGTGCCAGCGGAGAAATGGGAATTATACACAGATGGAGCATGCAATGATGATGGAGCTGGAGCAGGCTTGCGCTTAGTTACACCGGAAGGGAAGGATTTCACGTATGCAATTCGCCTAAATTTCCCAACAACAAACAACGAAGCAGAATACGAGGCGTTGCTCGCGGGATTGCGAATTGCGAAAAAAATGGGTGTACAACACTTAGACACCCATGTCGACTCTCAGCTCGTTGCTAATCATATCGACGGTTCAAATGAAGCACGTGAAGCATCCATGATTCTGTACTTGGAGCAAGCCAAAGCCCTCATGCGTGACTTTGCATACTGCAAGGTCCACCACATCAAGAGGAGTCAAAACAAACCAGCGGACGCGTTAAGCAAGATGGCATCCACGGTTTTTGATCATCTAGCAAAGGACGTGCGAGTGGAAGTCCTGGATAGCCCGTCCGTGTCTCAGAAACAGGTCAATGTCACCCAAGTCGGGGCAACATCTTGGATAACTCCAATTCGGGCTTATCTCACAAACGGGACACTCCCAGACAACAAGGCAGACGCTCGTAAATTACAAAACAAAGCATTGCATTACCAAGTTATCGGTGGCATATTGTATCGGCGTTCTTACCTGGGACCATTACTACGATGTGTTGACTCCGCAGAAGCCACTTACCTTATCAAAGACATACATGAAGGGTCCTGCGGCCTGCACGCTGGCCCTAGGATGGTGGTAGCAAAGCTAATGAATGCGGGATATTACTGGCCCGGAATGCACAGGGATGCGGAGATGGAATTGCGCAAATGCAAGTCCTGCCAACGTCATGCTCCAGGAACGTTGCGCCCAAAGAACAATTTGATACCTGTAACCGCTGCATGGCCTTTTCAAAAGTGGGCCATCGACCTCGTGGGTCCATTTCCCACAGCTCCAGGAAACGTCAAGTATCTGGTGGTCGCAATTGATTACTTCACCAAATGGGTGGAAGCCAAGCCTTTGGCCTCCATCGATGGAAAAAGCATTAAAAAATTCATTTGGGAGTTTATCATATGTCGTTTCGGTTTACCTATGGAGATCGTAAGCGACAACGGCACACAATTTGCAGACCAACACTTACAAGAATGGCTATCCTCCATGAATGTTAAGCAGATATTCACATCGGTAGCACATCCGCAAGGTAACGGACAGGTCGAACGCGCGAACAGAAGCGTGGTGGAAGGCATCAAGACCAGACTTGGAACGAAACGCACGGGTTGGGTGGACGAGCTCCCTCATGTTTTATGGGCCAACCGCACATTATCCAAGACAAGTAATGGAGAAACCCCGTTTAGTCTTACGTACGGAACAGAAGCTGTCATTCCTGCAGAAATGTATTGTGCGTCTCCGAGAATCCTACTGACAAACCACCAAGACAACGACATGGAGCTAAAACTCAATCTAGACCTACTAGATGAGCGCAGAGACATGGCCGCTGTCAGAGAGGCCAACTACAAAAAACAACTTGAACGATACTACAATGCAAAAGTGAAGGCAGAGGTTTTCCGCGTGGGTGATTACGTTCTCCGCAACAACGAAGCATCCGGCGCAGAAAAGCCAGGCAAATTGGCACCAAACTGGGAAGGGCCATACAAAATTCAAGAAGTTCTGGGGAAGGGCGCTTATGCCCTGGAGCGCTTAGATGGCACCCCCATCCCACGCACATGGAACGCGGCCCAACTGCGCATGTGTTACTTATGAAGTATTTTATTCGGTTTGTAATAAACAATGGCTATGACCATTTCGTTTTTAATAAATGAATTTTTAGTTTATCTTATTTTCTTTGATCTACGCACAATGACACCAACGGTCAAGAAACATATTTCATTAAGCAAAACATTGGCGTACTTACATATTATCACCAGATTCAAAAGAAACATACAAAAGAGGTGATTAAGCCAACACAATACATGCACCTAAGGCTATGTAGCAAAAAAGCATTACAAAAGGAAAGAAACATCAAGTTGCATGCTGCCAACCGGTGGCAGTTCGACGAAGCCTTAACTTGGGAATCTTGGGACGATCTTGGAGCTCACCTAGCTGCTTCATCCTCACCGGAGCACCAAGCGATCCATGCTTCACCGGTTGGTCCACTTGGTGATCTTCGGTCAACAAAAGATAACCACAGTAAGTGGCTAGTTGATGCATGGGAGTCGGAGGTACCTTGATTACAGGGGGATGGTCAGAAAGTGACAACATCCCTTGCAAGGCTTCAACTTCAGCTTTGGAGATTTTTAACGGAGAAGCCATGAAAGGAATTGATAGAAGATAAAAAGTTAATGGGAAAATGTTAATCCATGGTTAACCTTTTATAGAAAAAAAACAAGAAAGGCCATTAATTACCATTAATGGTTAATACTCAAGTGTGGATGTCAACCGTCACATCAGTCAGCTGCAGCGCCGCCAAAAAACTGACAGATGACACCAGCAGGACAAGTGGCACCACCTTTTTCCAAGGCTGACGTCATCCAATCATCATGGCAGTTCAACAGTTATGCTCAGCACAAAGAATTAATTAACTAAACTTGACATAACAAGGCATAAAGAAACATCTAATTGTTCAAGTACAAACAACACAAGGCAAAGGAGTCTGACAAATTACAACGACAGCTAATTATAGTCTATAAGATCTATGTAAGCGTCATCGTCCGCCCCTTCATTCTGCGCGCCAGACCCGGCAGCAGCAGTGGACGATTCGCCTTCTCCTTTTGCAGCGGCTTTCCGCATCTCTTCTTCTCTACGCTCGTTCTCTTCGAGCTCTGCGCCAAGACGATCAGATTCTTCAAAATATCCGCGCAGCTGACCTATTGGATCATCCGTCTTCAGGCAATGATCAACTACATCAAAGACATCGAAGGTGAGAGCCTCAAACTCCTGCTGCGCAGCAATGGCTTCCTCTTCATAAGGTTTACCAAAATGCTCTCCATCTTCAAGAGCCAAGCCGGCCGCATGGTGATGATAACCCTCAACAAACCCTTCCTGTAGGCCACTCCGCATGGAAGATGCACCAATCTTCGCAACCGCATCGCCAAACTTCGGCTCGTTCCATATACGTTTAAAAACCTATGGATCAAACATGGACAAAGATAAGGCAATAAAATATATTATATATATACACATTTAGTAACTTTTCATGTGAGAGCACATTACTGTAGCAAATGACATCATGTTTTACGTCATGGTATATTGCTTATTTTTGCACAGAATGATTTTGTTTGGCCACATGGTTTACATATTCACGCCACCTTCGTTACATCAGCACTAAAGCGTAGGACACCGGACAAATTTACATTGCACCCGTATCTGGTGGCGAACATGTGGAGGGCGCTGCCGGTCCTTCCTAAGTTCCTATATACCTTAAATAACCGGCTTTGCCCTGTCTCTACTGAACATCCCCACAGGGTTTGATTACCGGAGATGATGCTTTGATGGTGGCGACGTCATGGTGCAGTGGTCGGCGGCTGGATCGTAAATGATGTGGTGGTGTTCGTTAGCGATGCTGGTGGTGGTGTTCGTTTGGTGATGGATTGTTACGGATAGCAGGTGAAGACCTTTAAAATGGTGATGGTACTAGCTATGGCGATCGCGTGGCGGTTATGAAGGTGGAAAGGTGGGTATTAGAAGGTTTGATTGTTGCCGACTCCGAACACACCCACCACCGTCGTTACCGGAAACAATCTCTGCACCGTTTCTCCTCTGCAAATAGTGTGCGCGAAAAAACCCAGGCCAAATAAACTAACTAATACAATTTGTGTATGCAGTAAGTTAAATAAGTTGAAAGTACTTGAAAGCATAAACTAAAAATCCTATTTAAAAGTTCTTTCACGTCCACAAGGTGTTGGAAATAACATAACTAAAAACATATAATTATTAATTACTTTCCTTTCGTTATTTATTGATATTAAGATTTTTTTTGAATGGCAAGCGCGTGTCAATCACCGTGACACCGGACGCTGTGACCGAGGTCAATTACTCGACCGTCGCTAGCCCCTTGGCTCTCTGAGATATGCGGAAACCTTACCTCCACCCGTCTGAAAGCACAACAATGAAATAATAGGTAAAACCTTGCCTCTCATCCAAGTCGAACCAGCGCAATCCGTATTCGCTCTTCACCTGGATGCCGTAAAAAATAATGAAGAGAGTGGGAATCGAACCTGGGTCATAAGAAACATCAAGTCTTTTCCTAACCACTCCAGTATATGATCGTATCTTTAATAAGACATCTTAATTTATCCCGTAAATGCAAATTACTATATCTCCAAATATATTGTAGTCTATACTTAGCCATGTATGACACTGCCACACATGTTTATTTTATGCACGTTTTATTTGGCCTACGTTTCATTGTCGTCTATAATTTCTAATGTCGATTGTGGTCTATATACTTAATCACGCCATGTACGACACTGCCGCGGCATGTTTATTCTATATACGAAAACATAAATAATCACTAACATGTTTATTCTATATACTTAATCAAGCCCTGTACGACACCGCCATGACGTGCAATCGATTGTAGTATATACGTTATTATGTCGCGTACGACGCCGCCGCAACGCGCGGCTGGTAAAAAACTAGTTGCAACACATATACTAATAATAAAGGTTAAAGGAATTCAAACCCCTTGAAGACCGTGTTGCATCATCCAAGTTAAACGCTCCCGAGCGGCCTGCGAAGTTTGCACAGCAGTACGGAGCTCATTTTGTGTTTGTTGAAGGCTCACTTCTAACTGAACACGTGAGGAATCCAACAAGGCATTCGTTTCACCTAGTTGTGCCTTTTCCTCCTCAAGACTCTTCACCTGCACCTCTAGTTCCGAAACCCGCGTGGTGGTAGACACTAAGCTCTCATGTTGCTCTTTCAGCTTGATGACAGTGTCAGACAGTTCAGCCTGTTTCGCGTCCAGCAGTTTCTGTTTCTCCTCTGCTTCGCGAACAACGCGGGCAACCTCATTCTTCAGCTTCTCGTTGGCTTTCCGACCACGCTCTAGTTCTAAATTGGTGCGCTCACAAGAATCTTTCCACCCCTTGGCAGCTTCAGCTTTCTCCTTCTTCATTTTCTGAATCTCACCCTCAGCAGACCGAAGTTGATCCCTCAATTGCTCAACTTCGGAATGGGCGCCTGCACGGAATTGTTGGAATTCTTCCTCCCGTTCCCTTTGCGCTTCTTCCGCGCTCCTGAGAGCCTGCCAAGAACGTTGGAATTCCTCTTCTCGTCGCAGCATCGACCCGAAGTTACTTAAGCTCAATGCCAGATTCAAGCTCATGTCGGAAAACAATGAGCGGCGGTCAATACTATCTTGATAATCACGCTCACTAGGCGGAACAGCATAGGAGATAAACTCCTCGGCAAGCAAAGGATTGGTAAAGCGGGTCGTCTGCCTTATATCCCATCGGGGCTGATAAGGCCTGTTCGGATCAAAATCACGAGGAGCAGCCCTCGTTCCGCTTCCACTCGCTTTTCCAGACCCACGAGCAGTTTTGGTTATATCCCCCTTAGGAGTTGAAGAGGTCCGCATGCTTTCTGTGGATGCCTTATCCGCGGAGACATCCGCAGGCACTGATTTATCCGTTTTAGATGAGTCCGGCTGACTACCTTTTTCTCTTTGGGCGGTATCCGTGGCCATGATTGTTGGATCAACATTAACAGGGGACGATTCAACCAAAGGGCTTTTACCAGGGTCTCCACTCACCTTCGGAGACATCACAATCCCTTCCATTTGAGAAGGTCCTCGGGTTTCCAACCCAGCTGGACTTGGGCATTGCACATCTTCAGGGGTGGGCCCACTCACTTTCTCCACAATTGAAACGGGTTTCTTCAACGCCCCTTGTGGCGCAGCACTTTTACCTGCGAATGCAAAAGAAGAAAGTAATGATTTCGTGCCCCATATACAGAAATTGAACACAAGCTCTGAAACAGACACTTACCAGGGGTCTGTTTGACAGATTTGATTAACACAGGCTTCCGTTTAGGCGGAGGCTTCACCATTATTTTCGGGCCAGCAGGCTTGACATTTGTCCCTTTATTAAGGGCTAACTCCTCAACCACAGTGGACGAGTTTGGTTTAGTGACCTCCATAGACGGTCTCGAGACTTTAACCTGCTTCTGAGCAAGATCTTCAATACGCTTCTGATATAGCTCATCGGACACCTCAACAGAATTATCAACGGGTGTAGGCCCACGTGTACGCTGACGTTTAACATCATCATCTGACTCTGTGGCCTCGTCATCCTCTCTAGCAACAGTAGAGCTGGAGGCCACCTTCTTCCCTTTACGAGAGTCTTTCCGCTGACGCTTCGGACCCGCACCTAAGGAAAGGCATAAAACAAGGTTCAAACTTCATACATACTATGATAACATATGACATGATGTACCTGAACATGACATCTTCTTACGACCTGGGGAAGTTTCACCCGGGTCAATCCCGGTCTTCTTGACTGGGCAAATCCCTGCGCCTGTAACAAAGGGCACGCGGGTCAGAGTTTGCAAGGCGTGGAACACGACGCACCCTTTTTCGGCGCAGGAATCTCCCACAGTAAAATGCAAGAAATATTATATTGAATATTGAGAGGTAGTATAGGATGTAACCTGTGCGCGTGTAGTGTTGCGGAGCATCCTTGAGTTGTGGCATCAAAAAATTCCGAGCCAGCCGCTCAATCACTGTGGGAGTTCCTTGGGGCAAAACAATATACTTCAGTTTAGCAGAGCCCCGGGCATCGAAAAGATCGAACTTTGTCATTCCTGCAAGGACATAGACATAAAGAGTAAAAACAAGAATGAAAGACAGACGCAATGGAGAAGAAATTCAAGTGTACTTACTAGCATCAGCAGCGGTGGGCTCTTGCCCCTCCGGGTTACCCAAACGGCTGAGCCCTAACATCACAAGTACGCCCTCTGGGCACTTCTCCATAGACAGCGGAGTAGAATGGGCACATAGAGTGTCATACCACGGTTGGTTGTTATAATCTTTCATAGGCGGGAACTCCGCAATCCTTTCCTTCACCCCAATACTCATCCATTGCATGGCCGCGGGAATCACTCCTCGGTGGATGTAGAAAAACTTTTCTTTCCAGTCGTACATTGATTTGGGACTCTCCGAGACAATCTGTGTCCGACTTCTCCGGGGAGCCACACTGTACCACCCGTGCCCACCACGGGCCTCCTCGAGAACATAAAACACATTTAACATATCAAAGGACGGCTCTAGGTCGAGAGACCGACAGGTCGCTTCAAAATGTACAAGTCTGGACAGCCCAAACGGAGTCATTTGAGTCGGATGAACCCCATATTTCATAAGAGTACTCACCAGGAACTTTGTAGTGGGAAGACGAAAGCAGCATCGGGAAAAGAACGCTTCATACAGAGTAATTTTACCAGGGGGAGCGTCCAACGCCGTCTTACCGGCAGCAGGAAGTTCAGGCTCCCACTCAGCCTCAATTCCATATTGATCGAGGAATGAGGAAAAAGAAGAGGCATCCCACTTGACAACGGTTGTGGTAATGCCCTTCTCAGTTTTTTCAGTCATCTTGGTCAGATCAGCAATACCAGATGTTTCTTGAGACATTTTTGATGATTGAGTAAGGACAACGGTTAATCAGAGTGAGAAAGAGAAAAAGGGAAGTTGGGAGGTTTGCAAAGAAAAGTGTGAGAACGGTGTGGTTTGAAATATTTTGAAATCCTTTTATAGGGTGGGCTATAACTGCCACTGACGTCAGCATGGGAAAGTGGAAACGGTTTTCCAAACGACACGTGGCTATGAACAGCTAATTTGACTGCACACGCGCGCACCACGCGCTAAGACACGCGCTTGACACAGCTGTCTGCCATAACCGATGGGACGCTCACTGACACAAGTGTAGCTTGTGGCAGACGCTATCCGCCATCTTTTACTCATTATTCGACAGCTGTCCTCTGCTGGAGAGCCACGTAAGCACAACACGGAGATCCAACGTCAAATTCAAGTACCGTTCTCCGCTCTCCGCAGGGCAAAAGCTCCGTTCTCCGTATTGCAAACGATCCGTATTTCGTACGACCAACGCTCCGATTCTTCATTAATTTGCAACAACGACCCACTGTTTACCAGGTTTTCACCACCAAGGAAAGCTGAGCTATCATCCAGGGGCCATCACTCTTTAAGTCCACCATCCACCCCCTTCCCTCATACACTCGAGAAAAGGGTACACGCTGGACTGGGGGGACTTGATGGGATTGGGTGCTCACAAATGCGCAGAGCATACCCAAACCCGGAATTCAGCCCCGCGGAATAGCTTCACATGCACGAAAGAGGTTAATCCGTATATCAAAGCATTAACTACTTTCCTATCATTACGGAGTGCTATTAGCGAAGTAGCAACGACTCTCCTACAATCGCGGAGAGATACCCGCGCGCGTAAGCGGTAAAAGCGGTAATCGTTCCATGTTTCCTTATTTATTGCTATATCTTAACTACTTTACTAATATAATCCTTGGGTAGTGGAGACAACCCTAATCGGGCCTGGCCCATTATGATTAGGGTTATGGGTAATGGTGGCATACGTCCACCTCTATATAAGGGATCATCTCCTTAATAGAGAGGACACTTTTGGCTAACCCTAAGAGCTATCGCACCTGATAGTATCCCCATTCACCCCCGTTTTTGTTATAAACTACTACCTTGTGTAGTTGTCTCCCTACCCACTCGATCTTTATTGCAGGTTACCCTAATCCAGGAAGTGCTAGTGAAGGATCAATCCTGTGGTTGCATCTAGGCTATCATCCTTACAAGGAGGTTAGGCTATTTGTTTCTTCACTTTGGTAATATATGTCCTACTATGATCTACTTTTGCGTTGCTTTACGATCTTTGAAAGTCCCGAGGGAAACCATGAATGTGCGGGGATGCACAACGGAGGAAATGTGGATAGATCTATTGGGCGTGACAAGCCCCACTTGACGGCTTGGAGGGTCGGGCGGGTGCATATTGTCTCGAACTTGCTAAACATTGCTGAACACTTGGGCCGAACATTGGTAACAGTCTAGTAATGGTTTTCCAATCGTAGTAATAACAGAAAATACCCCTAGCTAGCGTACTTTGGTAACATTGATATAGTATTTACGGGTTTTGAACTTGGTAACATTTCGTAACATTGGTAACACTTGGTAACATTTTAAACATACCTGTGAACTCACCAGCATTATATGTTGACGTCGTTTTGGCATGTTTTTCTCAGGTCGCTAAGGTAGCAACAGTTGGACTAGGCGCACGAGTCTGCATGGCGTCTAGGCTTAGTTTCATGTTTTGAAATAAGTATTTTGAACATATTGGTACATGGTTTTGTAACTGGTTAAATGCTTCCGCTACGGTTTAATGTTACGAGAACTATGTTTTGAGTTTACGAATTTCATATAGTGTTGTTTATTGTGACCGTTGACTTGGATCCTGGTTTGTCATGCGCCTCACGGTAAAACTCCGCATGTGGAAATTTGAGGGTGTGACTCGAACTGATATTGCTACAGAACGATCTTATGGTTTCTAGTAGGCGCTTGGTGGTGGCAACACGGTGGTGACGGTGGCATGTCTGCAGGTGCGGGTCCAGGTTATTTCTTTTATGTTTTATATTGTCATTAGTGAAGAAAATTTTATGACCTTATGCTTTTGGGTTGTATTAAACAAACTTGTATCTTTCTATGTTGTATTTAAAGTGTGCACACCAGTTGCTCGATGAAATGTCTGATATTGTTAATACAAATGTTGATGTTTATTATGAGTTTTACTTGCTCTCTGCTAATTAAGTTGATGGATAATATGTTTTGAATGATGGATTTTGATGGTCATATAAAGATGGTATAGTTTATAGTGGCAGAATGTATTTTGCTTTGAACCCTTTATATGGCCAAGGCAAAAAGCTTGACAGCACCAAAAGCACTAAAAAACAATGTAAAAAACGAGTATTAGAGTAGTATAGTGTAATCAATATGCATAAGTACTGCGTATATTTTTCTTTTGAGGTTGTATTACCCCATAAACATGGTAAAGAATTGCTAATTTAAAAGTCAATTTATATGAGGTCAAAATAATTTATTATATTTGGAAGAATTGTATTTTTTTTCATACATTTGATGGAACCTATATTGCCTTCATGTTATCACAGAAGGCAATGGATAGGTTGGACGGTAAAAAATGTGAAAGCGATTTTAGTACTACTAAACTTAGTAAAAAATGTGAAAGCGATTTGTTACCATTAAGGTCGTTTACATTGATGCACATGTGCATAATTTATAGGGTAATGATAAAATTAATGTTAACGCACATGTGCATTAAGGTTAAAATCTTGTTATCATTAAGGTCTTTCGCTCTAACCCACATGTGCATATGTTATGCGGTAATGAAAAAAATAACGTTAATGCACATGTGCATTAAGATTGAAATTGTGTTTTTCTTATGTGTTGTTTACTATTTGTAGTTAAAGATGAGATAAAACTCGAAAAAGGTAACTTTTGTGTTATAATCGAGGGAGAAAAGGTAAAAAAAAAAACTACAGGTTGCAATTGAGGATGATGACATAATCTTTAAGTGTTAGTTGAATGAGATATTTGATGATGGCTTAGAACTAGTCTTGGCAAAATGGGCCGATTGGGCGGGTTGAGTATACGGGTCAAAATGGGTTGAGGGTCAAAATAGGTTAAGTGTTAGTTGAATGTCGAAACAGGTTGCGTCGGGCAGGTCCTACACGCTAATAGTTGTTGGTGAGTTTTTGTGAGAAAATGGTCTGTTAGCTTATGTGTTGAGGGTCAAAATAGGTTAAGTGTTAATTGAATGTCGAAACATGTGCATTAAGATTGTTAATGCACATGTGCAAAACGTAATTTATAATGTTTAAATTAATGTTATAGCACATATTGGTATAAGTAAGTTAGTAAAATAATGCACAATTGCATGTGTTTTGTTGTAATTAACAAAGTAATGGTGTTGCACATGTGCATTCAAGTCGAAATATCGGTTTTCTTATGCGTTTTTTATGGATTGTAGCTAATAGATGGGGAACAATTAAAGAAAGTAACATTTGTATTACAATCGAGGGATAAAGGAACAAAAAGGTTACCAGATGCAATTGAAGATAGTGACACGGTTGTTGATCAGAAATTTGAATCAGGTTGGTATTATTTGTTTAGTCCGAATGTACTTGGTAGTTAGTTTATTCCGTTTATTAGTTATGTTCTTTAGTTATTGTATAGCAGAAACTAATCGAACTCCATTTGATCTCCCATAATCGGAAGCTAATAATGTAATGGATGTTTATCAAGAAGTTGAATCAGGTTGTTATTATGTATTAAGTACATTTATATAGAAATGCACATGTGCATATGTGTAGTTTTATCTTTTGAAATATTAAATGTTTGATGTTTACTTACACAAAATATCCTATGTGCAGATTTGGAATTAAAAAGGAAGGTTCAAACAAGGTCAAACAAGCGGAAACATCGGCGAATAATGATGGTATGTTGATTTGCGCAATATTTAACATATATTGTTGATTATGCACATGTGCATAATTATGGATGAACGTGATATATTGTGTTTTATGACAAATTTGTGTGCAGATGCAAGTGCAATAAAGAAAAAACATCAAAGCGTGTTAAAACGGTGGTAAAGAAGTCAACTCAAAAGAAGGTTAACAAAGAAGTTTGTATAACATTTTGTGTAATGTATGTTTAGTTTAACATTTTGTTATGTTGGTGAACGTGAGGTTGTGAGATAATTAGAATTTTGTATGTAGGTGGTTAACATAGTTGGTTTGTAATATGGATATTTTTTTGTTATCGTTTGTTTTATTGAGTTAATACGTTTGGTAGAGACTACATGTAGTTGCATGATAAAAACAAATTGGTATAAAAACTTTGTTATTTGAAGGATGATGTATGCATATATGTATGCCCGAAAGTTAAACCACTAAAAAAATCTAACAATATTAGTGTAATGCACATGTGCATGCAGTAAACGTTTCTTATTTTATAGGTCTTATATAAAGGTGTTTTAAGTTTATTCATGTTTGTTGTCATACACGTGTTTTTATTTTCAATTTATGTTATAATATGCATGACTAACACTTGACGAGTTCGAGTGTATTTTATATCTCACTTTACGTCCATTTAATGATCATTGAATAGAATTTGTGACCCCTTATATATTTGTATTGCGTCCATTTAATAATCATTTAAGTATGGTAATTGACAATTCATTCAAAAGTGTGATTTAATAGTGAAATGCACATGTGCATACGGTGTATTTCTGTATATATAACAGCGAAATGCACATACATGTGCATCAGGGATAACGTCATAACAACCATTTTTTTATTTATTTATTATTTATTTTTTTGAATTATTAATTCAAAATAATCATTTTGGTGTTTTTACTTTTTTATTTATTTATTTATTTAGGTTATATAATTGTTTTTATTATTTTTTTATTTTTTGACGGAGGGGTTTTTGTAGACACCCTTCATATTTACAAAAATGTCACCTGTTCACACTGGTTCCTTGGTTCTCTCCCTAAATGGTGGTTCTCAAATGATCCAAATCCTATTTGAATTGAAAGAACACCGAAAACCAACTACAGCCATTGATCTTTAGTGATCCAATGGTTCTTAGTGTGTCACATATTATTTTGTCTTCTTCTACCCACTTGTTATTTTATATTATAAAGATAATATTAAAGAGAAAGTATACGATACAAATATTATTAACGTAAGAAGTGTAAGAAGCAACCAAATCATGCCACCTGTCAACTATGGTTAAGTTTAATTAACCTAATCCTAGTTGATTAAAAGGGTAAATTAGTCATCTACGTTAACTCAATCACGTTCCAATCAATGTTTCAATTAATACTATAAAATTCAACTAATTAGTTTCAATTCATCATTTGAACGAACATCGAACATCTAATCAAGTAAGGATTCCATCAATCAAACACAATTTTAAATCTCGATTACATGATGCTCTGTTTTTTTTTATCGAACCAGTGTTTGATTTATCTAAATAATATGTCTGATTATCATATCGTTTGAAGGTTGGAGAGTTTGTTATTTAAAAATCATTCAAGGTGTGGATGTGTTTTTATCAGAATTAAGTTTTGAGTGTTTTTTATCTGTAGAAGTAAACAGTAGGGTTAACGAATGTTGAAGATGATGATAATAGACTGCGTTTGAATGTTTGTAAAACTGTTGTAAAGTGCGTCTGTTTTTGGATGGTTCTTGTTTTTCTATTGTTTTAATTAGTGCGTCTAGAGTTTTTGTTGAGTGCATCTATACATATCAGTTTGAATTATTATTCATGTGCTTTTACAGATCAATTATTGGAAGCAAACAAAAATTGTAATTCTCGTGAATGATTATTTGTCACCTTGTTATTATTGTGTTGTTTATATATTTTTTGATGTATACAGAATGAATTCTCAATATATAATTCAATCACAGGTTAATTTTTTTTATTTGTTTTTCATTAATGGCTTCTTCATCTTCATCATCAAAATCTGAAATGATCAAAAGGATGCAAGAGCAAATTGCCAAAGATTATGCTCTCGAGGGTCGTCTGGCGGATAACCTAAACAGCATAAATGATGGCATGAGTAAGAGAGATGAGATTTCCAAGCTTCTTATTCGTATGCCTGACTCGAGTCTTCATGCACTCGAGTCTTCAACAACTGTGTTTAATTTAGACTAGTCTAAACTATAAGTGCGTCCCAAATCCAAACTCATTTACAGATGAGTGCGTCCAAACTAAATTATATTAAACCAGTCTAAACTATAAATGTGTCCCAAATCCAAGCTCATTTACAGATGAGTGCGTCCAAACTAACATATTAGAAACAAAATCATTAAGTAAGCTGTTTAAAAGCATTAAGACAAAAATAACAAGAAATCCATGAAAATGTTTATAATACAACCACCCTCTTCTTTAATTTTGCCTTGGCATTCTCTAACATCTTTGCTCTTTTTTTTGGCTGGCCTTTTTGCAAACTTGTGAGCCTCTTCAATTATTTGATCCCTGAGTATGTTGTGATGTGAGAGTATAATCTTTGCCACGTACTTGAACCGCAATGCATCCAATTGTGTTTGTTGAAAGGCTGATTCACCCGCAAATCCACAGTTTCAAAATGCATGCCCTTTGAAGGTTTCGAGGTGTCTCATAGAGAATATGCCACATTCTACATGGTTTTTTGCAGTCCTCCATGGCATTTCTCTTCTTATAATTGGACCTGTTAGAAGTTTCTCAATCTCCGGGGTTGAAGGACATGATTTCTTCCACAACTGATACAAAGTGTGTCTCTACAAACATTTTTTTTACAAAATCTTTAGGTTATTTATCATATTTTTTTCTCTATTTTATGTGTTAAATAAGTACATACCAATATTTCGGGAACGCCTTTATATCTTTTAGCTTGGTCATCTCCCTCTTTAGAGTTGTTAAGCAACTCTGGTATCCCATTCCTCACATCATAAGATAAGACATAGAAATGCCTGTCCATCCACACTGGCTGCAGAATCATGTCGAACTCATATAAAGATGTTGCTTCGATCTTTCTGAAGATATCCTCAAGATTGCCAAGGAAAACCTTTTCTCTTACTGTCCAAGTAACATCTTTTCCATAAAAGTTTGGAGTCTAAAAAAAATAACAGTAAAAAATAATGAGTGCATCCAAATATATGTATTAGTGCGTTTGAATTTTTTGCATTTTTAAAAATAGAATGCGTCTGAATTTAAATAGGGTGCGTCTAATTTCAAATGTTTTTCATACCATAATGTTGGAACAAAGAAACAGACTTCGTAAAGAACCTTCCTTCTTTTTCTCCTTTTCTTCATAGTTTGGAATGCCGGTCCATACATCTAATGCATTTGTACATAGCCATATCCCCAGATGGAAACTTTCAAAAATCACTTTCATGATCTCATTTCCACCTTGATCCCAGTAGCAGATTTCTGAAATTTCAATGTTAAAAAGAATCAGTAAACAGTCAATAATATTTTATAAACAAAAGGAAAAAAAGACACTTACATTTTTCTCTCTAATTGGTGCAAACATGTACTCTGTTATCCTCACTTCATCTGCTGTTAATTTTTCAACAGTGCACACTTGCTTCATGGTGTATGGTGATCTTAACGCCCATGAAGGGTTTTTGTCCCTTAATGGCTTTTCATAACCAGCAACTTCTTTCCCTTTGTCTTTCCATTTTACTTCTTCTGCTTCCTTTTCTGGTGTTTTGTCTTTTTCAGCATGTTTCTCTTTTGGTGTTGCTTGTTCATCCTCAGTCGCGTGCACAATTGGGTCTATTGTTTGAAGTTGAATGAATGTTGCGTCTGTTATCTCTTGTGATTCTAATGACACATCAACATCATGCAGTTTTTTTGTTATGTCTTTCTCCACTTCTCTCTCAGGTTCCTCGTTCGTTGTCTCATGCACATCTCTTACCATATATACCCCGGGTTCAACTGTTTCCAGCATGTCAAGTGCTGTGTCAGTTATTTCATCTTCTTCATTTACATTTTCCATGTTTGCATCAATAGCCCGATCATCCATTACCAACTTATTCCCCTCCTGATTCATATGTGAACTTTCATTCACTTCAACACTTTGGTTTTCAGCTTCAACATTATCTTTGACACCTTCATCATCGTTGTCCAACTTAGCTTCAAGATCCATTATATTTTCTGTTTCAACATTCTCAGCATCAATGTCTTTACCTTTGTTGTTGAATTTGTCCCACTTATCGCACAACTTCATCAATTCTGGTACCCACGAGTACTTGGTTCGTGCCTTTGTAACCATTTCCCCATCTCCTTTTGAATTGCTTCATATTTTTTTATGTTTCTCTCCGTGGTTTTTATCCAAACCTGTAGAAAACATTAGTGCGTCCAAAAACATACATTAGTGCGTCTGAAACAACATTAGTGCGTCCAAAGTCTTAGTTCATATGTTTACAAATATACAGATTAGAAATATATGAGTGCGTCTAAATTAACATATAAGTGCGTCTGAATCATAATTTAAAGTATTTACCTTCTTGGCTTTGATTGCTGATTCATATTCTTCTCTTCTAACACCTTGATTGTAACTCAGATCTGGTTTAGTGTTGCAGTATTCAAACATTTGTTGAGTTTGTGTACTCATCTCATAATCTCTCCAATCTGCATTCTCATATTCTTCATTGTCATAATCATCACCAACTTGGATCCGTCTTGGTGGACTCGGTCCCATATTCAGACTGTAATCATCACCATCCAAAGCTGTTCTATCACCACCCTTTTCACCTTGCATTTCTATCAAGGCATCCCCAAGATCATTTACCAAATTTTCATTTTCTTCACCACCCGCATCATCTGCGTCATCCTCTTCTTCATCAACCTTATCAGCATCATCCTGATTATCTCCATCATCTTCTTCAATGTTAGTCTTATAAATATGATTTTCCATCTCTGCAAGTGAACTAGTAGTTATGTAAGTAACTACCGGTATGCTGATTTGTATTTCAGATGGATGTCTCTTGTTGTATTCGTGTGTGTAGATAACCTGCTTGTTTTAAAACAGTTTATATGTGTTAGAAAACATAAATGTGTCTAAATTAATAGTAAGTGCGTCCAAAATTATTAATCAAAAAAATCAAATGCGTTTAAAAGATATTGTTAGTGCGTTTGAAGTCTTACACTCAGCATTACAATTGGACCATTATACTGGTCTTCTTTCCATCCTGCCTTTGTTCTTCTCAGACATTCTATCAGATAAGAGCACCAATCCATATTTGGAAATTTTGCCTCATCATCCACCCCATGCAAAAAACTTTGATTGATTGTGGTTGATTTTGTGATCTCCCCGAAAACTGTGTTCCATAACACAAGAAAATTCAATTTAAACAGCCTTCCACCCTTTGGTTGTCCCCTAACAACTGGTGTTATCATCCCAACACTGACCTTCTTTTTCTCAAATTGATTCTTGAACTCATCTATTGTAGAGTCAGAACCTTTCCTTGCTCTAGTTTTTACGAGAACCGGTTTCTTTCCCATTGGTATCCCTAAAGCTTCATGTACCAATGAAGGTGTGATCTTGATTTTCCAATTTCCTGCATTAATGCGTTTCTTCCCTCGTCATAATTGATTAACAACCAGAAACCCAAGGCTTTTGATATATGTTCAATCTTAATCTCCAACACAGATCCAAACCCCATCTTTCAATAAACTCAGCAGGAGAGCATCTTATTTTTAACTTTTTACCTATGTATTGCACAAACTCCCTTTCTTTTATTTTCTTCACCTTCTTCTTAGGTTCATCTATTTTTACCTTTTATTTGGCCTCTGGAAATCTTCATCTGATGATTCTGAAATGTCAACTGTTTGTTTTTTTTGTCTTTGGTTCAACGGTTTGTTTCTTTTTCTTCAACTGTTGTCTCATCTTTTCAACATCAACATCCAATTTCTTAGCTGCTTCCTTGTTTACCTTTTCAACCCTTTATTTAATTATAATTAAATTTTTCAATGGCTGATCTTCGAAATCAACATCATCTGATGTTACAATTGGCTCTGCATAAATAAGGAAAATAGCATTTATTTAAACGCACTTATTAAATAACACAGACGCACCCTTTATTTTACCAGACAAAAAATAATAAAACATTACAGATGCGCCTATTAAACCTTTACTAAACATACAGATGCACTCATTAAACTTAAATAAAACTAAACATTCAGACGAACCCATACTATACATACAGACACACTCATGTCCTAATTGAGACGCGCTCATGTTTTAATAACCTAAATAAAACTAAACATACAGACGCATTCATACTAAACACACAGACGCACTCATATGTTTTAATTACAGTCATCTAAAAACTGACTGTAATTAAGCAAGGAACATGCACATGCAAATAACCTAAGTGCGTCTCATCAAAAATAAAGCGCTTCTTGTTGTTGAATCAAGTATTATTTTGATTTGTTTAGATTTTAATTAAAACATACCTTTACTCTGTTTCGAAGCTGGTTTGTCATGTTTAGCTTTGCTTCTTCTTTCCACTTCTTTATCTGTTTTCATTTCATCAAAAAAAATCATTTGTTATCTCTAATAATAATAACTGAGAATCAAACGAGATGAAATTTTGAAAATGTAATCATAAAACGCACCTGATTGTCGTTTTGAAGACATGATCCTCTGTTTTTTTTTTTTTTTTTGTTCTTCTGGGTTTTTGAAATCGTATTTGTGTGTACTTGTTTGATTGATTTGTGGTGGAATAAACCCTAGTTGAATGAGGGACTGAAGCTTTTGTTTCTCAATTTTAGTAATAACCGTCGTAATGCAGATGAATTGGCGGTTCGAATTATAATTTTTTAAACGAGTTTAAATTTTTCTTGACTTATTTACCCCTGGGTTTGATTTAAACGCGTATAGTTAGGTATAGTTAGATGATGTGATCATTTTATAATCTAATGGTCCAGATTGCTTCTTACACTTTTTATGTTAAGAGGCTTTGTACAATATCTCTTCCCAATATTAAAATAGTCCATTAGAATATTATGGTAATCTACTAGACACACTCTCTCTCCTCCTTTTTCTCACCATCACCATGTATTTTTTTAACTTTATTTAATTTTTTTAATTCATTTTTTAAACAAAAAAAATAGAGATCTGTACAAACATTGTAAAAAAATCAGCAAAAACATCGTTTTACGCCAGTGTAAAACACCCCATCTATATGTATAAAATTTGTATTACAACACTGTAAAATACTTAACAACATCGTATTACACCAGTGTAAACATGAAAGTTGCACTGAAAAATCTTCTTGGTCACCTATCAACCACAAAAGAAAAAAAACACACCTTTTACATCTTATTAAAAAAAATTATATATATTTCTTTATAGAAATCTGGTTTACACCTATGAAAAAAATATTGTGTAAAAATTACAAAATACCTAAAACATAAATGTAAAATCTAATTTACACCTATGTAAATATTGTATAAAAATTACAATTACATAAGCGCAACCAATTTACATCGGTGTAAAAACAGTTTGTACCTGTGAATCTAGAAAATCATCAATTACATTGGTGTAAAGACAGTTTGAACCAGGGTAAACATCAAAGTTGCACCAAAATCATCAATTTAAACCACAAGAATTCACTAAAAAAGGGACATCTACACTAATGCACACCAAAATACCTGTTACCAAACACCCTCTAAATGGAGTGTTTTCAACCAATGCTTCCAGGTCCAAGTGCTTCTTCCTTTTCTTTTATTGTTGCTTGTTTATGTGAATAAACCCTGCTTTTAGTATAATCATTAAATAAATCATTAATGAAGAGTTCAAGTTTAAATAAATAAATAATGAAGACTTTAAGTTAAAGATGTGAGCTTACTTTATTTGAGACATTATTATGTTTACCAATATTATGTTAAGTACTAATTATATTTGTATAATTAGTTTATATTGGGTAGATCTAGTTAATTTCTTAATATATGTGAATTCAATCTTATTTGAAAGTTAATAGTGTTTGTTTCCGCTCATGAACACTTGTTTGCGTTCATTAATGTCTGTTTGTGTTCGTGTGAGTTCATGAACAAAAATTAACAAACGAACACAAACACTAGTGCTTTCTTAACAAACGAACACAAACAAAAAATCTCGTTCGGTAAGTGTTCATGAACTGTTCGTGAACACATAATTTCCTAAACAAACGAACATGAACAAGGCCTTGTTCGTGTTCGTTCGGTTCGTTTGCATCCCTATACACACCTACGCATAACATTCTAACATTTCAATTGTTAAGTTTTTAATATCTTATATTACTAGATTATACCCCGGGAATGTCCTGTGGTTGAGAAATCTAATATTACATATCAATTTTACATATGAAATAGAATGATGCGCTTTACAGTTACATGCAGGAAAGCTTTGGGTATCACCTAAACAAAAACAATTAACAATGTATTTCCAATGGTAACATCTAACCTTAAACAATGTATAACTCTAATATTAATACCTAACCTAAAACAATGTACAACTCCAATGCTAACACATGTTGAAAATAGAATTCATATTTACTGATTTGAACATAATTAGTGACTTACCATGATTAATGAATTACCTAAACACTTTGTGTTTTTTTTTCCAGTATGAACAAAACCCCACAAAAAAAATTGTCGTTTTTTCTCCGTTTTTGATATAGCACTATGGTACTCGTTGTAAAGATAATAAAATGCTCGTTAATTTGGTGTATTTTTTTCTTTAAAAAAATCTCGTATATAAAAGATATTAAGGTTTAAAAATTATGGGAGGAAACATGAGAGAGAAAAATCAAATTTTGTTTTTAATTTGTTTTTCCTAAAATCAATTAACGCCACATGGTATGCCCCATGGCACACTCAAAGGGGATGATGCCATCTTTGAATTCCATGTAGGATTTATTGCTTTCAATTATATAATAGATTATATTTATAATTATTTTAGCTGCTTCGCTCGTTTTTCTCGTATAACTTTTAAATTATAACAATTTATAAACTTTCGAATATACTCTTAAGACGAGCAAATTTTTATCTACTAAGTTTCATTAAAAACGGAGTATGGTTCAAATATAATATACTTTATTATTATTATTATTATTACTATACGGGGGACAAGATCCCAGTGTTCAAAGAAAGGGTCTTTTCGATGATAGCGTCTCCAATGGATGCAGACCCAAATAGAATGTGGGAGGATATGGCGGCCAACATTACTCATGTGGCGAAGGAGACCCTAGGGATCTCAACAGGTAAGGGTAGTGGACATAAGGAGGCATGGTGGTGGAGTGAAGACGTTCAAAACAAAATAAGGGACAAGCAAGCAAGTTTTAGAGATCTGCGGAGGTGCACAGATGAGGAGGAGCGTGACAGATTGAGGGAGATATACAAAAACGCCAAGAGGGAGGCGAAAAGAGCAGTGGCAGAGGCTAAGAACACAGCTTATAGGCGGATGTATGAACGCTTGGAAACAAAGGAGGGGGAGCACGATATGTTCAAGATTGCAAAGGCCAGAGCCCGTAGGAGACAAGATCTAGGAGCCGCGAAATTTATAAAGGGAGAGGATGGGCAAGTTTTAGTGAAGGATCAGGAGATTAATTTGAGATGGCAAACCTATTTCCATGAGCTCTTCAACAGTGGGAGGACGTACCAACAAGAAAACAGTAGCAGCATTACTCAAGAGCGTCACCGGGAAAACTGCTACTGACGGCGTATAACTCTCAGTGAGGTAAGCTTAGCACTTAGGAAGATGGGAATGGGTAAGGCAGTTGGCCCAGACAACATCCCGATTGAAGCGTGGAAGTGTTTAGGAGAGGAAGGAGTCCAATGGTTAACTAACTTCTTCAATAGTATATTCAAGTCTGGATATATGCCAGATCAATGGAGTAGTGTTGTGGTGCCTATATATAAGAACAAAGGAGACGCCCAATGTTGTGGAAGCTATAGAGGAATTAAGTTCTTGAGCCACACTATGAAATTATGGGAAAGAATAATTGAGACTAGGATTAGAAAAGAAACTCATATTTCGCTAAACCAATTTGGCTTCATGCCAGGGCGGTCAACTATTGAAGCAATCCACATTCTAACAAGACTAATGGAGAAGTATAGGGAGAAAAGACGGGACTTGCATATGGTGTTCATTGACTTAGAAAAGGCATACGACAGTGTCCCACGTAAGCTACTTTGGGATACTTTGGAAGGTAAGGGGGTGCCGGGGAAGTATATAGATATAATTAAGGATATGTATGAAAGGTCTGTCACCAGCGTTCGGGCTCCTGTAGGGGATATGATTCCTTTCCTGTGGAGATTGGACTCCATCAAGGGTCTGCTTTGAGCCCATTCCTCTTTGCGATGGTATTGGATGAGTTGTCCAAATCGATTCAGGAGGCAGTTCCGTGGTGCATGTTTTTTGCTGATGATATTGTGTTAGTGGCGGAGACCAAAGAAAGTCTGAATGCGAGGGTAGAAGAGTGGAGAGCATCTTTAGAGAGCAAGGGGTTAAGGATTAGTCGCTCGAAGACAGAGTACCTCTACTGTGGTTTCAGTGGTGCAGATGACGTTAGTGACACGCAGATCACCGTCGATGGTCAAGCGGGCCCGAAGACAACGACTTTCAAATATCTAGAATCTTTTGTTCAAAATGATGGAGAAATAGATAGAGATGTAACCCACCGTATCCAGGCCGGCTGGTGTAGATGGAAAGCAGCCTTTGGGGTTTTGTGCGACAGGAGGTTCCCAACTAAACTAAAGGGTAAATTCTATAGAGTTGCAGTCAGACCGGCTATGCTGTATGGGTCGGAGTGTTGGGCCATCAAGAAGACTCAAGCCCGCAAGATGGATGTAGCAGAAATGAGGATGCTTAGGTGGATGTGTGGGTACACAAGACTAGACCGAATAAGAAATGAGATTGTTAGGGGAAGGTTAGGTTTGGCTAAGATTTCAGTGAAGATAAAGGAGTGGAGATTGAGATGGTTTGGGCATGTGAGGAGGAGGCAGATGTCAGCGACAGTTAGAGTAGTGGAGGAGCTGACTGTTGACAATAGGAGGAGTAGAGGTAGACCCAAGTTGACATGGGATAAGCGTATTGAACAGGATTTGATAGAGTTGCACCTTCTCTGAGGACATGGTCCAAGATAGGAGTTCGTGGAGACGTAGAATTGAGGCTAAGGATTCTTGGGACTGTTTCATATATTCCTTTTGGGTTATGTTGTTTTTATTGCATATATACCTTGCTTTAATACATGACACTTTCTATGTTACTATATGTGTTATATTGTTTTTATGGCATATATACCTTTGTTTATAATACATGACACTTTCAATGTTTATATAAATTCAGTATCTCTTCATTAGTTTTTAGTGTTGTTTACTGGTAGTTTTTTGTTTGTCGAGCCGGGGGTCTCTCTGGAAGCAGCCTCTCTATCCGCAAGGATAGGGGTAAGGTTTGCCTACATCCCATCCTCCCCAGACCCTACTCTTAGCTGTGCTAATTTGTGGGATTTACTAGGTAAGGTTGTTGTTGTACTATAAGGTCTCCAATAACACTAAATACTCAACTTCGTCTCACATATCAAATATATGTCATGCTATTCGTCACTCAACCATATGAGTTTCATAAATATTTCTATTTTATTCATCATAAAACGGGGTGTTACAAAATACACAATGTAAAATACATATTTTAAAGCATTTTGGGCAAAAAAATAAAAATAAAAAGGGCCGACAGGATATTTTAAAAAAAATAAATAAACACATTTGTGTTGTTTACATATGTTTTCAGCTACTTAGCTATCATAACAGAGTTGTTACATATGTAACAACGCAAATTTGTTTATTTTTTTAAATCCCATCGGCGCTTTCTTCTTTTTTTGGCTCAAACTACTTAAAACATGTATGTTACATCATGTATTTTTTTCAAAAAAAAAATTAGATGATTTTTACTTGGATTTTGAAGGTTTTCTCAACACAAGTGGGTTTTCATTTTATACTAGACCTATATATATAGGGTTATGAACAAATATTGTTTTTACGTAAGTAGGATAAGTAGTCATCTTGAGATTTTATTTTTCTAATCAGTGGTTAAGATGAATTTGTAGGAGAAAAAAAATGGTGTAGGGGTATTTTTAGAATAGACTGTTTGTCGACTTTTCTCTCCACATGCGTGTTCCCCACCCCCTCCCTCACCACCGTCACCACCATAACCCTAAAACCCATCACCTCCATAACCACTGCCTCCTTCTTTCACACTGCCTCCCTCACTATCGTCACTGCCATAACCGTCGACTCCTTCTTTGAATGCCACAGATGATGAAATCGATGAAAGGGGTTTTTTTAATAAAAAGATGTAGAGAGAATTTATTACTTAGAAATGTGAAAGCAAGATCTTGAATCATAAGTAAAGGCATGATCTTTGAAAAGTAAAAGAAGATGGGATCATATATATATATATATATAGGAGGATCAGATTTTAGATCTGATTTGAAAATAAGAGAAAGAAAAGTATCATTTACATATGACTTGAAACTTGATTTGATGGCTGTGTAAATTTACTCAATTGCCCTTAAAGTCCTAATTTAAATGTTTTTTGTATCCCTCATTAAAATATTATAACTTAGAGATATGGCAACATATTATTGGCAAAGGTTGGTTCTTAAGTTCTCTCAACTCAAGTCTATTTTCATAAGATCCCAATCTTATATATATATATATATATATATATATATATATATATATATATATATATATATATATATATATATAAAAGATCAAATATGAACCAATACCCTAGTTAGGAACTTAGGAACCAATCTGAGCCATCCATTTTTTATTTTGATCTAGAGGGTATTAGTGTAAATATACATTTAATTAATTAGCTTTTTATTATAATTAGAATTTATAATCAAAGCAGTTACTAAATAAGAATTGATTGGTTTCCTTAAAACTCTCAACCACTATTACGATCATTATATTGAAGAACAACCTTAATCAACAATTCGTATACATGTATGTATTTTCTGTTTTTGTTATTTTTTTTCAAATTAATCAATCGTTATTATTTTTAATCTTCAATTGCTCGGATGTATTAGGTATTTATTTTTGTTTTTGTTAGATCGAAATGTATAATCAATTGGAATTGTATTTGTAATGATTTTGTTAGGTTAGATTAGATCAATTGCATAATTTCCTTGAATCGAATGTGCAGTACTTGAGGTTATGTATTTTTTTGATAATATACGTTGGTGTATATTACATTTAGGGTTAAGCGACCAAACCCTAATTAGGATTATCACATCAAAATGAAGGAGACGCTTTTATTATTTTCAAATGCATATACACTAGTGTATATTATACGTTGGTGTATATTACATAAAGATGATAAGAGACAACCGCTGTGAGGATGAACAGGCCAAATGCCTATACACCAATGTATAGTATACATTGGTGTATATTACATAAAGAGGATAAGAGACCGAACCTTAAAAGTGATGACGATGAGTGAAAAAACAAAAAAGAAACTGGTATACACCAACGTATATCTGTGTCGATAATGATGGTAAATGAGAAAAAATACTGATATACACCAATGTATATATGTGTTCACGATGAATGAAAAAACAAAAAAGAAACTAATATACACCAATGTATATATATGTCGATGATGATGAATGAAATAAAAAAACTGATAGGGATTGAGTATAATAAATGGGGGTTAATAATTATTCAGTTACAAATTTAGACTTAATTACCTAAGTATATTGAACAAAAGTCAATAATATCATTTGATTAAAATAAACAATTAATTAATGTTTTACTTATTTACAATCATGTCATTAGAGATCAATGGCTATAAAGTGGTTCCTACTTAAGCTATGGTTCCTATTTGAACCCTACCCTATATATATATATATATATATATGATAAAACGAAAACCCTTTAGAGTTGAGAAAACATTGGTAACCTATGTAAAAAAAAACATTTTTTTAATTACACAATTTAGATTTTTCACGGTTATGTGTTAATAAAAAGAATTTCTATTTTGCCTATTTTTTTAACCAAAATTTAGATTTCCATTACACAATATAAAATACATGTTTATAAAAAATTAAACATATTTGGGTTGTTTACATATGTTTTCAGCTATTTAGCTGTTGTAACAGAGTGGTTACATATGTAACAACACAACTTTTTTTTTTTTAAATCCCATCGGCACTTTCTTCTTTTTTGGCCAAAAATGCTTTAAAACATGTATGTTACATCCTGGTTTTTTTTTTTAAAAAAAAAAATTAGATGATTTTTACTTGGATTTCCAAGGTTTTCTTAACTCAAGTGGGTTTTCATTTTATATTTGACCTATATATGTATAGGGTTAGGATCAAATATTGTTTTTACGTAAATAGGATAAGTAGTCATCTTAACATTTTATTTTTATAATCAGTGGTTAATATGAATGTGTAGGAGAAAAAAATGGTGTAGGGGTATTTTTAGAATAGACTATTTGTTGACTTTTTTTTCTCCACATGCAAAACACATGCGTGTCTCCCCCCCCCCCCCCCCCCCACACACACACACACACCATTTTAACAGCTAAATAGGTTGGTTCTCAAGTTCTCTCAGCTCAAGTCTGTTCTCATAGAATCTGAATCTTATATATATATATATATATATATATATAATATAGGGAAAGTATAAATTGAAAACCCCATTCAGTTAAGAAAACTTAGAAAACCCATGTAAAAACCATCTAAAAAACTTTTTTTTTTTTTTGAAAAAATTACACAAGGTAACATACATGTATTTAAGTGTTTTAGACCAAAAAAAATTAAAAAACACAGAGGGAATTGAAAAAAAAAAATAAACAACGCAAATTTTGTAACAACACTGGTAACATATGTTAGAAAGCAGAAAACATATGTTAACAGCGCTGTAACATATGTTAAAAGGCAGAAAACATATGTTAAAAGCGTTGTTACAAAGTTTGCGTTTATTTTTTAAAAAAATATCCTATCGGCGCTTTTTTAATTTTTTTGGCCCAAAACGATTAAAAACATGTATGTTACCTTGTGTAATTTTTTTCAAAATAAAAGTTTTTTTAGATGGTTTTTACATGAGTTTTCTAAGTTTTCTTAACTCAACGGGTTTTCAATTTATCCTTCCCCTATATATATATATATATATATATATATATATATATATATATATATATATATATATATATATATATATATGTGTGTGTGTGTGTGTGTGGGAAAAAATGAAAGCCCTATAGAGTTGAGAAAACCTTGGTAACCCACGTAAAAAAAACATTTTTTTTAATTACACAATGGAAAATACATGTTTTTAAGCATTTTGGGCCCAAAAAAAAAATAAAAAGGGGCCGACGGGATATTTTTTAGGAAATAAACACATTTGTGCTGTTTACATATGTTTTCAGCTATTTAGCTGTTGTAACAGAGTTGTTACATATGTAACAACACAACTTTTTTTTTTAAGTCACATCGGCTCTTTCTTCTCTTTTGGCCCAAAACACTTAAAAACATGTATGTTACATCCTGTATTTTTTCAAAAAAAAATTTAGATGATTTTTACTTGGGTTTTCAAGATTTTCTCAACTCTAGTGGGTTTTTATTTTATATTTGACCTATATATATAGGGTTAGGATCAAATATTGTTTTTATGTAAATAGGATAAGTAGTCATCTTGACATTTTATTTTTCTAATAAGTGGTTAAGATGAATGTGTGGGAGAAAAAAAATGGTGTATGGGTATTTTTAGAATAGACTGTTTGTTGACTTTTCCTCTTCATGTGCAAAACACATGTGTGTTTTAATTACACAATGGAAATGAAAGGCCTATAGAGTAGAGAAAACCTTGGTAACCCGCGTAAAAAACATTTATTTTAATTACACAATGGAAAATATATGTTTTTAAGCATTTTGGGCCCAAAAAAATAAAAAGGGGCCGACGAGATATTTTTTTAGAAAATAAACACATTTGTGCTGTTTACATATGTTTTCAGCTATTTAGCTGTTGTAACAAAGTTGTTACATATGTAACAACACAACTTTTTTTTAAGTCACATCGGCTCTTTCTTCTCTTTTGGCCCAAAACACTTAAAAACATGTATGTTACATCGTGTATTTTTTCAAAAAAAAAAATTAAATGATTTTTACTTGGGTTTTCAAGATTTTCTCAACTCTAGTGGGTTTTTATTTTATACTTTACCTATATATATAGGGTTAGGATCAAATATTGTTTTTATGTAAATAGGATAAGTAGTCATCTTGACATTTTATTTTTCTAATAAGTGGTTAAGATGAATGTGTGGGAGAAAAAAAATGGTGTATGGGTATTTTTAGAATAGACTGTTTGTTGACTTTTCCTCTCCATGTGCAAAACACATGTGTGTTTTAATTACACAATGGAAATGAAAGGCCTATAGAGTAGAAAAAACCTTGGTAACCCGAGTAAAAAAAAAACATTTTTTTTAATTACACAATGGAAAATACACGTTTTTAAGCATTTTGGGCAAAAAAAAAAGGGGGCCGACGAGATGTTTTTTAGAAAATAAACACATTTGTGTTGTTTACATATGTTTTCAGTTATTTAGCTGTTGTAACAGAGTTGTTAGATATGTAACAACGCAACTTTATTTTTTTTTTTAAATCACATCGGCTCTTTCTTCTCTTTTGGCCCAAAACACTTAAAAACATGTTTGTTACATCCTGTATTTTTTTTTTTCAAAAAAAAATATTAGATGATTTTTACTTGGGTTTTTAAGATTTTCTCAACTCTAGTGGCTTTTATTTCATACTTGGCCTATATATATAGGGTTAGGATCAAATATTGTTTTTATGTAAATAGGATAAGTATTCATCTTGACATTTTATTTTTCTAATAAGTGGTTAAGATGGATGTGTAGGAGAAAAAAATGTAGGGGTATTTTTAGAATAGACTGTTTGTTGACTTTTCCTCTCCACGTGCAAAACACATGTGTGCCTCCCTCCCCCCGAGCGTTTTTTATATTTGAGTATCATATTGCTATATAAAAACGTCAACTGAAAAACTCAAAAAATAGGTTGTATTTCTATGTTGTACAACATTTTTTGTGCTAGATTCTTTTGTATTGGATTTTTGTGCTACGTTTTTTTGCAAAATTTCTTGTTTGTGTTTATTCAATCGGAAATCTACCTGCAGTCGGATGTTGCCTTCTTTTAGATCTTAGTATGTTATTAGAAAGAGAGAAATATGTACTTTTACTAGAAAAAAAATAAAATAACACGCCAACAAATTACACAATCTAAACGTTCAGTTCATGTTCAAACTCCAACTTGTTTCCTTATTATTCAACTTGTTAAACAATAATGGTTGAACCTGAATAAATAACATATACAACAAATGGTTGGTTGATGTTTAGCTTGCTTTTCCTGCAGACCCAAACAAATGCATCTTGTCTGCAACGACAGCTTTCATGGCGTCCTTGGCAGCAGCCATGACATGGACAAGGTCTGTCTGAGGGCTTTTAAGGATGTCCATGTAAGCCTGCCTTACTTCTGTGTTTACATTAAACTTCCGTACTCCTAGCTTTATGCAATCCTGTATATCATTTTCACACAATTGCTTCATTTTCAAATTTTTGACATTCATATCCTTCCCTTAAAATTTGCATTTAGATACGAGAGCAAGTAAATTTGATATTAAGTTTTTGGGTTGGGTTGGGTTGGGTTGGGTTAAGATGATATTATGCAAGTTTTGAGGGAGGGGTATATATTAATCTAAAATTTTTAGAACATGTACCTGGACAAGTTCTTTAGGCAGTCCTGAGGCTCCATGGAGAACAAGAAAGACTCCATTCTTTGAACCCAATTCATAGAGGTTCTGCTCAAAAGCAAAACAAAAAGGTTACAAACAAAAATAACCAACTTCAGTGTAAATGTGATCAATAAATTAATGCTCTACCGACCTTAAGCAAATCAAGCCGAAGCTTTGGTCCACTTGCAGGGTACTTCCCATGAACATTACCGATACACACTGCCAGAGCATCAATACCTGTCTCATCGATGAATTCTTGAGCCTGCAATTTCATATGGAGTAATAAGATTAAGATATTACAAGCTCCTGTAGTGAACCCCACAAGAAATTCAAATATATATAAATAAATATGAACTTAAGGAAAGAAGTACCTGGTTTACATCAGTCAACTTTGCTTCATAGTCTTCTACAGTCAAATCATCTTCGGTTCCAGATAACCTACCTAATTCGGCTTCCACCGCCAAACCCTTTGAATGTGCCAAGGATGAAATGTATTTTGTGTATGAGATATTCTCTTTGAAGGGTAGGTGTGAACCGTCTACCATGACTGAGTCAATTCCCTGTGTACGGATTCAGAAATTAAAAAAATAAATAAAATTAAAGATTTGCCTGTTCCAGAAAAGAAGCTGATTTACCAACTCAAGAACTTCCATTAGTTCTTGCTTTGTACTACCATGATCAAAATGCACAGTAACAGGCACCTGCAGAAATATATATATTAATTAATTAACGTTTTGTATATCCGTGAGAACCTGTCACGGAGCTGTCAACACCCAGCTAACCAGTTGGGTGGTGTTCAAAGGATTCTGTCACCCCCTTGAAGGCTATTTATTAATTAAATATTTAGCCTCCTTAATTGATAAGAACTAAGAAGACTTTTATATGTATTTTGAGAGTTAGGTAACAAAGCTCTTAATCTAAACAGAGGTCATAATTTATTTCATGACCCATAGGGAGCACTTTTCATTCGGCACACTTACAGTTGCTTGTTCAGCAGCAGAGATGCAGCATGCCACCAACGGCGTTCCTCCATGCTTTAGAGCACCAGGATGAATCTGTAGAAAGAAACAATGTTATAGATTTCTGACTTGCCATAATGATAAGAGATGCTGCCTTTTCAGAACAAAATTGCCCATGAAAATAAAGCCTGTATAAAGAAGACTACAAAACCTGCAAAATAGCAGGACTCTTTTGCTCTTCAGCTGCAGCAATAACTGCTTCAACCCCTTCTAGATTATAAACATTAAATGCTCCAACAGCATAACCTCCCCTTTCTGCATCCTACACATTTGACAAAAATCAGACCCAGGATCAATCACAAAACACACAATATGAGCGAGAACTCATTCGACTCTTAAATTATAATTTTAGGAAAAAAGAAAACCGCACTACTACTTATTTAATAAACAAATAAAAAGCGGATGTTGCTTGTAATTGTGTAAGTAGTTTTACCGCAAGAAGCTCTTTAGTTGATGAAAGTTTGACTGGTCGGGCCCAACATTTGACCACTTCAGCTAGTGCCTTGCTGTCACCAACATTTCCTAAGTAGCATATGTTTGACAAATGTGACGTCCAAGAGAATATTCCAGTAATGAAATGAAAAGGGGATCGTTAATAAATAGAATACCTGGAAATACAATGTAGGGAACTCCTGGATGCCTGCTTTCTGGGCCCAACTGCCACAAAGGTACACCAGCCAATGCTTGCCCCGCTATTTTGGCACGCTTCGCCTCTAAAGCTTTTGTAGCAATATCTGATGAGGTAATTCCACCCTATGAAAACAGAAGCTTGTTAATATATGGAGTATACTTCCATCATTAATCACTCATTCCTGGTTGAACCATAGGGTTTCTGTATATTGATTGTGCGTTTCAATAGCACTATATAGAGAAAAAAAATCTTCTGAACCTGATGGTGGTGCAAAACTTAGTTCTAAAAGTCCAACAACAGGTCCACTTCATATAACAATTTAACTGTTTTTAATACAGAAAGCCAATTCTTTATCATGTTCATCTTTTAATCCAAGTGTAAGAAACTTTATAAATAGAAGGCAACTGAAGTGGTCCTTTTTACTACAACTTAAGGATTCAAAGTAATGACTGTTAAACCTATGTGCTACCTGTTATTTATTAACACAACTCTTGGAATTGGACCATTAAAATAATGATATGAAGACTATCAACTCCGATGTTTTACACATAACACGGTCAATACTTTTTAGTGAAGTTTTTTCTAATCAACAGTTACTTGAATGAATGGCTGCAACATACTAAGGACTTGGTGGTGAAAATTCAGTTTGGGTTCATTTAGTAACTGGAGGAAGATTGTGAAATTACTTTAAGTTGGCTGGTATTGAGGTGTTAAATTTAGAAATGGGCTGTTGAGATTTGACGACCGATTCACACATGGTAGAGTTCAGCACATATTCAGTATGAGCAAATTGCGAGAAGATGGCCACACCAAAATGTTAAGCCCCGCTTCATAATCATAATCATAATCAGGGCCGTCTCTGAGAACGGTAAAAAAAATTTGGGCCTAGGGCCACAACAACTAAACCGGGCCCATATAATTTAAACCCAATTATCATATACATACATACATACATACATATATATATATATATAAACCTACTATAAAAAACGGGCTTATGGCCGGAAGTCTGAAGTGTTCGGCGTCGGTTGTGTAAGCGGTAAATCCTTCCGCCTTTTGAACCCTTGTTTGTCTCTCACATTCCCTTCTAAATTTTCCCGCCTTCACATATTAGGCCCACCAAATTGTTTTTTAAGTTGTTTAAATTTTATTTTGTGTGGGGTTTATTTTGATGGGTTTAAAATTTAGTGATGTTGGGCATTATTAAATGAGTTAATATTAAAAAAAATGATCACAATACTCCACAACCCATTTATATATAATTAAAAAAATTCGGGCCCTCGGGATTTTCGGGCCTGGGGCCGTCGCCCACGCTGCCCCTGTTAAGAGCCGGCACTGATCATGATCATGATCATGATCATAATCATGATCATAATCATAATCATAATCATAGTAGTAGTATGACCCTTTTCATGCTATGCGTAAGCTATATAATTCCTTTCGGATAAGGTGAGTCTGTTTTCATAACTTATCCTCGTAAGAGATGCGAAATTCAGTAATCTCAGCATGTACCCCATGATAGACATGCATGATCTCCATAAGTTATCAGTTAATATCTACAGAATCTTAACTTCATATACCTTTGCAAGAATGTAGTGTGGACTTGTTTTTATCCTCCTAACTATTTCCACCAGCCCAGAGCTCACCTTGAAATTGATATCCAGACTCTCATCAGGAGCTGGAATTTCAAACATGCTTCAAGTCAGGAATAATCCATGAAACGAAAAAACAACAAAACTTAAGACACTCACTCTTCCCAGTAATAAGTTCCCGGCTGGACATCACTAAAGTGTCATTACAAGTCCTGAGGTAAACATCTGCCAGCTCTGCTGCATTACTGATTTCCTCCTCCCTCTCTTCTGCTGACTTCATTGCAAGTTTTTCAACAGAAACCTATAAAAATGCATGATATATCTGTTATTGACTGAAAGTTTGTCACAAACCTTACATGTTTTTATCAGTTACCTCGATGGTTCTCAAATTATGACCACATTGTAACTTTAGCTCTTCAACCTGTAGATTTTTAGGTATTAGGCATAGATAATTATCATCTCGAATGCAAAAAAGAACAGCAACTCCTACGGAGACTAAACCTGCTTGGTGGTCTTTGGGACATATGAACCCACAACTATAAGTCCACCGCTTTTTCCTTTACTGATTCCAAGATCTTTAGGCAAGATTGGATCTTTTGAAATGATTCCAATTCGAGCAGATACAAAACTAGCAGCAGTACGACACAGGAAACGTTTCCCTTTCAATTCTGCCTGTCAGTGAATCCCAAACCCATAAATAACCGGCTTTTCACATATTTTTATTAGAACTGTACGAATTTAAACAGAGAACATCATGAAATTTCATGTACCTGAACCATACCAGCTGCAAACACAGCCATGTCTCTGTCGCTAGCTGAATTAACTATACATGTGGAACCCTGTTTTATCAGCAAAAAGATAAAGAAAGATAAAAAAAGAATCTCTTTACCACAGATAGGCCCACAACTTTATTGCATTGAACATATAAAAGTTTGTGCTTTAAACCTTCTGTAAACTGCAAAGATGTTCACATACAGCTGCTGGTCCTCCATTACGTAACAATTGAATAGAAACTGATGAAACACTGCTAGCCGGTATACGTCCCCTAGTTTTCTCTTCAACCCACTGAAATCAAACAAATACAATTAAAACCATTCAAATAATGGTGCTCCTATCAGCAGTTGAAAAGGGCTAAGCAGATAGACCTTGCACAAGTTTGAAGATTTATAACCAAACGAAGCATCTTTAGCAAACTCGGTATCTCCTGCAGGAATAAGTCTATATAGGGAATATTGTAAAGCATCAGCACTCTTGATTTACTTAAATTGAGTGATTAAACAATATATATCAATGTATAGTACCTGTCAGAATCAGCAACATAATGCACGTCATCAATGGTGAAACGGCCTCCTTGCAAGAAAAAGGGCAAAATAATCCAAGCATCCATTTCCCCAAGTACGGAAACAACTGCATCTGGTTCCTATAAGATTCATATAGAAATGTCAAAATATCAATACGTTCTAACAAGTTCCTTATCTTTGCAAAAACAAAGTTAACAAACATGTTCAGTTTCACCTCAGGAAAATGTCCTCTTAATGTGGAATCGCCACGTAATACTACAGTGTAGTCATTGTTTCCCACCGACTTTGCTGCCGTACATAGGTTTTGGCATATATCTTTTATTAGTGCGCTTGCCTGCATGAGGAAGAGCATACACAAAACGCCTACTTGAGTAATCAAAAGCCATAAAAACCATATAACATCTGGTGATTGATGGATGTTTCTTACCTTATCAGAGCTCAAAGCTCGAGAGTTTGTCAAAATAAAAAAACATTTAGGTCTACTTCTCAACTGTTCAGCAAGTGACTCAACATTCCTTAAGAAGAAATGATACAATCAGATGCTAGGTTATCTATGGATGGCAAACAAATATTGTGTATTTATAATAGAACATGTGGGTTGATACTTCAAAATAAAAGTGGCATGTGCTCACCACTCAGTCAATACGTCAACATCATGGACTGTTTGAGTTCCAGTTGGATCATCATCCAAAACAACCAAAGTCTTTAAATTATTATCCAGTCTGCGTATGTCATCCAGCGGATCCAATGCCCACTCAGATGGAAGAGATTCCAAGGCCTTTTTTTTACTAATCACTGCAAGTTTTCCTTCAACTTTGACACCTGTTAGTGTTTCATAAACCTGTTCAAATAACAGAATTATATGTCTTCATCATCGTCTATTATTAAAAAGCAAAATCAGTTACAAATTAAGTATTGGGATCACATGGAGATGTGTGATAATCAGTTGTCAGATATAAAGAAATGGACTATACGATTTCTATTTTCTAATTTTAACATGATGATCAAATTCAATGTATATGCCTCACGTAACTTACCTTAACAACAGCAGAATCATCTAAGCGTCCCCACCCAGAGGCAGAACCTGTAAGTAGGAAGGCTCGATTAATTATTAAAACAATTGTTAGCATCTTCAATCATTTTCGCTGAATAAACTAGACAACTAATCTTGAGATAGGCAAATAATTAGAGAGGGAAAGAAATGAGGTAATGAGATTCATTTCACCAAACCTAAAAGCAATGCTAGAAGGAAGATACAGAAATGGAGCTGAAAAGTGCTTAGAAACTTTTAACATTTTTTTTCTTTTAATTTGTTTTCTTAATTATTTTATACTCTATACAATATTTGCTCATCCAATCACCTGACAAGAACAACTGGAGTGCAACAGTAGAAATATGGAGTGGAACTCTACGAGATGCACATTCACGAGCCACAATACCCTGCAAAAAGAGGAGGTAAATATATGGTGAATAAATACAAAACTTATAATAGTATGGCCACTCTTTATTAAAAGATGGCTAGTCATACCAGATCCTTAACGAAGATATCAAGTGCAGATAAGGGGGTATAATCATTGTCCACCATGTGTGGACCACGGTTCTCAAACATCCTGCAACCAAAAAAGCGTAAATTACACAGTTTTCACACAAAGAATGAGAACATCAATCTTATTAAGCTGGTCATACCAAGACGTTCCTTCACTATCTTTTATTTCATTAAACAAGATTCTTGTATCCAATCCCAATCGAGCTCCAAAGGCCATTGCTTCAGCTGCTGATGCTATATGAACTCCAGCTAGTAGTTGATTCACCATCTTTACACCACTACAGAACAGAGAAAATAAGTTAATAATATTCCCTATCACAGCAATTGAGATATACATATACATATGCACTTAATAATGTCATGACAAAATTAATGAGAATGTGATGCAGGGGAAGTGATAAGTTATCCAACATGTACCTTCCAGCTCCACAGCCCCCTTTAATCACATACAGTTTCTCACTTAACGCTATTGAAAAGAGAAGGCACACAAATAGTTATTATTAGTCATCAAAGTTATTGGAAATTGTAATAATATTTAGAAATGAAGGTTAAAAGAGTGCGTGTTACCTGAAAGAACTGAACCAGCATGCTCAAGAGCTTCATCTGTACCTGATGCCATAATCTGGATATGCATGTACAACTCAGCAATTTTTGACCAAAAGGCTTAGAGGTTACAAACCAGTTAATGTTTCTGAAATACATTTAAAAGTGAGATGCATTCAGTAAAAGAACCAAGTCACGCACCGTCAGAGTTCCTTCAGAAGCCCTTTTGACACCACCAGATACAGGAGCATCAATCAATTTCAAGCCCTTGTTCTCATCTACAGTTAGTAGTAGAAAGATAAAAATATGTTTAAATAGGAAGCTTGAAAGCATGGCATTATCCAAAATTTAAGAGCCTATCCAAGCATGCAAACAGCCAACGAAAAAATAACTAAACACCAAATGCAAGAACCTACTTTGTAAGCGCAGCTCAAGGCGACTGACAAAAGCAGGAGAAACTGTGGATGAAAGGACAATAGATGATCCAGGTGGAAGAGCTACATAAAAGTGAGAAACAGGTTAGTTCTGCTCACATAACTGTAGATTCTATTTAAGACATACCTGACACTGCCCCATCAACACCATATAGAACACTTTCTGCTTGAACTTCATTTGTGACCATCACAACGAGAACATCGACATCTGAAAGCAAAGAAACCAAGAAATAATTTGAGTACTAGGCTCTTACAGTTCAACGTATTGCAAAATTTTATGAAGCAAAACCTTATAATTTCTTCTGTTACCTTTTGATACTTCTGCAGGAGAGTTTCCGACCAGGCCGCCAGCGGTTTCAAACCTAAGTAGAGTTGGCTTATATACCTGTTGAAGAAAAATCATGGATCAACACTACAATATTTTTTCACGTTAACCAAGGGGTACCGCAAGAAAGAAATTTACATCAAATCCATGGACACGGAAGTCGGATTTTAGAAGATGAGTTGCCATGCCGAATCCCATTGCTCCTAGACCAATAAAACCAATTTTATTTGTTCGTTTTGATTTCACACAAACTTGAGTTGCCAATAGTTCGGGGCTGTAAGTTTCTGCATTTGCTGCATCCATAATTTGTACTCCAAGTACTCTTTCCCAAACCTGCACAAGAGAATTGATGAATGCTAACACATTGCTGTTATGCCAATGTCATGTGTGGAATGAATAAGAGGTGGCAGGGTTACAATATTTATATTATTTTAATGATAATCTTGTTTAATAATATGATTCGGGAGGTTTTAGGCGTTATAAATACATCGTAGATGAGTTTCAACTCATAGTTCAAACTGACCCATTTACACTAGTAAATCAGTCGAAATTGTCACGTATAAATGAAGTATATACGGAGAAGGCTGATAGCAGATTGAAGATAAGTAAAGTCTTTACCTTAAACCCATCAAGACC